>JAPTHA010000015.1:11371703-11382467 GCA_029814585.1 Gymnapogon annona
GTTGGTTGGTTGGTTGGTTGGTTGGTTGGTTGGTTGGTTGGTTGGTTGGTTGGTTGGTTGGTTGGTTGGTTGGTTTGTTTTATTGTTTTTCTTAAATGTTGACAGTTGTTGCAAAGCAAAAAACTGTGAGTTCAGCTGATCTTCAGGGACAGTCACTCTGTAGGATCTGTATACTTGGCATCGTCTGCAGACAACACATGACTTAATGCACAAACCACAGAGTTGCTTCATGGTAATTAAAACAAAGGTCAAAGGTTAAGTTGCTGTATTATCCCCGCAGGGAAATTCAGTCTGCTTTACTTGCCCAACCTAATATACACACAGTACCTGGCATTAGCAAATTGCAATTAGCGTTAACACACAGCACACATTAGGGGCAGTGGGTTGCCATTAAAAAGGAGCTGGAGGACCAACTACAGCATCATGTTCAGGGGCACCAATAGGACGATTAATGGTGAGGAAACCCATGCGGTGTGGACAGAACGGGCCAACTGAATGCAGCTGAGGAGTGTTAACCACTGCATCCACCACGCAACACATGACTTTAGATATTTGAGTTCATACCAAACAAATACATCCCTATTTTCAGTTTTCCTTACTTTTCCAGAGTTGTATATATTTGCATAAACACTAGCTTTTTTTTTCTACTCACACAGAACTGACAACCAGCACACCACGAGAAGATATTTGATGCATTGAGATTGGAATCGCTGACGCCAACTTTAAGAAAAATCCCATTAATACTAACAAAGGAGAGGAAGAAAGCAGCGGTGAAAAGTGGTTTCTTGCCAGGAAAAGACACATTTCCATACGTTCGCTGCAAAATAATTTGCATTTGGCTGTGTGAGAAAAATCACATTTACTGTTTTGAAGAATGATCCAATTTAGAAAATATCCCAACTGTTTCTACTGAGCACCCCCATGGAGGCAGGCTGCAATTAAAGCACCCCCAAGCACATACATTTTATATGTGACACTGAAGCTTTTTAAATTAAGAATCCAAACTAATGCATTAGTTTAACATAACAAGATTATTCCATGATGGAATTAGATGATCTGTTGAATTTTTACTTGATTATATCATCAACTAATGTGTTTCCTAGCATCTTTTTACATTTTTGTCACGGTGGCATACATTTGGACAGAAAAATGGGACAATGGCAGTGCTTTCATCAGCATCCATGGCTCATATCTGAAGGGACTGGAGACAGAAAGCGTAGAGTGACATACATAGCTGCCTGCAACTTTTTTTTCAAGTGCTCACCTTTGCAAAGTTTTAAAATAATGGACAAAATTTCGATTAGTTAGATATTTTACACATTATTGTGTATTGTCTGTAACCCTACATGTACTAGTTGGTAATTATAAATAATACTAATACCATGTCTCATCGTTTTAGACCTTTGCTTCCAAGTCCTGACACTTTGCAAAGAGCCAGCATTAACAAATAAACACCCAAACACCCAGTGTTATTTTTTCCTCTACTTAATCTTTTTTGAAATGACTTATGATTTGTTATTATTTATTATGATATCATCTGTATTTTGCATTTTCTCAGCGAAGATTTAGAAGTATTTTTGTATATTTCCTTTAGCGATGGTACATTCAAAACTTAGATTAAAGTTCAGGGTTATATGAAAAACTGAAAAATGCAAGAAAAAAAGTACCTTATTCAGTGAATCTATCTTTTTGTGAACATTGATCAAACTTCTCCATCCACTGTCATTGACCCCTTCCATAGGTCTGGTGAATCAGTGTTTTAGAAGATGACGTGTTTCCATGGTAACTACAGAGCCTCTGAAAGTCCAAATGGGTCATATCTGATGACTATGAAAAGATGAACAACTGTATTTTACACCAATTATTGACATGTACTAATAAGATTAGTGGATCGACAATTATAAAACATTACTCTATAGATGCCTTTGTCCAGTGCTGGTTGTTTGGGTCTCTATGGGTTTAAAGTTGCTTCACTTCAGCCAGTTTCGGTCTCCATCCAGATTATACATAGGGTTCTTTCTCTTCCTTGTTGTCTCTTAATGTAACGTGCTCTTCATTCAACAGTCCTGCTCGTGTTTGTCTCCATCTCTCGCAACGCGGCCGTTTGTTCCCTGCCTGTCTTTGATCATAAGCTGAGGAGGACAGTAATCTACTGGAAGCCAAGGGTTTATATCTAGGACAGCTCAGAATTGGGTCACACGTGATTTCTGATGCACTCGGCCCACACAATTGTTACCTCAAGGCTTTCTCATGATTATCTCCAGCTAACTGTGACTCTGTTTGTCAACAGTGACTCTGCAGAAAGGATGCAAATGTCCGGCCAACTATCAAGGTGAAACCCATGTTGAAATGAAATTGGCACAAACACATTTTAGGCTCTTTTTTCTAAATCTAGCACAGCAGTAGACCAATGCCTTTCCAATTAACGACCACTTTGTTCTGTTTATTGCCAGACTACACAGCTATCTATATTAAATTTGTTGAAGCTGGATATTTCAAAACGGTAGTATTCACTTCATAAGTTTTCCCATTTAATTTATCCTTAAATTATACACCATTATCATTATTCTACGCCACTCGATCAAATAATATCCCACCTGAATTTAACTGATCAACCAGGTAATAGGCTTCCCTTTCATGATTACAGTAGTCCTTAATATGTTTCAGCTGTAATACCTTACTTAACCCTTTCTTGATTCAGTGTGGAGCTTCTCATTTCTTCTCATTACCATATGAAAAGACATGTTTGTGGTAAAATTGTTGCTCTGTTTCCAAAGAGTCTGAATTATCCTGAATCCAGGAAAGAAAACAAGGAGATTGCTCAAAAATACTAAAAAAAAAAAGAATAAAATCTGTAAGGACAGTGATGAACTAACATATTTGTGCTAAGCATTGAATTTAAATCCAAACTCAGAGAGAAGATTAATTTTAAGAGTCAGATTCAGTGTTTAATTATTCAGACTTTTTTTTTTGCAGTCAGTAACCCTCTGAAAGTCAGAAACAAACTAGAATACATGAGTGTGAAGTTTGTATGGTGGTGTTTTGGGATATGATTTCACACTATGGACACTTTGATTGAAAGTAGGCAGAGTATAATGCAATCACTCTGAATACCAAGTGAAGACAGGTGGTAAAAAGTGTTGCTTGAAACTTACATTTACGGAGGTCTTGTTATGCAGGTCAAAGAGTCAGATTGTTCAAATGAAAAGCCCTCAGTGAAGGAATATATTTCTAAAAAGAACATTTCATATGCAAGGGGTGTATGAAAGGTTTTAACCACCAGATAAACTAAAATAAGGGATTTTTGATCATTTATTTTTCAACATAGTCCCCCTCAAGGACTGAACACTGGCTTCAACGGTGCTGAAGTGCTTTTATCCCAGTGTAGAAGAACTCTTTTGTTTGGGACTCAAGAAACCCCTCAACTGAAGCTATGACATCATCATCACTGGCAAAATGGCAACCAGCCAAGGCATTTTTAATTTGGGGGAAAAGATGGAAGTCTGAGGGGGCCAGGTCTGGCAAATAAGGTGCATGGGGAACAAGTTCATATCCACAATAGTGAATTGTAGATTCAAACTTAATTCAAACTTCGATTCGATAATTGTGAATTGCACAAATTTCTGTTTTCTCCATTTTTCACTGAATCCTTGACCCATTCTTATTCAAAAATCTACAAAAAATATATAGGAAGCATGTTAGAATCTTAATAGTTTGAGCTTTCATAAAATCATAGGTTTGACCATGCATCAACGCTTCTTATAAAGGATGCTTAAAACTTTTCATACACCCCTCGTACTATATGTTGACCCATCTGTCACAACCCCCCCATGGTAGATATCCCAGTGGCTTCTCAGATTGTTAGTCATTCAAACAACTTCTTTATGGCATATGAGTGTATAGTCATCTGTTCTTTTCAATGACGAGGAACATTTCAAACTATTTCACCTTTATTAGAGGTCAGGCCTGTGGTAAAACAGATGCAATTAATCAGGCATTTTCACTAAATGAACACAATTATTTGTTGTATACAACGATTATTTGTTTGTATTTGTTGTATTTATTTATTGTAATTAGGATTACTGCAGTGAGTGCCCTCATTGCATACAACGCTTTCTGGTGATGTAAGTATAAGGGGATGATGAGTCCTTTCAGCTTTTTCCCTTCCGGGGTTGCCACAGCGAATCCAGTTCACATATTTGATTTGGCAGGAGTTTTTACGTCCAATGGCCTTCCTAATACAACCAGGCTTTAACCGGCACAATGTGGCTACAGTAGGCAGTAGCGTAAAGGGTGTTGCCCACTGGACAAGACCCTTCACGCTAAGGGGATAAACTGTCATTAATGGTGGCAAGAGCAAAGCGTGGGCTTAGAGTTAAATACTTGGCTAAGATCAGGTCTGTAACAACACACCTGAGATTACATTTGACTCACTCAACAGTGATAGCAACAGCATAAAAACTATTTGTCTTGCTGTTATTCGTTTGACAAATACAACAAAAATATTAATCAGTTATTCACCTTCCACTGAATCAACTTTTCAGCCTTCAGATCGCAACAGGTCTGGTAGGTCCGTCACCGTCCAATCCACGCGCAGTTTGAAATTGTGGTTAAACACGAAAACGCAAAATGTCTAAAAAATTGTATTCTAAACCTGATGGCATTTTCATCACTCAAATCAAATACAGAATCCTTTTTTCTTTTTCATGTTCTCTCATATTGTCTTTGTGGACTGTAGTGGGTACTTGCCATTTCACAGCAACTACCAAAATGTTTTAAAATCTATTACCGGTGTTAGGTTGGGATATCAAGTGGAGTTTGTGTTTTGTGTTTCATGTCTTGTCTTGTTACTTCCTGTTTGGTTCAGCATTCATCTCCTCTTGTTTCAGATAGAGAGGACTGAAGAAGGAGGAGAGGAGGGGGGGACTGGAGATGCGTGTGAGAGAGTGATTTGCGGATGTGAACTGTGTTGCAGTTTTAAAGTGGTCACGTTTCAACTGTTAGCGGTTAGCAGCTGAGAGCGCTATGCTAATGGTGGCTGCGGACTTTCACTGCCATTTCTCTCCGAAGGATGCATTAACGGCCCCTCATTTATCGTTATCATCTCTGGGACTTCAATCATGTCTATGTGCTCCATGTTGTGCAAGAACTCAATTGGTTGTGTTTCTGTTCTGTTCTGTTCTGCTCTGCTCTGTTCTTTTTTCTACTCTTTGTATTACTGCTGTGTGTGAAATTTCCCCTCGTGGGACTAATAAAGGTATATTCAATTGAATTCATTCCCTGATTCCACCCCACCTGTGTCTTGTGTCCAATCAGCCCTGATGTGCGCCACCTGGTGCTATCCCTGTGTTTAAAAGACCCTGTGCTTCCCCTTGTCTTTTGTCAGATCATTGTGTGCTTTGGCCTATGAGTCCTACCATGTATTTTGTCCAGTCCAGTCCTGCCTCCTTTAAATAGTATTCCTTGTTTTGTAAGTATTTATAGTCTTTTGAGTTGTATTTTGAATTGCAGTCTGATGATCTAAATTTATTTTGGACTTCTGAAAATTGTGACCTTTTGCTACTTAGTGTGTGATTTTCTGTTATAGTTTTGAAGTCTTGTTTTTCGTGTTGTAGGTTTTTTGTGAAGATTTATTCACATTTTTTGAGCGGCGCTTTTTGTTAATATTAAATTTATAGAGAATCTGTGAATGCTCTGTGAGAACTGAAAAATAAATATTTTATTTTGTTAAACCTGCTTTTGGCTGCGTCTGGGTCCGTTGTCAGCAGAGCTCTAACAACCGGCTCTCGTCAAAGTCTACACTGAAGCCGTGAGTTTTTCTATTAGCTTCTCTACATGTTTTGTCGCATATTATGTAATGAAAATAGAAATACACTGGCAGATACAATGCAGCAGGATCCTCTTTTTTGTTGTTTTTCTAAAGGCAAAATAATTTCCTATGGGCGGAGACCGAGTAGAAGTGAAATCCACTATTTATAAAAATAAAAGTTGTCTGTCATAATAAAAGGACTTGCCCAGTACGTACTTGTGTGGCGATGGTCACCACAGCAGAAAGCTGGTCGGGCTGATTGCATGGTGATGTCAGTGAAAAGAGGGGCATGTGTGCTCCCACAGATGTGCCGGTAATTATGGGGGGATGAATAGTGATGTTTTAAGAGGAGATCAGGGCCAATTACAGTGATTTAAAGCAACCGAGGCAGGCTCTGTACACAGACCTTCTAATTACAAGTAAAGATCACAGATCTGACTGTGAACGCGACAGATTTGGTATGTTTGCATAATCAAACAAAAGCTTGTGTGTGTGTGATGTTTATCTTTCAATATTTAAAGGTTTTGATTCCGCCGATGCTCAATTGGATGTTGGTTCTGTGATGTGTTTGCTTCTGCTGCCGTTGTTGTTGTCGTCGTCCCCGATAATGACTTTGAAGCTCAGCGATATATTTAGCCGCTAATCGGCCAAAATTAATCTAAAGTCATTTGGAAATTTTGTTGCATCACAATAGCTTGTGGGAATGGTCTAGATAGGAGAGCGGGTGGGGGGGTTCGGGGGGGTATTCACAAGAGGCCAAAACAAGGATATAATTTCATTTGATTGCCACACTCATCAAGTCCAAATGAAGATTAATGAACACATGATGGAGGATTGAAATAATAACATTCTTGTTGTCTTTAGGGCTGTAATTTGTTGGAGAACATGCTGTCACGCTACAGAGGGCTTATTGGCATTTGTTAATGGACTGCACATTGCAATGGAAGGTGGGGGAGGGGTGGCTAAATAGACCACCAAGACCATGAGCTGTAAAAATGGAATGCTGAAAAGTACTATTGAAATGTATGTTTTAAAAATCTCGAATCTCGAGCAGCAGTGAAAAGGCGACATTAAAACCAGTTTGTGTGAGAGAAAACAAGTCAGTGTATAAGGGGGGGGGGCAGTTCCCTAAATAACTTGTTCATTGATTGCAGAACGTAGATGCAGTATTGATGGTGTTGTTAGCCCCAAGCACCCACAACCACTAATAATTAATTGCAATAGAATTATAAAAACAGGCTATCCATATTCTGCGCTGCAGTTCAAAATAGCACATTGAAGATAAATAAGAGTGAATGTAGTGCGGTACTCATACTGATGACTTATTCACAAAGATCAACACATTGAGAGAGGAACGCAGCAACAAATCCAGACAGCATTTGAATGAATATAAATCTAAAATCAAAGGTTTCCTTTGGCAACTGCTTCAGACCAGGTGATGTAGTCATTTACGTTTACATCATTTACGTCATCTGTGGGCGTGTGAAGCCCTTTGAGACCTTTTGTGTGACTAAGGGCTGTATAAATAAAATTGATTTTGATTTATATTTTTTTGTCGATGTTGGAATTTACAGTAGTTAAATCTTTCACAGCATATACTGATATATAGTTCAGTATGTAGTCAAAGTAGAATATGTAGCGCTTTCAGATAAAAACATGCTTTTGTTTTCTTCATTTTTTAACTTGTCTACTTATACCATATAATCCCCCCGTAAAGAAACGTGACCAGAAGTGTTACATTCCATCAGGTTGCCTTTGTCCCCTGTGGTAGTCTAACGTGAATATTCAGCACCCCTGTCTCACCAGAATCCAATGACGGGAATGTACGTCACAAAACATGATGTGACTTCAAATACAGGGTTTTTTTTACATACGTATATGTGAATGTGTTCAGTGAATGAACTTCAGTCCTGCTTTATTTCGATTGCAGAACAAAACTACTCGTGGGTACTTGCCTGGCTCACACAAAGTGTAGGTGTATTTAAAGGATCCAGGTGCTTATCAAAGACAGAGGTGAAATACATTTAAAAAAAAAAAAACAAGCACTTTAACATTGAAAATAATCATAAATGAATGTTTGAAAATGTAGCAGAAACAAGTCTGATGCAGAAATAAAAATGCTGTTTTATCTGTATTCCACATTATGACTTGTATAAATTCAACCATATACATAGACTATGTTATTATTCAAAGATGATCGATGGATAATGTGATACATGCATTTTTTTTTTGTGTTGTCAGTGCCCTTTTTTATTTTCACCTCTTTTTTTCTGACTTTCTATTTTTTATTAGTCTTTTTATTTCCACTCTTACTTTCCTGTCCTTTTTTGCCTCTCTTTCAGCCATGATTATCATTCCATAATCCACTGGGGTTTTAAATCATGTACATGCCTCCATCGAGTACATGTCTCTCCTATATATACTTTAATTACAATGCATTGTTGATGAGGTCCTTATGTAAAAGACTTGGACTTTTGTATTGGAGAGTCTTTGACTTGCTTTAGTCTGTCGTATTTGTGTGTTTGTGCATACATTCTCTTTCCATGTTGACAATTGGTTCTTTGAACAGTGTTTTCTCTCTTCTGTTTTTCATGTATTGTGTAACCAACTCTAAATTTGAGGAACTTTAAGAAAAAAACACGTTTCTCTCTGGACGACACTGTAAGCATAAGTCAATCTGATGCAATAGAATGGGGTTGTCCAACTCATTTTGGTTCAGGGGCCACATTCATCCCAATTATAGCTCAAGTGGGCTACACCAGTAAAATAATAATCTAGAAATAATGACAACAGCTTATTATGTTTTGTTTTGTTTTTACATGAGATCACTGTGGTCTGTATGTGGAATCTGACCTAAATTAATTTTGACATCTTTGACTGTTAATATCTTCAGTGTCATATTTCTTGTTTATAAATGTTTCCCAGGGACCAGAATGGACGATTTGGCGGGTTAGATTTGGCCCCCCAGCCACATATTTGACACCTGTGTAACAGAATGTGACACATTGCTTTAAAGTAGGGCAGATAAGCTTTAAATATCTACAGAGGTACATCAGCTTTTCATGCATTAACAGCATTTTAATGATACACATGCATACCTTTAGTCGAGAAACTGGAGAAGGGTTTCCATGGTGAAATAATCTGTCAGACCCAAAAGAAGGTGTTCATGGCTAAAAGAAGCAGTGCTGCAATATACCGCCTCTTTACGCTCAAGTAAAATAACAAACAATTCAACTTTATGATGAAGGGGTGTGGGATCAAGGGAGATGTTTTCACCAGAGTGCAATGAATGTGTGACATGGTTCCAGCTATCATCACGCAGTCATCTTTTGTCATTGCATCCTGATAAATTCACCGCTGATAAGGTTAAGGACGTGACAGTGTCAAGAGACGATGTAATGGAGATTTCTCAGAAGCTCAACGTTTGCTCGAGATAGTATATAAAGTCGATAGAAGTCAGTGGAACACATGAGACAGGCCTGGTCCCCTGGTCAATGTTTAAGTGCATAAACACTATATGTTACATACCAAACGTATATATGGGTCATGTTTTCTAGTTGGCATCATATAGTATATTTCAGGTTGTATTTATACCAGGGCTCTGTTTACAGCGACTCAAGCCTCCAGACAATCCTCCACAGCAGAGTGTACATCTTGCTTGTTCTCCACCCACACAGAGTGATAGGTGATCTATACTGTAGATAGAGAGCACACTGGGACAGAACATCCAATATGTGTATATTTACAAACTCCCCTATGAGTGTGCGCGTGTGTGCGCGCGTGCGTGTGTGTGTGTGTGTGTGTGTGTGTGTGTGTGTGTGTGTGTGTTCGCATGCACGTGTGTGTGCATCTCGACAAACGACACGCACAGATTGTATACATTAATTAATCAATGCTACCAGATGATGTACTTGGTTATATTCTATCAACAATCCATGTGTATTCATTAGATGGAAATCTCGTCAATTCACAAAAGCAATACCTCATTACACAAAGTAATGTCCTATTTGAGAGGACTAACCTCACACATTAAAGCTTTACTCCAGGTCAGTCACACAAGTAAGGTAATGCGTAATAGACCTCAATTATTGTCCCTCTCCCCTCTCGTCTGTTTGAAGCCATTGCTCTCTGTAAGCGGCTCAGTTCAATAACGGCATGCTTGAGTATATGAGTTATTAATAATGCTGCGCTCTTGATGCTGATGCTCTCTCAGTTCTCCCCGGCTGATAGTGTGGCTACGCAGCCTCTTTCAGAGCCGCGTTGTCCAAATTGAAAGTACAGGCATGCCTGAGGTTTATGAGTACTGCCACAGTCAGGGCTAAAGGATCACGTCCAACATGTAACTCCGATGAAATATGTGATTCGTAAGGAAGGAGATGACGTCCCTATTTCATCCTGAGTCATCAAGTATCCTCTCTGATACCTTCAGTCTGTTCTTCATCCTCTCTGCTTTCACTACCGCTTTGTGTGTAAGTAGTTCGGGTTTTTTTGTTCTGTTTTTCGTTGTTTTTTTAAAGTATAACATTTTACTTGGCTGCTATTTTTGACTTCTCAGTGCTGAAAAAAAAAAAAAAGGATCGACAAAGCACAGGATACCCAACTCATCTGTTGTCAGCAGAGTGCCATATGCAACGTCTAGCTGTGTTATTTTCATCCTAACCCTACCAAAGGTTTACACAGGTGGGCTTACACATAAGCACTTTTATGCACAAACAGCAACAATTCTGCTGCTGCCTCATTTATCGCTTGGGGGAGGGGGTGTTGAGGCGTGGGTGGGCTCTCTGAGGCAACTTCTGATCCCTCACACCATCTGAGACTGAAGGAGAAAGTGAGAGAAAAAGAAATAAGTGTGAGACAGTGGGACAGAGATCGAAAGAGGTGAAGGTTGCAAGGAATGAGGCGGGGGAGGTGTCTGATGTGACATCTGGCTTGACCTTTGGAAATTCATTGCGATT
>JAPTHA010000015.1:11442778-11454117 GCA_029814585.1 Gymnapogon annona
CCCTTTAGCCATTCTCCGTCTAAATGAGAAAGGTAGAATGTTTTCAATGCAGGCTCCTCTGACCTTTTTTGGCTCCTCATTATAAAGTCTGTTCCTGAACTGAGGACCAGTGAGACTCTCTCTCTCTCTCTCTCTCTCTCTCTCTCTCTCTCTCTGTCTCTCTCTCTTTCTACTGCTGTCATTTCTTATTTCTTATCTTATTTCTTTTTTTTTTTTCCCACAAGCCCTCAGTCAGGTAGTATCTGCTTGTTGTTTCGTAGACCTTGGGGAAACCTTGAGTCCCGAAACAAGATGAACATGGTTACACAAGTCGCAGAAATTGTGTAAAAAGAAAAACCAAACAAGAAACAAGCTTTTTTGTTTGTTCTGGACTCTTCCCAGTGATGTCCTTTACATCACGTGTTCTTGTGAGTTTCTTCTCTACTTAATAATGGAGTCTGCATCACAGTGTTGCTCTGTAGGTCTGTGTGGGGAAAGAAAATGTGATGTTCTTAATGTCCCTGTTTTTTTTCTTTCTTCTTCCTCCCTATACCCTCTCAGCATCAATCAGGAAGAGAGATGAAGCTGTCGTGGCTTTCAGTGTGATTCTTTGCCTCTCTTGTTAGCAGCGACAAGAAAAGGATGATGGAGGCGCTTAACAATCACTGAGGACTTTTTATTAGGTCGCCTTTTTTAACTCTCAAAGCATGATTCACATTCACTAACTTGAATCCCTGCCACATTACATGGCCACTCCCCACTGCGTGGAACAAAACACACTGTGCTGTGTCAAGATGATCTGATTTTTGCTTCATTAAATGCTTGTCCACCATAGGCTACAGTGTGGGGCTGCAGAGCGTCTCCGTCAGCCTGTTAGCACAGGGCGGGTACGGATCAAGGGAAAGACATGGAGTACGGTTAATACAGTTCAGTCACTTTTTTTTTTTTTTTTTGCAGTGGCCTCGGGTCTGTTTTCATTCGGGCTGCAGCGTGTACAAACATTTCATTTCTCTCCCTGTCCGACTTTTCTCTCCCGTGCTGCCAACAATCAGTCCGGGACACGTGCTGCTGTTTCCTTGCCACTGGCCTCCAATTGACTAATGTCAAGAGGTTCTGAACACCTCAGGTCTCCCACACAGGCACACATGACATGAGTCAGCCCCAGTCCACTTTGGTGCACACCGTCTAGACGAGCGTACACACACTGATGTCTAAGCACACACCCACACAACTCCAGACATGTGAAATACCTCTAAACCTGGCTGGGAGCCAGCCTCAGTAATGGTTGCCAGGGTCGCCCCTCTGAGGACCGTCCGCTGGCAGGCAGGTTGGCAGCTCCACATGTGGCTGGCTGCCGTCCTTTATTTATTCCAACACCGCCTCGGACTGAACGCCCGCATCCCCCGTCGTGGAGCTCCGTCTGCTCTAAAGGGCACCGACTGTCCCCCGAATGAATCATTAACGCTTCCAAAAATTAATCTCGCCGTTTGCACTCTCTGCTAATCAAACATTTGCTCCACACAGGCGCATAAGTGGTAACTTTCAGCAGCCTGCAGTGTTTGAAAACCTCTTGTTCAATAGTAATTGTTAACATTTTGGAACATTTTGACCCTAAGGAATGGGAATTACTACCAGAACTTTAAATTTTTCTCTCGAGAGGAGTCTGAGGTCGTGTTGTTTTGTGTGACGACAGTTTGTGGTCGGAGGTTTTTACACCTGCACCGTCCTGCTGTGGATTCTTTGCGCTTTATTACACTGTGAATGATGTCTTCCTATTTAGTGAGAGTTTATCAAGGCATAAATATTTAATTTGAGAAAGAAACAGTCGTGGTTAAAAGTTCTCAGCACCTTTTAACGGCCAGAAAGCTGCACAATCCATTAACCTAAACTCTCGTTTTCCTTTGCTGCATTTGACTCTGAAATGCCTCTGTAAACTGGAGAAGGGAAAAAAAAAAAAAAAAAAAAAAAGGCAGAGTCCTAAAACAAGTCGACAGTTGGTAGTTTGCAGAGTCGGCTGTAATTTGACTGCCTGTTCTCCCACTTTTGTGGAAAACGATCTCTATTGAACAAGAGAAATTGTAAGTCAGTCGCTCTGAGGAAAGGAAGGAAGGAAAGGAACACCCTCAGCCTCCAGTTTCATGCAGTATTTTTCTTTTTAAAGTAGGAAGTATATTTTCAGGCACGTGTTCTTCCTCTCTTGGCACATGCATTTTTTGCCAGTGGGCACCAGGTGAAGAACCGGAGCGTCTTCCTTTTTCCGTGAGGTCGGGCATACAGTATGTGCCATGTGCCCACCTGTCAGGGGAGGGTTGCTCAGTGTCCTCCCCGAGGTCCCGTTTGGCCTCCGGTTTCCAGAGTGAAGTTGGCACGGTGCTCTGTAATTCACATTCTGCGTAGCTGATGTATGTGTTGGCAGGAGAACTCCCCCGTCGTGAGTAAGAGACGCTACGGTTTGAACACCAGCTCCAGAGATCAGCAAACACCCTGTACGTTTAGCATCACTGGGATCATGAGAACAGTTCACACACTCACGATGAAGCCTTGATTTGGCCAACGTGACCCCGGGCACAGGGAGTAACCCTTCACTCCTCAGAAGGACTATTTCTGCTTTTATTACACTGTTTGAACTGGTGCTGGAAATCCTTGAAAATCCTTGAATTTTGAAACAAAAGTTGTGTTTTCAAGTCAAGTCAATTTTATTTATAAAGCACCTTTAAAAATATACGTCGACCAAAGTGCAGTGAGATACAATTTAAGATAAAATAAATCAAATCAAATGAAGAACTTAAAATCAAATAAAATCCAAATTAAAACAAATAGAAATATCAAAATAGAAATTCAAGGTCTGGAAAGTTTTTGAATTTCAGTCTAAGTGTTTATAATTCAATGATGTGACTGTTTTTTTTGTTGTTTTTTTTTTTTTATAAAGCTCCATCATAGGAAAATATCCTGGTGGTGTTGG
This sequence comes from Gymnapogon annona, assembly GCA_029814585.1. Taxonomy (NCBI): domain Eukaryota; kingdom Metazoa; phylum Chordata; class Actinopteri; order Kurtiformes; family Apogonidae; genus Gymnapogon; species Gymnapogon annona. The sequence continues at coordinate 11,445,720 of JAPTHA010000015.1, forward strand.
AGTGAGTGATTTGTTGAAGGAGTACGTGCACCGTCTGCACCAGACTGAAGCAGAAACATCACTTCCTTCAGATAATAATAATACTACATAAACATTGTAGTATTGAACATTGAACAAACACTGAACTATAGAACTCTACCAGGTCAGATGCCAACAGAGAGCTACCTAAAGAGAGATGATGCATTTTGAAAAATAAAAGTTTATAAAGAGCTCCAGACGGTGAACAGCTTGTTCACATTTTGCGCTTTAATTTTAGGAATACTTGAACTCTTATTGGGAAACAGTCTTATCAGGAAGCATGTCGCGATTCTTGATTTGATATCACACACTTAATCTTCATTTATTTTAAAATCAAGGCTTCTTTTCACACTTCACTTTAGTCAACACACAGAACGCACCTTAAATATCTCGATGTGCATCTTTGGCATTCATCAAGAAAGCTTTCATATGTAAATTTTTCCATGAACCTCATCACTCCGCGTTGTTTTGCTGTGTGTTTGTGTGTGACGATGTGCTTGGAACAGGGTTTTCCGTATTTGACTCATTTCCCTTTTTACTGTCTTTGATCAGCGTGAGGTGCCAGATGTGCTCCGCTGTTTTAAAATGCTCAGTACCATTAACATCACTGTTCAGTTTGCCGTTAGTGTGTGGGGTTACAAATCTTTTTTATGACGCCGGTTCTTTGAAAAGCTGTCTTTATAGTCTGTGTAGAGAGTTTAGTTCAGTATGAATGCGACTGCCTCCGCTTGCTGTTTGGTTTTGTGAATGAAAAGCCGTCATTTAATGCTGCCACATAACTCTCATCTTAGTGCTGCAGGATAAATTAGACTCCTTATGAGTTTTACCCCTTATACTTCTAAATCCTTGTGCTTGTTTGGTTTTGTTTTCACTTTTTCGCTATTAGTTGCCTGCTTTTAATTGCTAAAAATCTTTGTTATAGCAGGAATAAACACATGCAAGTGATCTGTTTGTTCCAGGACATCAGTGTTGTGCTGCAGAGTCACGGGTATGGTTTAACTCAAACATCTAAATCCAACACATCCCTGTGATGAAGGCCCTTTTGTTTTGTTTTTTTCTTGTCTGCTGATTTTATATGAACTACTTTTATTTATGTCCTTGTGCACGGTCAGCACATGTACAGTGTCACTGAAGGATTAGGAAATGTGAAAGACAGGAATCATGGTAGAAAAATCTTGATGACACCTGTAAATTGTAAATTTTAAAAATAAGGCCTGAATATATACAAGCTCAGTATTATTTTTCACCATTTTTCATCCCTGATGAGCACTTCCTTTGTGACATTTGCCAGTAGCACTGTTCCGGCCAGGATTCATCTGAGCTGAACATGTGAATTGTAGAACAAAACAATATACGGATTACGTCACATAGTGCAATGTGACACAATAAATACAGGGCACGTGAGTACAACACACGGAACAATGAAAGCTCTGGGAGAGAAGTTGTTCAATGATGATTCAGGGGGTGACGATCCCATCGTATGAGACTGAACATCCCATTATTGAACAAAGACGAGGCTTGGTTTAAACGTGACTGTAAAAAGAACCAGAGAAATGGAACTGTATTCCTGTTCATTCATCAAAAAAAAAAGACAGATAGGCACCAATCCCAGATGTGTGTTTAAAGTGCGTCATGCCTGTCACAGGATTTGTACAGTGTGTTCTCCTTCCAAAACATGGGTACAAATCCACCAGTGAGAGCTGGAGCTGGGCTTTATTTTGCGACCAATGCGCCCCCTGCTGGTCGCCCTCTATCCCTGCGCTCCATCCCTCCATGCCAAAGAAGATTAACTACTATGCCGTACAAAACTTGTCCGTCAGACATAACAATGTGAATTCACAACCACAAATAGCTTGAGACCCTTTAGGTGTCTGACAGCTAATCCAGGAAGGGAACAAATGGAGTCAAAGTGAAATTTAGCTGCAGTAAATGAACAGTGAATGGGTCGGACTGGGTGTCGGACGCCAGCTGAATTTGTGACCAGACTGTTATTCTGCCTTCGCTTGACTTACAAAAAAAAGTCATTCCACTAAAGCCTGCTTGTTAGTTTTGTTCATGCAGCCTTAAGTCGCCATTGATTTAACAATAACACATGCTCAATTGTGGCTTTAGGGAGGAAGCTGCAATCCTCCAAAACCAATAACTGCAAAAACCACCCCTCCCTTTGTCAGGCATTTCGCCGCATGTCTCGAGATGAGTTATTGATTGTTGAAACAACCAGTGAATTGATTTCATGAGAAGTATCGTATTGTTTTTACAGAAACACCAGAATGGGATGGGGTGGAAAAGGGCCTGACCGTCCTCCATAGAAAATACATACTGGGATGCGTTTAAGATGCGGTCAGGTGTTTTTTCTCGTTCGTCTTCAGAGATCAGCGATATCTTTTAGTCGAGTAATAGAGTAAAACTATAGGGCTGGTCTTAAATAACGGTGTCGACGCGGTGCCAATGTGTCACATCACTCTTAAAAACTCAAGCCAAATCAGTGAACTATTTGTCTGGAACTGAAAGACTTCCATTTCTTGGAAGCAGGCAGTTGATCCTCATTACATCTAGTCAGCGCCATTGACCATCCATTAAAACCAGTCACCTCTATTGATTGGCCCATTAAAGATGACCAGACACCCCTAATTTCCTCCATCTGAGCCTTTTCTTCTGCACTGACACGAATTGATCTATGGTTATCTGAGCTGTGAACTCATTGCCCTGGTACGTCCAGAGCAGACATCTGTCCTAGTCCTGTCTCTACCCGATGGAGTCATGTGACTCTGAGGTCATTGGGGTGAAGGCGTTACGGGCCCTAAAGATATTGACCCTCCCCTCTAATTTCACAATTTACAAATGTGTGCTTTTAGAGTAAGTGTGGGTTCCTTGCTCTGTGGACTCCAACGATGGCTAAATTGTCTCATTATCATCATCATCATCATGTTGAATATGTGTGATAAACACATCATTAAAGAATCGCATTTAATAAGAAAAACATTTGGTTTTCATGCAAGAACGAGCCGGTCATTGAGTTTTGTGACTGTAAGTCCTTAAGATGCAACATCCAAATACGACTGGGTAATAATCTGAGCCAAAACTCATTACTTGTTATCATTATTGGAACTTGACGATCTTTTTTTTTTTTTTTTTTAAAGAAACGCTGTTTTTCAGATATTTTTCCCCCATTTCGAAGGATTGAAGTATAGTAGAAATGTTTTGGATTAATACTCCTTCTAATTGGGTAATTTGCTGAAAGCTTACATAATTCTACTCTGAGCCCATAGGCTATTCAGCTCTGTATAATCACTGTACCTATAAGAGTAAAAAGAACCAGGACCTGCACAGTTATTATGCACTTAAAGATTCATTCATCACAGGTCATTTTGCACTACTGAACAATGTTATCACACCTAGCAGATTGGCCTCATATTAAGCAGGCCTTTTTTTTTTTTTTTTTTTTACTCTTTAATGTTCATTCCTCATCAGCCAGTCCTCATTTTAAAGTGGATCGATACAAAACTAAACCACGATATTGCATTTATACCATTATGATCCAGTTTATCTTAATGGGTTTTGTTCTGGGGTTGCACTGCTGACAGTAGTGGCACTAGCTCTTTCTGTGGCGTTTTAAGCCTAATAGCTTTTGCTATGGCTTCATCTACTGTCTGCCTCATCAGATCCCCGAGTTCTGACCCCACGGGCCTATTATTGAGTATTTCACAGATAATTTAACATAGAGCAGCAATGCTGTGTGGCACTAGTCTGTGTTTTTATCTCATCCACATTGAATTCCGTGGGGACAAATCGCTGTAGAAATTTAACAACCACAAAAACCTGAAACCATATAAAAGTGCTTTCCATAAAACGGGTTTATAAATACAGGTGACTTTAATACGGAAGAGAAAACACATACCTGCTGCAGGACAGGCGGAGAGCTGAGCATGCATAGACCTGGTTTATCCTGTGTGAAGTGTATATTTATCTACCGTCTTCTATGCATCGGTCACGAGTCTCTGTCCTCCTCCTCTTCTTCTGTGGTCTTTTATCAGTATTCTGACTTTTCCATACAAGAGTCCAAAGTGACAAAGGGATCGGTAGTGAGTAGAGAGAGGGAGCGAAGGGGAAATGGTTGGCTTGGCACATCAATATTGGGGTTGGGCTTTCAGCTAAGACAGATGTCTGTAATGAAGAGAGGGACGTGATGGAGTGAAGGCGACGAAATGACGGGTAGGATGTCGCAATAAAATGATAAAGGTCAGAGGGCCTGCCATCAAAATGAAAAATATGCTTGATCCATTTGTGCTTGGAATTGTCTTCTGCTTTTATGGTGGACTGTGAGATATTGCCCCCAGGGAGGAGCAGTGGAGGCAAAGCCGTGAGGACAGGCTGTGTAATGGGCTTTAAGGTGAAGCTGCCAGTACCGTTCAGTGACGGCACTGGTCCAATAGGTGAACACTGCCTCAATGTTGTGTTTGGTGATGTCACACCACGTCTATTTATGCATGAGGAACTTTTGTTTCTCTCCACCGCCAACCCAGCACTCCCCTTTAATCCATGAAACCGCCATCCAACTCGGATTTTTCATGTTTGATGTCATTTTATCAGATTTCGCACTCAGACAGAATCAGAGCAATTAGTGTGTTAGTTGAGTATGTGCACATGGCCATGGCAATAGTTAATATTAGGTGTCTAACTGGCTTGGAGGAAAAATTAGACTTCAATTATAAGCAAAAAAAAAAAAAAACTTTATTTGGATATTTAATGGTTGGTTTTAACTTTTCCGCTTTTATTTTTAAAGTCTTTCAGATTTATGGAAGTATTTATTGCTTGACAGATTTTTTACATTTAACCTTTTTTTTTTTCTTTAATTCAGACCTTTTATTTAATTCTATTAAAATGCCTACACTGTCTGGCCAAGAACAAGTCACACCATTGTGTGTTCAATCACTTTTAGCTGTGATTTGATAAAGCATTTATCACTGCATAAACGATTCTTCTGCAGCGTCACAATAAATGTCGCATTATTTATTTACATGCAGCGCTACATGAATTTTTCATGAAGAATGTGACCGCTGCATTGAACAGGCAATAATGGAGAAGCAGACCAGTGTGTAAAGTTCTCCAGCACGTCCCAATAATGATGCCTCACACTCCCCTGAACGTGTATCAGTGAGTCTGATGAGTCCTGTCGCTGTCATGTCTGAATACTTGTATGTCATCGTCAAAGGAGAACCCCCACCCATGTTCAGACCTGCTCATTCCGTTTGTTCAGGTTCAGCTGACCTCATCGTTTCAAACTCATAACGTTGTTGATCATAGACCAGACAAACTGAATCAACACCAGGTTATAACATTGTCCCCACAGGTTTGTACTGTAGGCAGTAGCTGGGCGTCCGGGGGTCCTTAAAAAGTCTTGAATTTGTTTGTCCAAAATTAAGTTCTTAATTATCCTTTAAAAATGACATTTAGTCCTTAAATCCACCTTTCAAAGGTCTTAAAAAATGTCATAAACACAATAGAACCATTTTTCTTACAGTGTATTTGTAATTACTGCTCTGCGTTTTAGCACAACGGAACACAACCAACAGCAGTCATTGGGTTGTGGGGGAAGGGGTCTACTTTCAGATACACACATTAACTGCTCGCACTTCGGTAGCTGTTGGTCGTGGGGGAATGTAAATTTAATCTTAGCTGGATGGATAAACCGAGATTTGCGTGACGGTTCAGACCGGTTTGAGGAAACAACTACGAGAGAAAGATTGTCTGATCTTTCAAACTTTCAAAGTACAGAGTTGTGATCTTGATGTTTGTTATTTTTCAGCAGTTCCATTAAATATATGGACAAAACTATTTGCAATGCGGGCACACTCTTGCTGTGTCGCAGATGAAAGGTCTTAAATTTTAATAAAGTGGCCTTAAAAAATATCTTAAATTTAACTTCCTTAAACTTTCAGATACCCTGACCATGCATGTTGGGTAATCACTTCCTCCACCTCTCTTCTCACCCTGATGCGGAATCTGGACTCATCAGACCATGTGACCTTTCTTTTATTGAAGCACAGCGCAATCCTAACACTCTCTATCAAACTGATGGTTAAGAATTTTATTTTTTTAAATCTGTTTATTTACTGCACCATTTCTGAACAGCTGAAAGATATTAGTCACTATAGTGTTTACCGTTTACTCTTGGTTTAATCCAGTGAGTGACTTATGTTCTTGGCTACTATGGGTCTGGGGCCTCGGGCGTAGAATTGTGAGCTGGTAATGGTAGTTTACAGGTGCAAAATGGGTGGAAGTCTGAGCCAAAAGTACCTACAGCATGTGATGAAGTAAATCCCGACTCTTGTTCAGAGTTCACAACGTTCGGGTGTTTTTGGACTTAAAAGGGCAATTCAAGACTGAGAACCTTGAGGTGGTAAACCGTTGATAGGCTCAAGCAGTGAATCAGGTCAGTCACAGTGCAGACGCTGCATAGCTTCCATTAGTTTTTAATAATTTAATATTGTTGTTGGCGGGGTCCATTGAAGAGATAGCTATAAATGTTGTTTGTTTATATCGGCAGCTCAAAATAGGTGGAAAGACTCTTTCCTCTTCCACTGAACGGAGCACTAAAGCCCCCCTACTGCGTTGCACATTCCCGGATTGTCCACCAAAGACAAAGAGGCCATGTGGCATTTCTGCTCTTATACAGTATATTTGTTGTCCGCGGGGAGAAAGCATCGGATCTGTTTGTTTTTCCAAAGTGCATGTTTGTGAAGGACACTGTAATGAATCCCATAGACGTACTGCCACATTCAGTCCGGCAGAGCTGGAGCATTTGGAAGAAGCATCAATACGCAATGTTCATAGTTTTCTAAGGATGGCCTTAAAGGACGAGACGAGTGTTGAGAGAAGACGCGGTAGCAACAGGGAGGTTAAAAATAAACAGACGCTCGGTTTGATGGCTGTATTGTTGCCGTCGAAACATTTGCGCATTTTTCTGAGTGACACAATGTGCGGCGGAGAACACATGTGAAGAGCGGCCTCTGGGCGTTAAGATGAGTAGGAAGCATTGTGAAAATACATTTTGGCTGTGAAAGCGCTGTTGTCCATGAAGAATTCATCTATTTCTCACATGGCTTAGAGGTGTGGAAATTTCTTGATGCAGCGAAGTGTGGAGATGATAATCAAATCATGAGGCCAACGAGGAGTCATCCATCTACTGTATCACAGCGCCCAAGGATTCATTTATTTGTGCTGTTAATGCACTGAGGTAGGATGTTAAATTATAATGTCAAATCTCATCAAATCGCCGGTGAACATGAACTTGTCTGTTATCGGCGGTGGATATCAGAAGATGAATCCACCTGGAATATGTTATTTTTTTTATATTCCTCGTCCTAACAGTTTATTCATCTTCACGTTCAATTATAGACGGTATATGTATGTTTTTCTTTTCTTCAGAAGCTTCTGGGCCGGAGGGAGAAACAGAGCAGGTCAAGGAGCAGAAGGAAAAGCCAAACAAAAAAGCAGAGAAGAGGAAGAGTTCAACAGAAAAAGACGTAAAAGCAAAGAAGAAGAAAAAAGAACAGGTATTTGGTTTTTTGGGTTTTTTTTTTATCAACCTTAACTCATCCATTTTCAAACATTTCTAAAATCATCTCTGCACAAAGCGAACATCTCCCTCCATGTTTCACAAATGCATTGATGAACAGTTCAGGGCTTTAGGGATTGTTTTTTTCCAAGAGGAAAAATGATCGTTGTCAGTTTTATTTTGTAATGTCACAGATTGTTTTTGCTGCTTTGATTAAAAAAAAAAAAAGAAAAGCAGATCGCATTGGGTGTTTTTCATTGTTTGCTGACTTTAGTTTAATCAAACATTACTCTCTGTGTTCATATTGTAAAACAAATTCACTCATATCTCACCTGAATTGACAGTGTGTGTGTGCGTGTGCGTGCGCGTGTGTGTGTTTGCTTTCTACAGAAGACAAGTATAACTCCAGAAAAGAAAGAAACTGACAAGGAAAAGGCGGATAAACCCAAAAAGAAGAGGAAGGTGAGTGTAAGAGCACAATAGTGACACCTGGTGTTGTTAACAGGTATTACAGGCCATTGACTGACGCGTACGCTCTCATTTGACCAGGTCATTGTTCTTCTTGATAGTGAAGGCTCAGTGTTTTTTTTTTTTGTGTGTGTGGTTTTTTTTTTTTTGTAGAAGAAGAAGAAAACCATTACAGACGTGCTGGCGTCCTCTGAGCCCAAAGCTGGCTGTCCGGCAGACCTGCAGAATCTGGTCGCACAGTACTTTACTGATAAGCGCTCAGTGATCGAGCAGGAAGAGCTGAAACTACAGGGTGAGTGGTTGTGTGGCGTGTCTGGGCTGGGGTGGCGTGCCAAGGTTTCTGTGGTGTAGTGG
>JAPTHA010000015.1:11518030-11529675 GCA_029814585.1 Gymnapogon annona
ACAGACGGCGTTTCCATCGCTCGGCAGTTGCCATGACAACGTGTTGTTATTTGACGTTGAACAGACCCTTTTTGTACGGTCGCTCTGATCTGTAGTTGCAAGGTTTGTCAGCATATTTCCACCCCTTTAAAAACACCTCTGAACACACAAACACACACCCATACCAACACTCAGCCAGCACACAATACTTCTTGTGTTACCAGCAAATTTTTGCAATTATTTTAGAACTGTATTTCAATCAGTCAGTCAATCAGTGTTTATTTCTACAGCACTTTGCAACAACACGAAGAAGACCAAAGTGCTTTACACCTAAAAACATGATCAAATTATAAAATATAAGGACCGTTTAATCAGATACTATAAAAGTTCATAAGATATAACAAGACACAACACGCAGTGACAGAATAGAAGTACAATTCTAAATGTTTTATTTTTCTTAAGTCTTTTATACGCATGGTCATTATATGAAATTTAATCGTATTAAAACTTTATTACCCTCTTATTTATCAGAGGAGCAGCTACGTTTGTAATGCCATTAAATACTAGGTGAAACGTTGCACCTTTTTTACAAAACATTATAAGGCTCAAAGTGACCTTTACTCAATGCACTTTCTGGAAAAATATGATGAGTTCTTTTGGCTTTTTCCTTTCCGGGGTCGCCACAGCAAACCCAATTCTCATATTTGATTTGGCAGGAATTTTTACGTCAGATGCCCTTCCTGACACAAAAAAGCCTTCATATTTTAACTTGACAAATGCCTCAGCATCAGTGAAATTCTCTTTCATTTGTAAAATAAAGTAAATGATATATGCACATACGCACTTTAAGAATCAATGCTCCTTGTGTTGTGCCATGAAAACTCCGAATAGATACACAATAGTCACACTAAGAGAATAAATATACAGGTCTTCTGATGTTATACAATAGAATATTGACAAAATATTTCCCACTGGATTAATTACATTAATCCATAGATTGGTCATTGTCAACGGCCACATATCAACTTCATATCAGCCATTCAAAACAATGCGCCTTATATCGGCGCAAAAAATGGGTTAGATCTCTTTTTGGTCAAATTCTGTGGTATTATGCACTCTTTGGCATGTCAGGTTTCTGGATGGGCATCTTTCAAAGCCCAGCTCTCATCTGGGGAGACAGTGGCATGACTGTGTCAAAAACACCAGTCGACTGAGAAAAGGTCAAAGGGCGGCAAAGATCTAAAGAGCCAGTGATGGACTGGACACTAAGGATGTGATTTAGGATGTGAATTAGAACAACTATTCAAAATCATGAAGATAATAAAGTTGGCTGAATACAAACACACGAACCTGAGGGCGGAGTCTGGAAGAGATGAGGACAGTATACGGAGGATGCAAGTGTAGGGTTTATGGTCGATGTGTGGAGGGTTCTATGTTGTTTGTCCTTCTGGCAGGAACCCATAGATTACTATATATACTGTTAAAAGTATCTATACATGGATCTCTTTTGACACCCTGTTATTTGATAGTATTGTATAAATATATAAATTATATATCAAAGCTACTGTATTTCTTGGAATCTTTTCAGTGGAAAAAAATCCCTTATATTTAGTCTGTCGACCTCTTGTGGCCATTAGTGGTACATGCAGCTCACTGATCCCTTTAATGTCAGAAAGATTAACAAGTTAAAATAATAAAAACAAATAAATAACTGTGAACATTTCTTTGTGAAAATGGTATACAGGGACCAAAGAAAGTGGGAATTAGCTCATGTTTTTCATTGTGTTTAATTATTTTAGCGGTTAATACATTATTTGATCGTTTGATATAATGATAATCGCAATGAATTTGATGTTTCCACTGATGTTTCTACTTGTTTGCACTTCAATGACAAAAGCACATACATGTGATAAAACACAAAAAGGTGTGGAAAAAAAAAACATCAGAATATCTTTGTGTATTTTGGTTAAATGCCCAGCAGATGGCGACAAAGTGGAGCACGTTGAAAATGATGTACTTCTGTTCAACTGACAACAGTCATTATATGTCTAATACATGTCTAATGGTGTTTTTTTAACACAAAGGTGTCAGGATCTATATACGTTTCAGTCATGCTTCAGGTAGCATCCTCTTTTGTCTGATTTGCATTACAGGCCAGAGCCATGCCTCCCCTCCCTGCCCCCCTCCTCCTGACCCTGCTCCAACTTGCAGTGTTCACGTATGTTAGTGGTGGCGCGTACTATGGACACAAGCAGCATCCTCAGCCATACCAGCCAATGCAACATGTTCAACATATGGCCATCGGCAAGGAAGGATTTCCTCAGCAACAGTTCATGGGCAAAGAGGTGCCCTACATGCAATACCCCCACTACAGGAAGGAGATGCCACAGATGCCAATGCACAAGGGTAAAAATCCCCGTAAAGGTGGTAACTTTAAGGGAGGACAAGATAAAGGTGAGAAAATCAACACACACCATTTGAAAATCTATGGTCTTTTCCAGGACCAAAAACATATACACATATACATTTTCGTTGAAAATCTGGGATGTGCTTTACTCAAACCTGAAGATATAATGATTATACAATGACACATGATGATTATATGGAGTTTAAATGTAATTATTATAGGATTTCTAATCTCCATTACCCGAATATCTTCAAACCAACAATGTTACTTTTTTCTAGTTAAATGTCTTATCTGATTCATTACAGGTCAGACGATCCCTAGTGGTGCAGAGGGAATTCCCCAAGGTGAACCTGGTCCTGCTGGACCACCAGGGCCAGAGGGACCTCCAGGACCTCCTGGATCTCCAGGCAATGGACAACCAGGACCTGAGGGAAGGCCTGGACCAATCGGGCCACCAGGAGCACCTGGAGTGGGAAAACAAGGATTGCCAGGATTACCAGGGAAGCCAGGAGCAAATGGTGAAATTGGACCACAAGGAGAAATGGGCCCTCGGGGTGAAGAAGGGCCAGATGGACAGCCTGGACCACAGGGTCCACCAGGCCCACCTGGGTTACCAGGAATAGGTAAACCAGGGGTACCAGGATTACCAGGCCAACCAGGGCCCAAAGGGGAACCAGGTCATAAAGGTCTTCCAGGACTACCAGGGTTACCTGGACCCAAAGGTGAAAAGGGGATAGGCCAGCCAGGACAGCCTGGCCACAAAGGACTCCCAGGATTGCCAGGACCTGCTGGGCCCAAGGGATTACCTGGCTTTGGAAAACCTGGACTAAATGGGGCACCCGGCCCACAAGGACCGCCAGGAGAGAAAGGCCATATTGGAGAGCAAGGACCAGTGGGGCCACCTGGTGAAGGAGGTCTGCCTGGCCCACCAGGTTTACCTGGCCAAGGTAAGCCTGGTCAAAATGGCCTGCCAGGACAACCAGGTACGCCAGGTGCAAAAGGTCATCCAGGACCACCAGGATTGCCAGGAAAACCAGGACTACCTGGATTTGGTAAACCAGGACTCCAAGGACCAAAGGGCGATAAAGGTATGGGTGGGCCCCCAGGACCACCCGGACCAAAAGGAGATAAAGGCTATGGAGGGCTACCCGGTTTGCTTGGACCTCCTGGACCCCACGGTCCACCAGGTCCTCCAGGCCCAATGGGACCACCTGGAGGTTTAGGTGCACCTGGTCCTAAGGGAGACTGTGGAGAGGGAGGACCTAAAGGGGTTGATGGAGCCAAGGGTGATGCTGGATCCCCTGGTATTTCTGGTAAGGATGGAATTCCTGGAGAGCGTGGGGAGCCTGGGCCAAGAGGTCCACCAGGTCCAAATGGTGCAAAAGGAGAGGGCGGTCATAAAGGTCTTCCTGGTCCAAGTGGTCCTCCAGGACTTCCTGGACCCAAAGGACAAGGTGGATTACCTGGTGAAATGGGTCCTCAGGGTTCTAAAGGTATCCCGGGAATGGATGGTGCTGCAGGACCAGTTGGGCCTCCTGGCCTTCCTGGGCCAAAAGGAGAAAGTGGTCCACCTGGTCCACCAGGATTGGTAGGTGAGGGCATTCCAGGCCTTATTGGCCCAGTAGGACCCCCAGGGAAAGAAGGCCCATCAGGCCCCCCTGGTCAACAAGGTCAGCCTGGCCCTCCTGGACCACCTGGACCACCTGGAGTACCAGGCTTCTCACCTGACATGGCTGGAGTGCTTTCTGAGATGGGTCCTGGTCTGGATGGTGTTAAGGCTGGAGGTTATGGCAAGAAGGGCAAATATGGAGGCAACGGGGCAGAGATTTTGGGCGCCAGTGGTTTGGAAATGCCAGCATTCACAGCAATTGCAACAACACCCTTCCCACCGGTGGGCAGTCCAGTAGTCTTTGATAGGCTCTTGTACAATGGTCGTCAAAACTACAACCCCCAAACAGGGATCTTCACCTGTGACCTTCCTGGCATTTATTACTTTGCCTACCATATTCATTGCAAAGGAGCTAATGTGTGGGTGGCCTTGATGAGAAACAATGAACCAGTGATGTATACATATGATGAATACAAAAAAGGTTTCCTGGATCAAGCATCAGGGAGCGCCGTACTACCTCTACAACCTGGGGACACTGTGTACATTCAGCTGCCCTCAGATCAGGCTTCAGGACTTTATGCAGGGCAGTATGTGCACTCTTCCTTTTCTGGGTATTTGTTATATCCAATGTAAACCATAAACTGCTAAGTGACTTAGACAGCAAACATAACATCAACAATCTGCTGACCCTTTCAGCAAAGATCAGAGGTATAACTGAAATATCTCCAGAATAATCTGAAGTATGACAGTCTGTATATACAGCTGCTTTTATACTGTACAGCCATATAGCCTCTATATTTTTTTCAGAGAAACCATAACAATGCGTTATATAATTACATACACCATATGAAGTGAGGCTATACACACAAAGAAGACTAAGCAAAGTAGAATTCTGGTAAAAATTTTTTCAAAAGTGTCAGATTTTGTCCGATGCCTAATATTGTTTTACCAAAACTGGCACCTACCCCATGTGGCAGAGAATGTGAAATGCAGTAAAACATGAAGACCTATTCATTTTTGTTGGACATTGTAATTGTTGCATGTGTGCCTTTGTATAAATACAGTTGCTGTCTGTCCCTGCAATCAGGCCACGAATAACAATGCAGATCAAAATGACATTGCTGCAACCTAAACATGTTTTGGAGTTCAAAACGATGAAACATTTTGTACACAGTACAGATTAATTAAATTAAGATAAATGTGATTTACATGTAACAGACGCTCAGCATCCTCAATGAATTATCCCAAAACTAGGATGGGCAAAAATCCACTGAGTGAAGTACTTCGATGTAAATGACGTGAAGTGATTGCAATTGAAAAGGAAATGATAGATGTGCAACTGTGAATGACATAAATATTTAACATGAAATAACTCAATAACTCAAGGGAGACTACCAATATCAGGAGATCACAATTGAATTAACATATAAAATTCCATTTTTAATACAACATTTTGACGTCAAGAGTATTCTGTTGGGAATTTCCCTCATAAGAGAGAGTAAAAGAGGATTTAAGATTAATTTAAGTTTTAATGCTTGATTCTATCTGTCACCTTTTAAAGAAGAGGATCTGTGTAATGACCATAATAGGCACATCAAGCTATACGAGTTTACATGTGTACAAGTACTGTAAAGAAACATGTCTGTACTGAAACATACTGAGAAAAATGCATTTAGCCCAAAACTATGAAACCACTCCTTACACTACAATTAAATATTACCGACATAACATGAAAACCAAATTTCATAACATGAAAACCAAACAGTTTTATTATGCACAACAAACTTGTGGATTAACTCCTAACGAAATGCCGTTAAAACATCTGTCTCACTAATGCTTTGAAATAGAAATAACACACATTTTGTACCTTCGGTTTCATTCATCCAGTATGTCTAGCTGCCAGGTTTGTGAGCTGTGTGTTGCATATAATGGACTCAGAGGGAGTAAAGATAATGTCACTGCAATTTATGACAGCTATGTTAATAATTTATTTTTTTGGCTGCTGTTCACATGTATACAATTAAATGACATCAAGCATGCAAATTATTAAAGGATAATATTTTTTACTGTAACCAAAGATCTTCTGTCTTAATGTTTTACATTTGTTATTATGGTCTATGTTGTTGTTTTTGTTTTCTTTTTTAAATAAAAACTGTTTGATTAAATAATTGTTAAGTCCCTTTCTAAATTCACAGAAACGTTTATAAAACGTGACTTATTGAAGCTGGTACAGTGACATAAAACTGTCTTTTTTGTTCAAGGGACAGGATTTGTTAACAATGTAAAATCATCTGTCCTAGTGTGTCATTAAGAGCTTTATTCTTTAAGAACAACATTGGTTGAGGACTTTCACCCAGCATGAAAGTGACATATGGAATTGGTGAGTGTAAAATGTTGTGTTGAAGTTGTGCTTGTTTTCTTAAATGTTTTAAGACTGTTCACTGGAGGTTAAATTTCAGGGTGTAAGATGCAAGATCCTATTGCCATATAATGTCATAACTAATATATACACTCTCAGATAAAAAGATGGATGGACCCCACAGCAACAAAACTCTACAGGAAATTTAGCAATCGTGTATCGAAATCTAGTTTAAGATACATTATCTGGCTTCAACTGTGTTTTTTTAGAGAAAGGCACATTAAATATTACAAGTGTTTATTTAATTATTTTGTATGTAACACTGTGTTTTCAAGGACGCAGTGAATTTAAAATTATGTTTAAATACAAGATTTCGTATAGTAGACACAGAATGAAGTACATTTTGATGGGTTCCTGATTTAATCTACACTCGGACCTTATATGCTAACAAAATATATACATTAAATATTAAAGTCCTTGAAGACATGACCTACTTTGGCTCAAAGTTGGAAGAGGCGTCAGCAGTATTGGATGGTTGAGAAAGATGCTGATGCTGAGATGGGTGGAGTATCGGTTGAGATTGTGCGCATGCGCACTGCCTCCACATCTCCGTTTGCGTGGAGCGTCGTCTTTTAAAACAAGGCCATTCGAAACGAAAATATACAACGGTAAGCATCGTTAATTACTTAAATAATACGCGGCATAGCAAATTATCACTGTTGATACTGAAACGACAGTTCGGTCCGAGGATTACCTTTTAAAAGTTAACATTGAATTCGGTTAGCTATAGCAACAATAGCTAAGGCACTGCTTTGCCTGTTATTGAGTTTACATCACATTTCACTTGTTTTTGACTTTCCTAAGAATCTCCGTGTAGTTTAAAGTTGTCCCGTTTATCAGTGTTTTCGGAACAAGTGACAATGTGGCTGGAAGTGTAGAGTGATGTGTCGAATAGATGAACTGGTTAGCTGCAAACCTAAAGACGCTTCCGGTTTCCCGAATTTGCCGTTTTCTCCGCGATACCAAACTATATAAAAATAGTTTGAACATCTTTGGATGTACCACTGGTAGTCAGAAATTCAAATAACTGAAAAAAAAGTGAAGGAATCATATCAGATATTTAGTAAGTAAGTAAGTATAAACATTGATGGTTGCTGCCTATGATCTGGCAGATTTGCTTTTAGTTCATGATATTTTTTTGTGTTAAAAAGATCATTCATCATGACATCCCGTGGAGGCTCCAGACCCACTAGTATGAATGGAAATGACTACAAATACAAAGAAAGGATTTTCCCACAATACCAGATGAGGTGAGTAACCTGCATACTTTCTGTTAAACTGGTCTTTCAGCTAAAATATTTTCACTTGATCTCTAAACCGTTGTATTCACTCTGTTCACAGTGTGGCCTTAAAGTCAGAAGTTCGGAAATTCAATCTCGTTCATCTTTTGATCTGGCTGCTGGTGGCAGCACAGGTGGCTGTCAGTCATTTCAACTTGGTGTCACCTGACACAGTGTCAGCACCGTACCAATGGGAGTATCCCTACCTACTCAGCCTCCTCCCTCTACTCTGCAGCAGCCTCTCACTTCCAAAGAACAATATCAGTTACCTCGTCATATCCATGATAAGCTCAGGGTTGTTCTCTGTGGCACCTCTCATTTATGGCGGAATGGAGATGTTCCCTGTGGCACAGCAGCTCTACCGCCATGGAAAGGCCTACCGCTTCATTTTTGGCTTCTCTGCAGTGACTGTTACATATTTAGTCATGGTGATTGCTGTACAGGTGCACGCTTGGCAGTTGTACTACATGAAAAAGCTGCTCGACTCATGGTTTAATGCTACACAGGAAAAGAAGAAGAAATAATGGAATGTAAACATCTACGTTTTTGTCTTCATTTCTATATCCCGATTCATCTTTATTTATTAATGTATTATTTAATATTTCTTAGCAATCCAATGTTCTCTTGCACCATTGTTTAGGAAAACCTTATGTAACTCTCCTATGTGGTCTGAGGTAACACTTGAAACAACATCTAAAGCTTGACATGACAGTCAATAGTAAGCTATCCTCCAAGTCTGTATTGGTCTGTCATTTAGTATGACTGTTGTCATCACTAAAAAATTATGCAAAGATCTGAATGGATGCATAGTTGTGCGGCAGTGGTGCCATGAACTTTGTCTCGTCCAAAATACACATTCTTTCTTTTTGCTGGAGTATGTAATAAAGAAAGTGTGTTTTCTTTCCTGAAGATTTGAGAATGTAATATCCCTTAATGTTGAGTCTGCCTCTGACATTTTTGTTTTTAGAATACATCAAATAAAAATCAACAGTGTTCCCTACAATTACCGTCTGTCCTGTGACATTCAGCATCAGCGAGGACGCTAAACCGATGCACACGATGCCGTTAACAGATTAAAAACATCATTTGACCTTTGACCTAGTCGGAGGCAATGACGGTCAACTTTGTGTTCGATATACTGCGCGTGCGTGCTTTGAATGCCACGTACAGGTTGACGTTGTCAGTCTGGAGGACACTTCCTGATGCTGGTACCCAGGTCTAGCTAGGTTAGCTGACAATTTATTTTCACGGTTTGGGGAAACCTGTGAAATACAGCGTGGTCACGTCGTCTGGTTCAGGTGAATAGCATGTTTGTGTTTATTGTCCCGACACATTGCATGGATTTCAACTACCTGGCAAAGATTCGATGTCATCACTGTTTCAGTGTTGGGAGTTAGCATGCTAACTGTGTTAGCTACCGTTAGCTGACTAATGTTATGTAGGCTATCCGGGAGCTACGCTACGCCAGCTCGTCCAAACAGGTGTTGGTTCTGGTCCGTGGAAAGTAACTTTTTAAATAATACCCAACTAATGTAATGTGTTTTTACTAAGATTACGTGTTACATTTTGCTAACCAGGAGTTAGCTCATGTAGCTCACAATGCCTATCAAATAATGCTAACGAAAGCGCTTTCTTGATTGTTATGAAGTAGCACTATTCTGTCGATACAATGAAATTTAGAACAGTTCGATGATACCTATTATAATAATTCCGATTCGTTGCCTTTACACTTAATGTTGAGATATTTGACACCGGCAGTGGTTTAATGGCCTAAACACGATAGCACACATTCAATAGATGATATACATGCGCAGCTGACAGATGACTCTGCGATTCCTACTTGTTGGGCGTGTTTTTTACAACGACGTTAATTATCCACTAATGTTGTCGAAACAGTTTGATTTACATTTACTAAGTGTTAATTTGAAAGAGCGTGCATCCACAGAGATGAGTAGGTCGATGTCCTCATTTCTAATAGCTGTATGCTAAATGTTAGCTACCATACAATCCCTAGCATCCAGCTAATTATGCATCTGGCCTGGCAAAGCAAAACCGTTGCATTTCTGGAATTGAATTCACAATGTTATGTTTCAGGAAACTACGTCAGTGGGTAATGTTGTAGCTAATCCACACAAATTATGATCTATCAGATTAAGGCCAGCTTCACCAAATGTCAGCAATGAGCAGTGCTGTGAGAAGTATTCAGAGCCTTTATTTGAGTAAAAGTACTAATGCCATACTGTTAAAACATACCTCGATGTAAATAAAAAAGCGGCACATTCAAGAATGTGAATATATGGACTTTATGTGAATGTCTTCAAGTTAATAAAAGTAAGTTTTTAAAGAGCTATAAAATAGACAATTCAAAGTCAATAAATTTATAACACATGGTTTTCAAAGACAAGAAGAGAATAATTGTAATCCAAACAGTAAAATAGAACTAAAGAAGCATCAACGCGGAACAATTATTCACTGGGACGTAACGTACAATATTAGAAACGTAAAATGGAAATACTCGCATATAAAAAATTGCAACAAATTGTACTTTGTACCCAGGTACAGCATTTGAGGAAAAGTAGTCAGTTGAATTCCACAAGTGAACATAATTTACACAAAGGAAAACTGGTTAGCCAAAAAATGCATGACTAAGGTAGAATTTTACTAATAATACGCTTGGAAAGTTCCTCCTGGGAAGCGAACCAGGTGAACTCTAATACTTTGAAGACTTCTCAGAATTTACAGTTACAACACTAGACTTGTAGACATAGTTCAGACCTTTGCTTTTGTTATCAAACCTTACGAGTCAAAGTCCATGAGATTGACAGTACCACAGAAGGATCTTTGACTCCTCACTGTGTGACTCTTGACCTTTAGATCCTGCACATGAACTACAATTGTGTCCAATTGTGCAACCGTGTTAATTGTTTGTTACAATTTCTCTGTGACCTTGTTCAGTGGTGGGAGCAGAAGAGGTCGGACGACACCATGAACGGCCAGCTGGACCTAAGCGGGAAGCTGATCATCAAAGCCCAGCTGGGTGACGACATCCGGCGCATCCCTATCCATAATGAAGACATAACTTATGATGAGCTGGTGTTGATGATGCAACGTGTCTTTCGGGGAAAGCTGCAGAGTAACGATGAGGTTACTATCAAATATAAGGATGAAGGTAAACAAAGGCTCTGGTTCTGATCCTGTATGTCAGGGGTGCTCACACTTTTTCAGCATGTGAGCTACTTTCAAAATTACCAAGCCAGAATCCAAAATTACCTACTATAAAATTGGCAGATCTATATTTATTTATAAATATATAATGACAATTATTTATATGAACCATATATGTTAGTGTACCTTGCATAACTGTGTGAACCCATATTGCTAAATGGAACTGTAAATTTTTTGTCATTACTTTACTCTGACAACTTGCACTGAATGGAGCCAGGGTACATCCTATGAGATATATATATGTGTATATATGTAGTATTTGCACTGTTTATAATACTGGCTACTGTCTACACTGATATTTGGTATTTGCACTGTTTATAGTGCTGTTCACATTGATATGCAGTATTCTCTCTATTTATAGTACCGTTTAAACAGTATATGATATGTTATGTGATATGTGGTACTTTCACTGTTCATATGTTCATAGTACCGTTTATAGTACTGTCTACACTGATATATAGTATTTGCACTGTTTATAGTACTGTTCACACTGTTACATTGACCATCTTATTTATTTCCTATTTCTATTGACTGTGTGTTGTCACATCTACACAGCAGCCACTCTTGGCTTTGGATTCATTTCAGCAACTGTGCACTATTCTATTTTCCAAATGATCCTCAGTTGGGCCAGATGCCGCGTACGGTCTGCTCCGTACTGGTCATCTCACTACCTAGCTATAACGCACTGTTATTCACATGCTTCATTGGTTGGTCAGACCAACTATA
>JAPTHA010000015.1:11547172-11560669 GCA_029814585.1 Gymnapogon annona
GGGGGAGGGGGGGCAGAGGAGGAGAAGAGATCAGTTCACTGTCATCATCTGATTCACAGTCATACACAGTTGTGATCCATCTGCTCTGGCCATCCTCACTGAACAACTCTGTGGCCTTTTCCTGGCTGCAGAGAGATCAGAGATTGCTTGTGTAATAGCGCTTGTGCTCTTTAAAGGGGGAGAAGGTCTGCCAGAATACACTAGAGGAAACCAAGGATGCCCAAATGCTCTATCTCTATGAATGCACTTAAATGATAATAATATTGATGGGGTCAAAAAAGAATAAGAAAATACACACTGAGAGATACGTTTATACTCAAAATTCATATCTTTCACAAGTTGTGATGTTGAGACATTTGGTGCGTGTCTGATAAACACTCACATAGACTCAGCGGCCCATGTGGATGACAGAGCAGCCGTGCAACTAGGGTAGGCAGGACCTTGTGGATAAACTAAAGCTGAATAAATCAAATTCATATGAGACTAATAAACAAACAAGCGTGCATTCACAATAGCACAATGTGTTTAGCGAGCTAATCTGGAAGAAAAAATGCAACATGCCAGAAGAAAAACTCTGATTTAAGAATTTAATTTGGTTTCTGTTTCATGTTCTACTTAAATACTTCACTTGTTTTGCCACCAATTTCCATAATATTGTAAAAAAAAAAAAAAATTGCTCGGAAGGAAAAAAACATCAACTTTCAGAACCACTGATTTGAAGCTTTGACTTAAGTCTATAATTTGCGGGATAAGGCGTAGCGCTAAACACCGCTGTTGCTCTCACCATGGTCACTGTGTTTCCTGACCAAGTTGGGTCTCTTGTTGACAGGAGCAGAAGAATGTCGAACTGCGGGGAATCATGGGAAACAGAGTCCACTTAAAATGAGAAATCACAACTGAAATGAAGCAACAGGTGGACAGCATTGAAGAATGGATACGAAACTGGGAAGGCGATTGAATAGTGAAATGAATCTTAAATGAGAGATTGGAAAACAGGGACTGCAGAAGACTGTGATGAAAATGCATCCCTGGAAAATAAATAGACATAATACAAACAACAAAAAAAGCACACACAAGCCAAGCAGATTGCATGTGAAAAGCTGATAAGTCATTTGTAAAGTGTGGCCACAGAGTCTGTGACTAATGTAAACCAAGTCACGGCTTAATAACCTTGACTGTTCACTCAACCAATCCCAAAACAAACAGCAGAAGGGTTTAGAAGTTTTTGAAACACTCAAATTGTACAAAATAAGGGAATTCTTGCAGCACGGATACAACGAAGTAAAGTTCAGCTATGTAAAAAAAAAAAGAGTGGATTCTGTTGCATCTAATCCATTGATAAATACAGATTACAAATTGGCTGGAGACGGCTGCATAAATGAAACCCGTTTAATCACAGAAAGTGCAAGGCTTCGGAACCAAAACATCTGAGCAACAATCTGTCAAATACAGATTCCTAAATGTGGGAGTCTTTCCATGATTTAATGTCCCCATTGTACTAAATCTTTGCAGCGATATATTTAGAGATACTCCGGGAGGTTCAACACATAACATTTCCTGTGCATGTTTCGAATCACGGCTGCTTAGCGACTCGGTTCATTTGCCCGTTTATCATTCTCTTATCTCAGACGTTCATTAACGGTCATTCTCCCGACGCAAATTTGTAACTGTATGAGCTCGACATGTCAAGGCTAAAACACCTCCAAAACATTTGTCTTGGAATCGATTCCTCCTTGGATGTTGCTGGATGGAGCTGACCTCCCCCTGGTCTGCATAAATTACTGATTTCTGGCGTGTAAACCCAAGAGAAACATGTCGACTCAAACGAGACAAACTGAAACAACATTTGCCAACATCTGGACAAAGAAGAGAAGCATGCATTCTAGGAGCACTTATGACTATCACATGGCTAATGATCAACATATGCTCATACATTAAGACACACAAGATGGCAACGTAGTAATTTAAATGACAGTCTGAGGCAAGAAAAACTGACTCAGACTCAAAAACCTCAAGGCGATGATGTCACGCACGACCTGTTTGGGAATCACGAGGCAGATCAGCTGTGATGTAATGTCAAGAGTTTATAGCATATGTCTAAGATGCATACATGTTTTGGAGGGCGTTCCATTCTTTCTAGCGAGGATGTGTTTGTGTTTTTTTTTGTCACACCACACCTCACAGAAGGCATGCTGAAACCCACCAGAGTGTCGGACCCCGAGTCTTTTTTTCGCTAAAATAGGCGGCGGTGCAAGTTGCTGTTTTCTGTCACACAATCCTGTCTGCAAAGTGAAGACATTTAAACACATGCAGTTGAAAACAGACTTAGATTTTCAGGCCATATTAGTATACCCCACTGAAACGCACACCGCTGTCTCACATCTCTGGTATTATTGCTTTGGCAACATACTCCCCTTTTTTTTCTTTCTTTTTTTTTTTTTTTACAGATGAGAACAAAACCCAAGTTGAGATGCCAACACTAGACTGAGTTACATGAAAGTATGTAAAGTGCACGCTGTTTTTTGCTTACTCTGGCCATGCGCTGCCTTTGACGGAATAATCCTAACTCCTTTCTCACTTCCTCCAGGGAGGCAGCAAAACAGACAAGGTGTAGGTGAAATCTTTTCGCAGGAGGTACAAAGAGTCATTAAAGGGCTTTGTTTTTGAATGTGTGTGGGTTGGCAGGGTCATTCTTTCTGTAGAGTTGCTTCCAGGGAGCCTTGCGACTCCTTGAAGACCTCTGAAACTGTCCAAGTTTCCAGAAATAACACACACCAGCTGTGACATGGGACTGAAGCACAACCTCTCTTCACAACTCCAAACAAGGAGAGAGCGGAGCGTCACCGGTAATACATGTGGCCCAGACATGGCTTGTGTTACTACTTGAGATGGATTTGATTACTCTAATTAAAGGAGCTTGCCTGGCAGACTGGAAAAATGTGATTGACCCCCGAAGCAAAAAAAAATAATAATAATAAAAGGGGGCAAATCACATTCACCTTTCACAACAGGCAGGCTCAAGCTATTCTCAAACACATCAAAACCGGTTCCACATTAAAGGTCCATATGTGCCATAGACTAAATACTACAATATGGATGTGAAAGCGAATGTGCCACAAGGAATATTCTCTGTGGCTTCAGTCTCAGTCGAGTACAAGTTACTGGAGCTGTACGTACGGGATGACACAGACCATAACAGACACAAAACGTCACAGTGACAAACAAGTGGCGCGTCATACAGCGTGAGAGGATTGTGACAAAAGCACAGATCAGTGGGACTTTGCGGGACGGAACACAACGGTGCCTGTTGGGTTAGTGCACAAGGAACACTGACAGCTGATTATCTTGGTCTGTCTTTACCAGGTTCCTCTTTGGACCCAGCGACAGGTTTAGCAATAGCATTGCCCCTATGATGCGCTCCACCAGCTGTTGAAAGGGGGAAAAAAAGGTTTGTTATGAAATGTTTTCTACCGTGGTCATAAAATTACGAACATAGAAAGAAAGTCAGAACAAAATGATTTTTTTGGCCTTTTTTTTTCCCCTCATGGTAATTATAATTCATTGTCTTTCCATTGACAATCCAGGTCATTTTTTATCCGGTTTAACAGATGTTCTGGATACACAGAGAATTTTTTTTACTCCTCTTTCATCAATAACTCTTAAGCGAGTACCATTTTGTATGTGCAGAAAAGTAGGAAAAAGTCTGAATGTGGCAGATGGACTGTCTGCACAATGCTAGGTTTGGCAGCGTTTGTGTAAAATGTGATGTATCCTGGCCAGCGCTGTGGCCAGATATCTCATAAATTATCTGAATGATCCTGACCTCAGAGATGCCACTGCTGCCTGAAGTATAGGTGTGAAATACACACCGAAAGACAAGGCCGCAGAGCATGGGCAACATATGGGCCGTAAGAGAAAGAACAGAAGGAGGAGGAGGAGGCGGAGCCTAAAGCATTTAAATGTCGATTGTGTGCAGAGTGTGTCTGTCCGGGATTTTTTGAAGCACTTCTGAAAAAGAGTGTTGATAAAGCTGCAAGGCAATTAGAGGCAATTAGAGACAGGGGAGAGGAAGTTGTGTACACCATTACCCCCAGGCGTGCTGGAGCTGCGAGAAGAGGTGAATGTCTTGGATGGAGAAAATGTTCTGTCACCATTACGGGTGGGATTAGGAGGAACCCGGGTGCGTGAATGTATGATTTTTCTTCCTGCTGGAGGAAATGATGAGCTAATGGAAGAACGTGGAGCTGCAGCGGTTGAGGGTCTGACGATGCCAGTGCCTAGATGAAAAGAAAGGCAACCGGAAAGGTTAAGGACGATCCTTAGACAGCTTTACCCTTTAATGGAACAAATGATAGGACACACCACTGAAAAAAAGAAGGTAGACGAGTAGAAGATTAATGAAATGACAGAGAGGCTTTCAATGAAAATTGAAAGAATTAGTCAGACCATTGTGTTAAATGTGTAGGATTGTAGGATGTAGAAGTGGCTATGATTGGCTGAGAATGAAGATTTATAGATGGAGGCGGTGATAATGATGGGGCGAGGTGTTTAGAGAGCACAGGGATGGAAATGGAGATGGGGAAGCGGTGGCATCGTCACATGATCTGAAGTACGACTTAAAGCACTGGACTCTTGTGTGATTCGACAAAAGCAGAGATGGTAATGGGACACACTTATTGATGTCATGATGTTTACCCTGATTGTTACTACTGGCCTCCTCTGCAGCCAGGACAGGTCTTGGCAGAGGCTTGCCCTCTTCTGGTGGACTAGGAGCTGCATGAAAGAAAACTCACTATTTATTCTATGATAATATGGACTGTATCTGTATTTATTTACATTTAAAAAGGGACATATTTTAATTATTTTGCTATCCCAATTAATGAAAACAAATATAGAGGATATCGGATCAAAACTTTAAGCAAAGGTTGATTTAAATTAACATAATGTCAACCCTTCGCCAGGATCAGTTTTGCAGAAAGCATGAACTGAATTTCTGTACAGATTCTTTGTTATGACAAATGTTAACAAATTAGAAAAAAACTATTAGAACAAAAAATATGCCCCTTTTAAAGTGTATTTTATACAATATTTGATGGTGGATTCATTATGGGAAGAATGGGATCTTTACCCGTAAGGGTTGCATGCCTTGGGGTAGCCGTGGTGGGATTGGTCCTGGTCTGAGGCTGAAGCCCAGGTGGAAGTTGTGGGTGGGGCTTAGGTGCAGGTTTTGGCGTAGGTAGAAGAATGGGTAGGGACTGGAGGGGTGGAGGCTGGGGCTTTGGTAGAAGATGTGTTGGTAAGGTGGGTTGAGATGGAGACACTAGTGGGACCTTAACCTTATGTACACGAGCCTGGGGCTGATGCTTCGGTTGACGAGTACGCTGGTTCTTGGTCTTTGGTGGTTTTGTGGGTTGAGATTGAGAACGGGCTTTGGGTTGGATCTTTGTGTGGACTCGTTTCTTGGGTTTGGCTACAGAATCTTTTACCGTTGGCTTAGTCATTGTCTGGGTCTTAGAATGGTGCAGAGTGTTTAGATGGGGTGGGGCAGGTTTCGACTTGCCATTGGTCTTTGGTTTGCGTTTTATTTGTGGTGGCGATGTAGACTGATGTTGTGGTTTATGTTGTGGCTGAATGTGTGTTTCTGTCGATGCTTGTTGTGTCTGAGTCGTGTGCTGGGGTGTCGGTTTTGTTGTTTGAGTTTGTATCACAGGTGTAACGTAACGAGTTGGTTGAACTTGAGGTGATGGCTGCGTCTGGGTCTTTATTTGAGGTTTTGTTTGAGATGTGGGCTGCTGTTTGGATGGGGGGGGTGACCGAGGCCGTGGCTCAAGTGAGATCTGGGGTGCAGGTGGGGGATTTGGTTGGTGATGGGGTTTTGGCTGAGAATGTAACTGGGCTACAGCAGCTGACTGTGGTGTTTGATGTGGAAGAGGGTGAGGGTGGGTCTGTGGCGTGGGTTTGGGTTTTGGGGTGGTCTCAGGAGATGTTGTTGCGAGGTGTGGCTGTGGTTCCCTTGGGGTCATAGGGTTTGATGTTTGTTGAGGTAGCAGATTAGGGTGGGTTTGTGGCACATCAGATTTGGATGTAAATCCGATGGGTATCAGTGGGGTTGTCGATAGGATCTTTGGGGATTGGGAGTCAGTTTGTAAATGTGTTTTTGGATGAGGCCGGGTCTTTGGTGGAAGCTTTGGTTGAGGTTGTTGGGTTTGTCGTGGTGGTGGTGAATAGTGTGGTTGAGGTACTTTACGTTGTGGCTTTGATTTTCGTTGACTCGGAGAATGGCTGGGTCTCTGTACATTTTTCTGGGTGGTTGACGCTGAAGCCAGCGTGGGGGTCTTAGTGGCTGAGTTGTTATGTTGCGGAATGAGCTTGGGAGCTAAAGGGCCAGCCAGTAAAGGAGGCAAGACAGATCTGGAAAGGTCTTCTCCTCCTGTGTTTTGTGAGAGAGAAAAGAAATGAACCGTGACCAAAATACAAGCACAACAACCTGTCATTTTCATATATAGAATATTTTTTTGAACATTTCTCTGACAAAAAACATCTTTTCATTAAGAAATGAATGAAAATGAGACATAGAGACATTTATACAACAGCTGAAAAACACACATGTCAAATAGCCACTGGACAGAGAATCTGCTAACTTTGGGCTTAAGCACTGGTTACATAATAACGCCAACCTGGAAACTGTCTGATAAAAGGGCTCCAATTTCAAAGACAGACAGCCCATGTGGAAATACTTGGAATGTAACAGCCATGTTACTACCAACAGACTGGACTGCCAGGTCAAGGGGGGCATTGAGTGACAGCCATCCAAATCTGTTAGCTGTGGATCTAGGTGGCTAAGGGCTAGTTGTTAATTGAGTCTATCGAATTTTAATCGAATGTTCCAAATTGACTTTTCAATCTGATCATCTCAGGGGAAAAGAGAGGGAGAGAAAAAAAAGAAGAAATCAGAAATAGAGCAGAGAGGTAAGACTAGTGATAAATAGCGTGTCATTTCAAAGCCTTGACAACAAGTACTCAACTTTATAACCATGTTAAAACCTTTTTTTATGAGGATATCAGAAGAGATCAACTTTTACCCACACTTTTGTCTTAAATAGTTGATGATTTCTTTCAGCTTTGCCACAGTGAATTCAATTGGCATATTTGATTTGGCAGGAGATTTTTTTTACGTCAAATGCACTTCCTGACACAAGCCACCGGATGCTCATCCCGGGAATCGAACCTGAGTCCCCTATGCACCGGCCTGGTTATTTACCAACTAGTCCTTCAGGCGTATGTACATTATTTATAAACTGTCTCCGTTCTAGTACAACTGAACAACATCAGTGGAGTACCATAATAACTAGTCTAGAATAATAATCCCAATAATAATATCATTAACATAGTATTTATGAAGGGAAAAGGTGAAGAAGAATTAAGGTGAAATGTACTGTATGTACATAACACTGGAAAGGAAAATGTGAGAAAGGGGCACAGAAGAATGTTTTAACATGAAAACAATACAGAGGGTCTTGATCCTGTGGGTGAGAGATGGAGAGAGACGTCTGGTACATGCACTTCTGTCATGCAGACTTCACACCTTCATCTGCGCTGCATTGGAAGCAAAAGCCTCAGGTCATCAACAAAGAGGGAGACGAGTGAAACAAGTTTGATGAGTCTGGACTGAAGTTAAAACTGTTCATTATGGGATGAAAAATGGCAGAGGACTATTAGGGATGTATTTGATTGAATGCGTATGTTTTGCTGAGCAGGACTAACCGATGCACAGGGCCAGGTGACGTACAGCTATGGCGATGAGTTGCGTTCACATCGGTTTTGAATGTGCAGAGTTGTCTGACATTACTACATGTCCTTCACTGAAGTAAAAAAATCCTAAAATACCCTTTTCCTAATATGCCATGCATCCAGGCTACCTACCTGCACATAGCAACCAGGTGACACCGTCGTCCTTTTTCCACGGGGAGGCTGTGACTACTGTACTCACTGGGAACATGCCACTCATGCAGGTTTGACTCAGGACTTTGTAAAGCTCTGAGTGTCTGTGTTACAGTCAGTTTGCCAAGTCGATGATTGCACGCAGCCCGAATGAGAGCCATGAAGCTTTTACAATAATAATGGTAATTCACTGTTTACCAATGGGGCGTTTGGTGACAACAGCCACAGTGGGTCCAGGTGTTGACAGAAAATCCTGCCTAGTAGTTGCGGTTGGAGCTGAGAAATATAGTTTATGTTAGAATATCCGGGAAGGAAAATAGTGATGACCTGTAGAACATGTACCAGTGGGGCCATAAAGTGCACAGTAAATAAAGTTTTTTTTTTTTAGATAGAGATAGAGAAGTCAGGTCGTTTGACCAAATGTTTGGTCAAAAGTTCTTTCCGTGTCCTGTGAAAGTAAGGTCAGAAAAGTCATTACCAAGAGTGGTCTTTGGGACTATGTTCCGGGAGAGGGGCGCTCTGCCCTGGGTCCTGTTAGGAGAGGCTGACAAGGACAAAGGACAAGAAATTAAAGACAGAAAGTTAACACATGAGAAGCACAGCCCTGAAAAAAAAGAGATACTGTATATGATCACAGTAAGTTTGCAGTGGTATTAGTTACAAGCTGGTTTATCCATAATTCAGATACCTCGACCCAAAGCCTGACCACATTAAAGACAGTAAGATACCTGTGTGAAAGTACTGCATATTCATTTAGAATTGATACATAACATGAATCCTCGGTTTCCAACTACAATAAACAACACAAGAGCTCAATAAAGGTTTCTCTGAAATAGCACAGCAATACAAATTAGCTCCATAGTTACGCATAATTAAATATATTGACTATTATAAGTAGTTAAATATTGGAGATGCAGTGCGAGCCGTTCCATTTTTTTTTTTTTTTTTTTTTACAGGACTCAGTGTAAAGGAACATGTTCTCTTTTCAGAAAATAACACACACAATATAATTTTACCTAAACACCCCGCTTCTTAAACAGCTCTACTGACTTTGGCCACCAACTCAAAGACATTCGGAGATTTAAAAAGTCAGCCTCAATTAAAAAGCAAAATGAAAAATCAAGAGTTCTTGTTAAAATTCTTCTAGTGCTGAGTCTTAAAGTGTGGGTCAGTAAGAAGGGCTGAAACAGACATTTCTAAATGGCAATAAATCACTGTATCTTATAAAAACTCTGCTGGTGTAATAAATGAGGCTCGTCGGCTTTGACCAATGGCTGTGGCTTACCGGGACCATGAACGAAGGGGAAGGGCTGTTGGTCCGTCGTCAAAAGCTTCTGGTGGTGAAAAGACATGAAGAATAGAGGGAAGAAATGTTCATTAATGTCATTGGTCTCATAAATATACACTTAATGGCACTTTCTCCACTACCGTGAACCTGTCGTGGTGAGAAGCTCGTTAAGTTTCCCCTTGATCGTGCACATTTACTGATTGATTCCCTGCGTCTGCACTTCTAATTGCGGTACATGGCACCGTGGTACAATAGCGCAACACTATCAGAAAGCCAATGCCACCTCTCTGAAGTAATTTCCACACTGTTTTCTTTCCTTCCCTTCTTCTCCATCCCATCTCCTCCCCCTTCAATAGTTAGTGAGCCACAGACTGCTCTGTTGGCTCAGCCTGCCCTGGCTGCACCGACGTTGTTTCCATTCAGTAGTTGGATGGAAAATTAATGAGGCAAACAACCCAGGGAATACTCACTGAAGTGCACAACATGAACTTATAAAAAAATAAAATAAAATACTGCCCATTTCATACACACACTCTATTCCCCCCAAATGTTTTTTTTTTTAATGTGAGGAAACGTACCTGCAGAGCATCACGAATGTTATGACAGTTATTTTGTGGAGCATCCACTTATCAATGCAGTAAGATTCAAATATTATCTGTGAAATTAACAGCACTTACCACAGGGGTGATTGGGCGTTTAATTGGTTTTCTTGCCTTTTCTTGAAAAAAAATAAATAAATAAAGTCAATACGGTGAAATTAATAGGAAGTGAGAGCACTAAATAAAACCACATTTCAAACATGCTTTGTCTCATCTTACATAATTAAACGAGAGTTCTTCAGAAGTGGGTTAGTAAACCACAAGATGGTCTTGATGCAGTAACAGCGATCAGTATCTTCCAGAAGGAAAGACTCATACGCACACAAAGCCACTCAAACCGGTCTCTGACGTCATGTATTCACACAGACATAATAAGACGGCGTTGACAGCGAGTGTGACAATAGCGGTGACATCATGGACACAGCGTACCCTCCATGCTGACGTTGTGGATAACCGGTTGGCTCCAGTGTCCATCGCCATCCTTCGAGTTGGGCTGAACACCAAACTCATACACCGTGTTGGGTTTCAGATTGTCAATGACTGTGTCGCTGGTTGGGCAGGTCTGATAATTCCACTTCCTGCTTCTCTCACGATAACGAACCGTGTAGTGTCTGGGTCATGAGAAAAGCAGAACAGAATATGCAGGCTAATACAACCGTCCATCCATCCATCCATCCATCCATCCATTCTCTATCGCTTATCCAGAGCCGGGTCACAGAGGCAGGAGTCTAAGAAGGGATGCCCAGACTTCCCTCTCCACGGACTCTTCCTCCAGTTCTGCTGGAGGGACCCCGAGGTGTTTCCAGGCCAGCCCAGAGACATAGTCCCTCCAGTGTGTCCTGCATTGGCCCCGGGGCCTCCTCCCAGAGGGACATGCCCAGAACACCTCCCTAGGGAGGCACCTGGGAGGCATCTCTAACAGATGCCGTAGCCACCTCAGTTGACTCCTCTGGATGTGGAGGAGTAGCGGCTCTACTCCTGAGCTCCTCCCCGGTGACCGAGCCCCTCACTCTATCTCTAAGGGTGCATCCAGCCACCATGCGGAGGAAAACTCATTTCAGCCGCTTGTATCCGGGATCTTGTTCTTTCGGTCATGACCCAAAGCTCATGACCATAGGTGAGAGCAGGAATGAAGACCAACTGCTAAATGGAGAGCCTCACCTTTGGGCTTAGCTCCCTCTTCACCACCACAGACCGATGCAGCGACTGCATCACTGCAACACTGCACCAATACGCCTGTCAATCTCGCAGTCCGTCTTCCCCCAACTCGTGAACAAGACCCCGAGATACTTGAATTCCTCCACTTCAGGCAAGGACTCATCTACCGACCCGGAATAGTACGAGCAAAGTTTTGCAAATAAACACTAACTCAGTGTCTCTCCAATGTGCGAGCATTGTTCATGAACCCTCATAACATCTACGGCTTTCACTGATTTCAAAGTCACGGAAATCTCAGCGTCTGAGATGATGGAGACGAACATCATCCTCTTCATCTACCTGAGGCTTCACTTATTCAGCAAAAAGCAAACATTACTCAAAGATTCAAACTGTTACTTTGGTGTTTCAGCTGAAAATATGCAAAACATTTTTGTGTTGCACATCTTCAGACCGGTGGAAATCAGATCATTTACAGATTTGTTACATAATACTGCGTTACTGTTCTCATACATCTGGTTGCAGTCTGACTCTGTTCTCTCCATATTTGGACGGAACTCTCGTGATGTTTTTGTTTGGATTTTAGGTTTTAGATATTTTTGGACATCAGTTGGATCTTAAATCTGAGTCCAGTCCTTACTGTGTCACATCTCTACAATGTTCATGATCTCATATACAGGCAAAAATGCCCAAATAAATTTGTCCTTGAGTATAGTACTTGAGTAAATATGATGAGTTCTTTCAGCTTTTCCCTTCCGGGGTCACCACAGCGAATCCAATTCACATTTTTGATTTGGCAAGAGTTTTTACATTGGATGCCCTTCCTGACACAACCCTTTTATTTATCCGGGCTTGGGACCGGCAGAATGAGACCTCGAGACTACAGTTGTAGGCAGCAGCGTAAAGGGTCTTGCCCGAGGACCTACACTGGATGCAATCGAACCAGGGTCCCCTATGCACCAGCCCGGCGCCTTACAAACTGAACTATCCAGCCACTTGAGCCACTTCTATGTGTTGTACTGTCAATTGTTGACCCAGTAACCACATTGACATTATATATTATTACCCGCAACCCCTCCTGTTATGTGTTATAGTTTTAAAAAATTACTTTTTTTGCTTAGTTAATGTTCTGATAATTAATCATTGACTTTCTCCCATTCATATTTGTGTCTTGTAAACTAGTTAAATAAAAAAAAATGGAAAAGGGAGAAGGGGAAAATGACAGTAATATATGACGGTAAATATTAAACATTCAGTTCTGTGTGGGTGGACTCGCTAAACACCTGTTTCCACATTCTATGCTGCGTTCACCATTAGTAACCTGAGACACTTCAGGGAATCATACAGTTATACCAGAGTCTCTGGAATAAAGGACTGTGGAAAATGTGTGTTTTTCTCTTTTTTTTTTGGAGCACATCAGTGGATTTAACAATCCATCAAAGTGATTATTCTGTGTGTATACTGTATGTGTGTTCATATACAAACTCACCCGTCCTCCAGACAGTCGTTCATCACATTGGTCTCATAAGGGGTTTTGAGCAGAGTCCCCCAGGAGAGCAGCACCGAAGTGGGCGTCACCGACCCAATCACCAAGTGGAGCGGCTTCTCCAGTTCCACTTTGCCTGATGAAGTTTTATTTATCTTTTATTTATTTGTTGTTTTTTTTCGACATATATCCACCAAATAACTCAAGCGCAGACACATCATTTTCCCCAAGTCGCCTCAAAAATGTGAATATCTTTTCTAATAAGCCAGTACCTGTGCACTGCTTCTTGACTTCATTGAGTGGGATGGGCTGGACAGCAATCAGGTACTTGGGCTCAGCATCTACAAGCATGAAAACAAACCGGAGTTTAATTACATGGCAGCACAAAAGACTGGAAGAAGGAACTGAATGGAAAAGGGTGACTCTCAGGAGGAGTGTTGGATGGTTGCGCTTCAAAACAACACCACACCCTTTGGCCAAAATCTACAGGGACGCAGACAAAGTTAAATGTGAAAGAACGGCAGAAGCAGATTCAGTCGATTATCAAAGGCACAGAAGAAAATATTTAAGCATCGAAAGGTATAATTAATAAAGTAAACATAGATATATCTATATACATATCTGGTATCATACCTGTACATGAACCACTATCCTCTACTGTCAATCCAACTATTGCCACCCACATGCATGTGTACATGTGAAAATGCTTACATTCACACTTAGAACATGTGTGCATTTTTAGATGTACATATGTACGTGTATATTCTGTTTTTCTGTATTACGTAATAATTTATACCCCCCCTTATTCTTATTATATGACCTGTACATACCTCTCCCATAACCATTATACATACTCTGTACACAAACCCTTGTACATAACCATTGTACATAATCTGTACACAAACCCTTGTACATTTACTCCATACTTCACTCATAACCATCACACTTGCGCTACTTGTAACTGTATTTCATCTGTAAATACTGCTTATATTCTATATGCCTATTTAATTCATCCCATGTATCTGTAC
>JAPTHA010000015.1:11564025-11574068 GCA_029814585.1 Gymnapogon annona
CATTTTCAAGAAAAAGATGTGATGTCTGTTTGTTTATGGAAAAATGTTCAATAAATAAAGTTGGAAAAAAAAAGAAGTACAAAGAGAGGAGGAAAATACATGTGCAAGGACTGTACAGATATCAAATATCTCTTAAAGTATAGAAGTGTAAAGTATAGAAGGAATTCTCCTGTTCTTAGACGTAGGATACAGTAATATCAATGCAAGTATTTGTTTAACGGATATTAACACTTGGGGATACAACAAGCAGACATTCCGGACGAAAAAAAAAGTCATCCATATAGAATAGAATAGTACTTTACTAATCCCAAAATGGGAAATTGGTATGTAACAGCAGCAAATTCACAGAAAAACAACAACAATAGAATAGAATAAATAAGTCTCTAAATATATATATATATGTACATATGCAGTATCCTTTAAGAGTTTTTAGGATGTCATATTTGATTATATATACGTGTTAGGGGTGACCCCTGTTTACATTCTTCAAATCAAATCAAAGTTTATTTATATAGCGGCAAGTCACAACAACAGTTATCTCCCAACGCATATAGAGTTGCTCTAACCAGACCGTTGGATTAGTTGTAAGTGAAAGAGAGACCTGTTGAACGTTCATACAACTCAAGGACACTCCAGGAACACAAACTCTGATCTGGACATACCATCTATTACAACACACGTGGTAAACGTCATCAGAAAACGACCACCGCCACAGCTGGATGACTTATGACTGACAGATGTGCTGCTCACATGTAACACACTAAACAAACGCCCCAGCGCAGACTTCCATGATAAATGTGACATGTCTGTCAACTGAAGTCCATTTGTGGTGATTTACCCTTGTGCCTTTGCTGTATTAAGTGTGTTTTAATTCAATCATGGGTACATTCCTTACATCACATTAAAATTAAATGGTATGGATCATCTCCATCGCATTTTTGTCCACTCTTTTTCCATCATTTTCGTTCCATAATGGAAATGACAAATGAGTCTATGTGGGCTTGAAATTCCACCTCTCATAGTCTAAACGGCTTAAAAACTGCATTATGGCTTGTACTATGCACTGCTCGCACATGTCCTTGGCTCATATTACAGTGTTAAATGAAATAGTGGAACTTTGTATGGGGAGTAATGCCAACAGCTGGCAGATGCCAAAACAGACACTAAGTGCAAAAGAGAGGGAAGCCCTGTCCTTAAAAAAAAAAAAGCAAAACACCTCATTCTTTTCCTTCCCATCAAAACTACATTTGTTTTGCTTCGCCTATCAATATTTCCAATGAAACAAGAATGAAACCAGCTCAGAGGGAGAGCTCTCTCAATGTATGAAACATTAGGAAACTTCTGGCAGTGTGTTTTAAATTCTGGTACAAGCAAAACCTGGCTCCGTCCCACAACAATCCTTCCAAAGAACGACCATTTGGCCCACACACTGCTCAGGGACTGTTAAGACTTATCAGTATTTCCAGAGTAAAACGAATAAAGCTTCAGGAACGAGTCCAGTCAAAGGCTTAATAATCAATCAACTACAACACAAAGGACAACTATTGACATTTAGTTAGCCAGAAGTATTGCTAAGCCGCAAAAGTCTTATTGTTTGTGTAGTTGTATCTTACAGCGAGTCTTTTCCGACAAATAGTGTGGATAATGATTGATTATTTGAGTAGAAATTCCTCCTGAGGGCAGCTTTACTGGTGAGTCTGACCTCCTCGAGACCAGGAGATCAGTGATTTATTACCTCAACAAATGACATGAAACTATAGACCCTAATTAAATCCACAATCCTATCCATAACATTCCTAATACCTATCAGAGGTTTTACAGCGGCATTAATTATTCCAGCATGACCACAAATCACTTCAACAGTACTGTTTTTTTGTCTTTATTGTTATTCTTGTATGTACATTATTGGTAATTGTCTCCTGTTCGCGTTGAAAAGTTAAACTCACAAGCCGTGGTGTTTGTCATGGTATTGGGGTACAAAATGTCAAAATATGCGTGTATTTTCCATTTTTCTTACATTAAACTCCAACTGGCATTTAGCTTGCCGCGCTAATAAACTTTTGTTTGGCTGAAAGTGCGCAGTACACACTTTTTATTATGCCCGTGCACGCAAGAGGTACTTTTATTTTTACTATTAAACAGAATATAATTGTGCCACAGCTAACAATGATTCTAAACTTTCACACATTCACATTCATTCACACACCGTCTCTCGGCTGCAGACGACGAATCGCAGTCCCTCAGTATCATCTCCGGGACTTCAATTATGTATATTGTCTGTGTTGTACAAGAATTCAATTGTCTATATGTGTTCTGCTCTGTTTTTCTATTCTTTGTATTCTGCTGCTGTATTCACTCATTTCCCAGAGGAACCTTCCCGAGGGATGAATAATGTAGTATCTAATCTAATCTAATCTAAACCACTGCGACTAGAGGACATCTTCGGTGCGATGCCCAACTCACTGTACAGTAACTCTCACTGTGAACACTCACACTAAAAAATAAATAAACATTAAATAAACATAGCGACGCGAGCTGCCATTCACCTCTGACACACCAGTCAATTAGCAATTAAAAGTGAATCCATCATAACGCTGGGCCACGGCCAAAACAATATGCATTACAAACAATGCCCCATCGTTCAATAAACAGTTGGCCATTGTATTCCTCTTGTTTTGAGTGTGTAATCCTTCTGGCCTGGAAAGGAGAAACACCCTTAAAACTGGAAACACAAACTTGGCTCGTGGCAGCCACTCTCTTGGATCCTCAGAAATGATGGATGATCCTCCGGGAAAGGGAGTAGGTTAATGGGGTTGTCAGCAAAAACACACTGGCTTGACCGCGGTGCAAGGCGATATCTTTAAGCGGGTTTGTTGTCTGAGAATAAATGTTAAACAGCGCAACTAAAATATGTGGCGTCTTGGCATCCACTTCCACTTGCACTTTACTTCCTGACATTATCAAACGCAACAAATCATCACCCCTGGCAGCTCCCTTGCACTCCACTGTCTCTGTCTTATCTACTCTTCAAATGAGGTGGTGGACCACGTGAAAGCCAGCGCCGTGAGAATAAATATGCTGAGATCATCCCGAGACTTTTCCATTGAGCCTGATGTGTAAACTAATGAACTATAAATACCCAAAGGCCGGGGAAAAAAAAGAAAAGAAAAAGAAAACTTGCAGCATGACGACAGGGATTGTTTTGTTTTCAAAATTTGCAATGGAAAAGAGCTTTTTCTGGTCTTTGTTGAGATGAATGTGTTAGTTTCTGGTGGACGCAATGACAGAATAATGAAGTCATGTCAGTTTTGTCTTGAGTCACAACCTCTGAACGTCACAGCTGGGCTCCGCAGACTGTAAATCCCCCTAAAAACCAAAATGAGGCTATAACTCCTCATAGTTAGTACAGCACATTTCCCCATGATTCCCCCTATGCATCACACACTCCTGCAATTATAGAATCAATTAAACTGACTCTCCTTCGGTGACGCGCACAGTTCTGCCTTCGCGTGCAATGCTGCCTCGGGTCTTAGAGTGATTTTATGCAGCTCTGGCGTACAGTATTTTGGCCTCTCAGATTTCGGTCCTGGAAGAGCAGAGGTAGAACGGAGACTTGGTTTCCAGTGATGTGAGACAGAGACAGATGTTTTATGGACTTTGGTAAAACAGTCACCTTCATTTAAGGCAATGAAGTGTGAAAACACCTCAGAGTCCACTGCCAGCCGGAGCACAGGGAGAGAGAAGCGCTGAGCAAATGACACTTGGACCAACTTACACTGGCTTTAACGGGGGAATACCAGGCGTCTGCAGACCGTCTACAGCAGGGTCTTCTTTGATCCAGACCTGCTCTGGCTCACAAGAGGGAGACCAGCACCCCACACCCTGCAGCCCAAGGACAGAGACATGTCTGGGATCGAACTCCCACATTTTCTCCGCCTTGGCTGCTTCCATGTTGATATATATATATATATATATATATATATATATATATATACACACACACACACACATATATAAATATCTGCTTGTCAGATTCAACTGGGCTACAGCTGGTTTCCATCCCCCTGTGGCTCTGCTTCATTCCATCCTTCATCTTCTTCACTCAATCTCTGCCGTCCTATATGTGTCGCCTGCCATCTTTCCACCCACCTGATCCCTCCTCCTTTCTAACTTCCTAAAACTGTTTTGATTTCTTCTATCTTGTTCTCTATTCTCTCCTACTTTTTTTTTTTTTCTCCCTTCCTTTCATTAATCTCTACATGCCAGTGGACATGTTTGGTCTGGCTCGGCGGTAGTTCCCTGAGCGGTGTATTGTTCTAGTCTGAGTTGGATGTAAGTGATTCTACATTAAAAACATTAACAACGCGTAGACATGTCATCAGTGTATTATCATATCAATGCCACCAGGAGTCAAACACACTTCAGCGTTCAACGCCGTCATCCAAAATCCCAATCCAAGAAGAACACAGATACAGTCAGTTAACTTTGTTCCAAAAGTAGAAGAACACACACGCTCACACACACACACACACACACACACACATTTTCTTTCATCTGACTTCCAAAGCTGCACACTGAGATCTGTCTGTCAGCCAAGTTCAGGCAGCAATCTACAAAACAGAAGGAACCGTTTCTCCTGTATTTACCTCTTCATAATGATGCCAGTCTTCTCACCTCAAAGCACTTCTATAAACATTAACGTTTTCAGAGGGAATCCAAGTTTATCTCAAAGAAAATACACAGGGTGGGAACAGAAATTCAAAATTGAAAATCAGGAATAGACTGTGTAAACGTGCAGGTCTTTGTGTGTGGGATAATGAGAGAGAAAAAAAAGGCTTGTGGAAAACGAAGTGTTTTCTGAGAATAATGTGTGAAATCAGACGGAGGAGTCTCACTAGTATTCGCCAGCAAATCACTTATTAAAGAGTGTGTTTTCAGGGTTATTTATGGCCTGTTGGCAAAGACACGCTGCACACTGCAGTGAAGAGATTTAAAGATGTGGAAAGAAGATTCCGCAAGGAGTGATTAGTGTTTTCCCTGTACATGATAATATTTGTGTAACCTAAAGACACGTGTGAATCATCATATATTTACTACTGGACAGTGATTGTCCATTGTGCTGCACGGGAAGAACAGTGTATGCATGATGATTAAATTTTATATGACGCTGTCAGATGCCTCCACTGGAAAGTTTATGTAGTTTTGATGTGGGTTCAACACAACAGCATTGTGGTGCGTTTTCTACACAGCTCTTGGATCAGAATCCCAAAAGGATCCCTTGACTATTACAAGTGAAGTCTGTTTGAGCAGCTGGTTTTACTGGGTTCGTGCAGGTTTAGAAACCAAGGCTGATTGGAATAAGCTCTGCAGTCAGTGTGTTGTCCCTGAAAGTTATCTCCAAACGGCTGTCCTTACTTAATGAAACAGAAATCCCTTTTTACAAGCCGCGACATCAGTGTGAAACATAGACAAATACTCAGTTCATATGCAGAGAATCAGCCAAACCGAGGGCACAGCCTTATTAACGTGCACAGAGAAAGAGAAAGAGAAGGATGAGGAGAGAAAGACAAAATCATTTAAAAGAGAAAGAAAAATTCTGAGAAAAAAAAAAATCCCTTTACATGTAAACGTGCAGGTGTGACTCACCTCTGCTCCTGCTGGGAGTGGACGGACCCGACAGAACTATACCGGCAATGAAGAGAAGGATGAAGACAAAGCTGTTGGAGTGCCGCATCCTCATCCTCATCCTCATCAT
The DNA here is from genome assembly GCA_029814585.1 of Gymnapogon annona. Classification (NCBI taxonomy): domain Eukaryota; kingdom Metazoa; phylum Chordata; class Actinopteri; order Kurtiformes; family Apogonidae; genus Gymnapogon; species Gymnapogon annona. Next base: position 11,569,781 of record JAPTHA010000015.1, read on the forward strand.
CTCCACTGTGGCCTGTTCAGGTGGAACAACCTTCAGAGGTCTGACTGAGTGCGGGGATCTCCCAAGAGGAGGCAGACGTACAGGGAAACAAGGCGGAGTCTCTGACCGTTGGCCGACGAATGGCCTCTTTGACAACAGCAGGTTCAGATGTGTTTCTGTGGCAGGAGTCACGCTGTGGGCGTTTGTGGAGGAGCTGGATGACTTCTGTGAGGTGCTGGCTCTTAGGACGAGTGCAGGCAAGTGGACTGGACCTGTGGATGCAGAGAGCTGCACCATCTATACCTCTACAGCGGAGGGAGGGGACTGATGGAGCTGGACACGCCCACTCTCCTCACCCTCCCCTTGTTTCTCTCTTCATTCTCTAACCTCACACTCCTTTCCTCTGAGGAAAAGAGATTTTTTTTTTCTGTTTCTGTTTTTATTCTGTGCTCTTTTTTTTTCATCATTTAGTCTGCTTTTCATCGGTGCGGGTCGTTTAACGTGTATGGTTGTGTCTTTCACTTTGACCACCTGCTTATTCAGCCTGGCCATGTTTCTGTCATCTGGGTCCATGTGTGTGTGTTGGAATTGGTGATAATTCAATCCCTCTGTTTTTCCTCTAATTACTTGGACACCCTAACAGTTCAGTACAAACCTACTTTGGCTAATAGTGCCCGCTGCATCTACCACTCTGTACACATGAACACGTCACCCGGTACACATATGTACATGGATCCATGTGTGGCTTGTTGGGTATATTCCCTTTAATCATAACCCCAAAACACTCCAAGTAAAGGATTCTGCATTACTGCTTTATGTAAATAAAACTATAAAGGCAAAAAAAAATTAAAATTTAACACTTAAAATGTTGTCAGTGTTTTAACATTAAATATAGGATGGTTCCATTTTACACATGTATATTTAAATCTTCGCACTCATTCATTCATATATATATACATTCATTATATATATATATATATTCATATTCATATTCATATTCATGTGTCGGCTGGATAGCTGAGTTGATAAGGCATAAGGAATGGTGGTGCATAAGGAACCTGGGTTCGATTCCCGGGGTGAGCGTCCAGTGGGTTGTGTCAGGAAGGGCATCTGACGTAAAAATTTGATTTGCTGTGGCGACCCCGGAAGGGTAAAAGCCGAAAGACATCATCATCATATGATATATGTATGTATGTATATGTAGTGCTTGGTTGCTGCTGAGGCATGGCTTCAAAAACTCATGTTCTAATTGCAAATTCCATCTAATTCAAGAAGGTTCTAAGAAAATGTTCCACAACAAAATTCATTTGAAAGAAAGAATGTGAAGAATGTGAAAATACTCACTTTCCTTCTGCGACCGCCTCCTCGTGGTCCATATGAAAAGATTAAATCTAATATCGATGATCGGACATTGTTTCATGCTGTCGAGGAAGTGAAGTCTCTGATTAGTTGCAGACTCACAACTGTTGAGTGATGAGTAGTTAGAGCTGTCACTCCTGAATTTGAAAACACCTGTAACAGACAAACGCAAAAGGACGTCATGTCGTATCAAATTAGACTATTCGATGTTCTTTTCTTTTTTTCAGGAAATAGTGTAAGTATCTTGGCACGTTTTCTCTGTCATCTGCAGTTTTGCTCCACAAAAAAACAACCAGTGTAATAGCATCAAAAACAAGACAAAACGAACCTAATCAGACCTTAATACACTGTATTTACTGAAATCACAAACAAGGAGCCACTTCTACATTCCACCATTATGTAAAATTAGAATCAGTTTATCAAAGTGTTAAACTCTCAGATCATACAACGTAAACAACCGTCCCCACAATGTCATATAAACACAAAACACGCTCTATTCAACAGAATTTGAAGAGTAATTGGAACGGTCATATAAGCCATGTGTATTCAAAAAAAGTTACGAGTGTACGGAAAAGTGCTTCCATTATATCCCATGGAAACAATGTCTCTCATCATCCTATCTATAAATATTGTTTTCTGCCAACAACAAAAAAAAAAACCCAAAAAAAACACTTAAGCTTCATGTGCAACACAGACCGTCTAATGAAAAAAAAAAAAAAAAAAAACATATTAGGACGAGACTCTGCAGAGCCATACAGCAAACGCAAACACATGAGGACAGGTTTTTATGAGGCCTCTTTGAAGTCGAGATATATATTGGTGTTTATTGTTTAGTCTTGTTTGTCCACTAGGTTGTGCATGTTTCCTGGAGCCGCTTTCAGTCGTGCTCCGCCAAGAGTCTCCGCCAGAACCAGACCTCAAGGACAAGAAGTGTGTACGAGTGTGTTCACATGTGCCTGTGTGTGTATGTGTGTGTGTGTGTGTGTGTGTGTGTGTGTGTGTGTGTGTGTGTGTATTCCAGCATCTCCACCCTGCAGTGCACTTGATTATATCCCACATGTCATCGCACGAGACAGGAAATGATGTCGCCTGCCAGAGGAGGTGTGTCCACCGAGGAAGTCCCTAAACAGATTGGAGTGGAACCCCAGCCTATCGTCACGCCAGAACACATTAAAGACGCATTCATCATATTCCGCAGACTGATATATAAGAGTTTGGAAAGGGATGAGCTTGACCTGGCTTGCACTGCAGATGGGGATATTTGAAGTGTAGCTGACATTAAAGTGTGGGAGGCGTTTGTAGCTCATTTACTCTGTGTCTTGGGTTCATCTTTCATCATCGCCCTCCACTGCAGTGTTTCCCAAACCCTTTCTTTTTTCTTTTTTTGTTCCTGTGAATCCACTTTTTTTTTTTTAAATAACAATCACAACTCACAGGCTTCATCCCCAAATCTTCAGGGAATTGACTGTGTGTGTAAATGAAGGTTTTTGCCGGTATTTCCGCCGTTTATCCCCTGTTTTGTCGACCTGTAGGTCATGGGCTGAAATGAATGGTTTAGATATTAATTCTGTGCAGGTAGTGTTATTCAGGTACCATCGCTCCTAATCTGAAGTTAGGATTTTGATTTATGTGAAGATTTTAAAAATAATAATTAAATAAATGCACCAGTTTTTGTTTCTTTTATTCACCAACAGAGAGAATGTATGAAGTTGGTCCAATTTACCCCAATGAAGAATGAAGAACTGGCTCTCACTGTCCTTTGTGCTTGCGGCTTTTTTTTTTTTCTCCACTGTGAAAATGGATTCTAATCACCATCATGTGTGGTTTGAAACTCCTTGATCCCCTCGTTTAATCCAGAAACATCCAGATGAAGCCATCCCTCGCTGTCATCTTGTCTTCCGCTACCACTTGGAAAAAAAAAATGAAACTCAAGGTTTTAAGTGTAGAGAACAGAGCTCTGAGAGAACACAGCATCACCCATGAGTTCCCCAGTTTGCTTTCACTCTGGAGTTATTTATCGACCTGTTCATGACTGATGTTTCTGGTTTGAGATTTGGAATAAATGTCTGAGCTGAAGCCATGTTTCCCCGGCATCAGGAAACACACCTGAGCCTCATCCTGCAGATGAGGCAGTGAGCGATGCCACCCACATGAGTACTGGTTCATCATCAGAGAATGGATCCAGTGCATCCATGAGGGCAGGCTGTGGTGGAGGAGACAGACACACAAGGTAAAACTCAATAAATGTTGAGCTTTGCATCATGTGAACCAGTTCTAATAGACTCCATGACCCAGGGGTCGATGACCTGCGGCGCCGGAGCTGCGTGTGGCTCTTTGATCCCTCTGATGTGGCTCCCTGTGATGTTTGAAAACAATTAAAAAATATATAATTAAAAGGTATTTTATTTTATTTCACTAATCTTAAATTTGAAGAATATGGCAATCTTGCAACATCTAAATAGAACGTGTTACAATATTTGTGTCTTTGTTAATACGCATCATAACTGTGCGACGTCTGCCAGTGTGCGATTCAAAAGTTGGAATACTATCCCCGATGTTTATCTGAATATGAAGAAAACTATAAAAATATGACGTCACACTGCCCCGATGAGCAGACGCCAAGGTTCAGGAGCAGAACTCACATTTATCAAGCATTGTAAATATTTTAATTTCCCATTATTTTGCATATATTTGTGTATTTTCAATGAAATAGACATTTTCTTCTTCGTCATGACCGCTGACTGTATGCAGCAGCAAAAGGATGACATCACACAAAGGAGGGCGTTGTTGGTTTACTCCCAGTGGAGAATAGAAGTTCTGCAGGGGTTTTGTTTGTTTGTTTGTTTTTTTCCACAAATACAAGAATGAGGCAAATACACATTGAGCATTTTACTTGAGAGTAACCTTCAACCCACCATTTCTCTCTCTCTCTCTCTCTCTCTCTCTCTCT
>JAPTHA010000015.1:11637499-11657594 GCA_029814585.1 Gymnapogon annona
ACCAGGTGGAGTGTCTTTGGTAGGTTGTTCTTGAGAATTTTCTAAAAATAAATGACAAGAACTATTAAAAGTCTTCTTTCCCTTGATGGTAAAATAATATCAAACTGAATCCTTTATGTTATCCTTTTCTACAAATCTCTGACCTCTGCACACAATTCTCCCACCAGAATAGTTTCACACACGTACCCCTGCCTGGAGTTTGACTGGAGTTTGATCCCAGCGATGCCTCGGTGTTACTATTTGAACTTTTACATCCCTGAGCCTCGACTTGATGCTGGGACTCTGCTGACCCGCTGTGGTTCTTCACAGATTGAAGTGAAGTGCCAGCTGGAGTCCAGATCTCTTGTTGTGGCTCGTTCAGCCCAGGGAAGCAAATGACGACTAAATACCAATGAGCCCTGCACAGAAGAGTGGACCATGTCACGTGTAGAACGACAAACCAGAACAACCTCGACACAGGAAATCTCTGTATGTCACTGACTTACTCCTGATTGACGGGCACAAACAGAAAATCTTTGTTAAAGATGTCCACGTGTCGTGTCCATGTTTTAACCCGCTGGTGCCGCCTCTGCCTCTGACAGCTGGATGCACACACACACACACACACACACACAAAACAAAAACGTGGACATTTGTGAGCTTACCATAAAACCTGACACTCGCGCTTATAAACCAGCGGACACTTACGAGTCATTTGTAACGCCCTCACTGGCGTTGTCCCTGCGTGTCAGCTGTTTGTAGAAAAAGCTGCTGAAGATGTGGGTGCGCTGGGCCACAGACTCAGAAGCGTTCTGGAGGAGGTATCTGGTCCACGACATGAACAGGGTTAGTTTATAAGTGTCTTTGTTCACCACACAGAAATCGACCAAAGCTTTTTGGTTCACAAATGTAGGCTTACTTCAGATAAAAATCAATGATAACGTCATTGAGGTACTGCCCACTGTCAAGGCACTGCAGGTCCTCCATTGTGACAGTGATTCCTCCCTTGAGTGGCGGAGGAGGAAACTGGATTAACCTAAGTAGAAGTAGAGAACACATCCAGAATTAAAAATATACAGCAGTGACCGCAGCTAGTGCACAGGGTTACATCAAACCTTACTACAAATGTTTTAAAGAGCTTACATGAAATCATTATTATCAAAAGACAACTGCTGTGCATGGGTGGAACCCCTTGTGGAATCCACCTGCCATTGCCTGTTGGCTCACTAGCTGAGCACATGGAGCAGTACTTGCCTTTGAGGCAGTCCCTGATGTTTAAATTTAACCCAGCTGGAGTCTGGCTTGCACAAGGACACAGAGTAGGAACCTTTGAGTCTCCGATGGCACAGTGTATATCTAGGACCGAAGTCTGGTCTGCTTTTCTGTTGAAGAAGTAATGAATCAACATGTCAGGTCCTACATTTTAAGCGTGTTTTACAGTATGTACCGCACAATCATCCTCTGGTGACCGATCATGTGGTCCACTCACCTCAGACGGGTGTTCCTGTTGTTGTTGTTGCTTCTGATTCACTTCCAGTTTGATTTGCAGCTTCGGCACATGTTCTGCTACTGGTTCTAGCTTTTCTGTTGGCTCTAGCTTTGGTTCCACCTCTGGCTGAATGGCTGCGGGGGGGCCCATCTCCAGTTGTGGACAGTCCAGGTCCGTGTCCAGCTGTGAACAAACCAGGTCCGTCTCCAGCTGTGGACAAACCAGGTCCATCTCCAGTTGTGAACAGTCCAAGTCGGTCACCAGTTGTGGACAGTACAGGTCCGTCTCCAGTTGTGAACAGTCCAGATCTGTCTCCAGTTCTGAATAGTGCAGGTCTGTCTCCAGTTGTCGATAGTCCAGGTCCGTATCAAGTCCAATGACTGTGCTCCCCTGCTGCACAAGCCGAAGCAGATTTGGATCCAGTCCAGTTCTTCTAATCAACTCCAAACTGTCATCCAGTGTCAGAACCGGACCGATAAAGTCCAAACTACTTAAACTATCATGAGAATTGTCCATTATTGAATTCTCGTGAGCAAGATTGTCCAGACAGGAAATGTCCAGGAGAGAACGCAACAAAGCCCCCATCATTCCCTCCACAGGATCCTTCAGACCGAGCAGGACAAAGGGGCTGGGTTTTTCTAATTAAAAAAAACAAAACATAACTGCAATGTAAGATAAAGATAAATATCAAGCGGAACGCAATATAATATTTTAACATTATAACATCATCTTCTTCAGACAATTATGAATGTATTGTAAACACACAACTATACTGGTAATTGGTTGATGGCAGGTGTTTGTTGGTGGCTTTGTGTTTTTCATAGTTCCTATGCTGCTCATTTCATAGATCATATTGGTTTTGTTACAGCATGATTTATACACAATTTTCCTAAAGTTAACGTGGCATCACAGAGTGGTATTTGTTTTGCAACCTAAACACACAGAAAACTCAACACAAAATATAACCTTGTATGCAAAGTCTGAAACATAGAGAAATCTGCAACAACAAAAACAGACACTTGAGCATGTGAGAGACCTGACAATGGTTACATGGAAGTGACACCTTGATGTTGATGTAATGATTTGTTTTATAGAAGCTTTACTGGGAATAGAATTCAAGTGTTGTCATCACTTTCATAACACCTTTCCTAAAAGATTGGGCAAATACTTTTGTAAGGAAATACGAGACAAGCCTCTATTGCCCCCTAGAAGTTAACATGTCTCACCAGTGTTTTTGCATCCATCTTCAAATTCCCCCAGAATGCGGAGGTCACACTGTAGAGCAGTTGCAGCAGCTTCTGACACACATAACAGGACAGTAGCAGGCGGTGGATTGTCGTTGCTGTTACAGAGAAGTCCACAGGCCTCCAGTTCCTCCTTTTCCCATATACTGTACCTCCTCAGCTGCTTGCGCTCTATGCTCAACTTCACCTCCACCTGTTGAGCAATGTCTGAGGACAATAGGAGGATGCGTGTGAGATCACTACTACATCCCCACCGATCACCTAACATGACAGGGATATATTTAGAATGGCTGTAATTCTGCAATCCCATATTTTTTGGGACATGTTAACAAGACGGACAAGATGTCATTATTAACAATAGACAGTGCCATCTCATGCGTAGACAAGATCACATCTAATGGGATAACCACACTAGCTTTCGGTAGTAGAGATTTCAAAGGCTCAAAGGTGAAAGCGCACTAGAGCCTCGTAACTCTAATCCTATACACACACACACACACACACACTTTTTAACTATCTAAAATAGAACAGTAAGCTAAAGGAGAACGGCGTGCAGACAGCTTGACCATAACTCTGTTGGTGAGCCTTTATATAATAAAGGCCTAAGGTTGCAAGCAGGTCGCACTCATCTTCTCTCAGACAGGCTAATGAAGAGCCATGTTCGTGAGTCTGTAAGACAATAGGGGGTGCAGAGTACCCCATCAGGACTTAAAATAACCAGTTATACACATACCTTTTAATGGGATGATGATTTTTGTGTCTGTTACCTGTAAAAGGACAGGAGGAAGTAGTTCTCAATGCTACTGACACTAATACGATGCCATGAACACAATCAGTTCTGTATAGGCATATTTATATTACCAAGAGGTCTCCATTGGCCATTCCCTGATATGGTCCGCAGTGTAAGGCGGTGAAAGCCAACCCCAGACAAGTGTTGTCCACAGTGATTGGGGAAACTGCCAATTTCCGAGGAAGTTCATTTGCAACTACATGCAACACCTGTAATACAAGTACAGTATTACTTACAGTGGTAAAAAAAAAAAATCAACAACAATAATAATAATAAAATAAATCATAAGCAAATGGCAAGACATCTGCTAAAGGATTATGTCCAATACAAACACAAATGCAAACTATTTTGATCTCAGAGAAAGACAACTATCACACAAACACAGATGGGATGCAGACTTACTGACACGGTTGCAGATAAAATGAGGGTCAGCTATCAGATCTTTCATCATAGTTTATAGGATCATAAAATGTCTTGTGAATGTAACCTCTGCTCTATAGAGCTTTAAAGCCATTTACAGTTGTGGTGACCCTGTCCTGTTTGATAATAACAGAGTTTGACTCAGATACATACAAAGGACAGACACGTCATGGTTGGTACAAGTTGAAAAAGTCCAATGTCCACAAAGTGTCTATATTTTCCTCGTTTCTTCGATAATACATTCAACTCTACCTGCATGTCATCTATGCCCTTGGCCTCCAGTTGTAGGGGAACAGATTTTTGTGGGGGTTTCTTCCGTTTCACTGTACCGTCACCAACTTCCTCATCACTGGACAGCACAACTGAAACACACAGACAGGATACATGAACCCAGAATGAAATTTCTTTCTGCCTTTAAAGGGCTCAAATAAAAAGTTTACCAATTTAATAATACTACCAGGTTTGGAAGATTATCAAGTTGTTGATTACTAAGTTCAGAGGAGGTAGTTTTAATTGCATTTACCCTCGTTTGACAACATACTTGCTGCAGTAACATCTCCAGAAATGGGGCTCGAAACTGGGATCAAGGTTCTTGCATTGTTCTCATCAACTCCCACTGTAAACTGCTCAATGCCACAGTCCATGTTCTCAAAATCCCTGTCTTCTTCCATTTCATCCATGCAAGGTGAAGCTGGTTCTCCATCGCAGTTGTTTGCCTCAGAGAGACGCAGCACACTCTCACGTGGACGTTTTGGGCTGTGTGTTTCCGTGCTTTGGGTCTCTGTGTCTCTTGCTTTCCTCTTCTGTAGATACAAAAAAAAAAAAAAAAGCATACACATTTATTTTAGTTTCACCTTCTTTCAGTGTTCTTGGAGGGAAAAAAGTAGAAACTTGAGGAACTCATTTGAACCCTATAAATTACATGTAAGGTGCGCACCAAACTGTGTTGCAAGTCATTTTCTGGATCCGTCCAATTGTCTTTGATTTTATTTGGAGAGAAATTACAGTGTTCCGTGTCCTCGGGGTGTTCCCACCTCAATGACAGTCCACAATCTGGAAGAAAAAGAGAAAAGGTCAAGTTATAATGAAGCCATTTCTGTTGACAAAATAATTGCACTTCAAACTGACTTCATTGCAGAGCGTTGTGCTTTGGCATTTGCTCATAGCAAAAAGTTAAAAAAAAAAATCTTGAGCTCTTAAGCCTAAAATTACATCAATGAAAGACTTCGGCAAGGTGAGGTTATATTATATGATGTGATAAAAAGATTTACTACAATCTTCACTGAACAGAAACAACTTTGTGCGCTCTTCTTCATGTGTACCCACCTACAACTTCAGCAAACTTATAGACTTCTTTCTGGTCCTTGCCTATTTTCCCCTCTTGAGCATCTCCATTTCCATCTTTGTCCAATTTGACCTCTTTGTCCTCCTCGTTCTTTAACTTTAGTCTGGCCCGGGCTCTGGACCTAGACGCGGACCTGGACGCAGACCTGGACCTGGACACATCAGAAAACACCATTGTGCATTATGTCTTCTGGCAAGGTAGCAAAAAACTAAATTTGCAGTACATTTTTGGAAAAGTCTCTGCTTGAAAACAAATATTCAAAACAGACAGGATAAAATCCAATGGAGAAACATTTATTTGACCCAGAATCTCAAGTTGTGAAATCCTTCTGTGTGGTATTGTTCCGAAATAAAATCACCAGGAGTTTTGTCACTGGAAAATGCAGAGTGCCAAATATTCAGTGAGCCAAGGCACTCTAAATTTTCTGTTTAAAACAAATAAGCCGACTTCAGTTTTCATGTGTGAAGGGTCCATTGTCTGAAAAATTATTCACTCAGGTCCATATTTTCTGCAACAGTGAATGGGAAAGCTTCTGAGGTGTTAAGTCACACCACGGGACCCAGAACTATCATATTCTAAACAGTGCTACTAAGACAAGGTCTGCAAAATGTAAAACTCGTTTTTGGAAAAACACTGGAGCACCTTTCACCAAAACAAATGGGTGATCATGATCGAGCCCCTCATTAACTCATTACTACAGCCCTGTTATATTACAAATTTCACAAATGTAGAAGCATTCTTTATGTCAAATGGCGCACACTCGGCTCATTAGTCACCACAGTGTTTTCGTACCGGCGGGATGAAGGGGTGTTGGTCTGCCTCTGTCTGTTCTTTTGGTTCCTGGGCTCGAAGATCCTCTTTTCTCTGTAGTCTGGGGTGTTTTCTCTGCACCGACGTCGCTCCCTGCTGGCCACAGGCTCTTTATTTTCTACACTGAAGGTCACTTTTTTCTGTTCCATGTAAGCTCTGCCCAGCTCTGTTTTCAGGACATCCGTCAGAATTAAATAAGGCTTCTTCCTGCAGGAACAAAACAGTGCGAGAATTATTTGTAGTCTTTGTAGAATCCCTCTGCAACAATAAAGGTAGAGCTCCTATTCAACTGCAGATCTGACATCATGGACAACATCTTAAACACAGGGAGGGGCACACAAGCCAACTGGTGTAGATAAGGAGTGTGTGTTTTGGTACTGATATACTGAGCCTCAAGTCACACAGCAAGGTTTTCACAACTTACACAAATATGCAAAATCCCAGACAATGACAAGAAACATACTTAAAAATGTTCAAACATAAGGTGATGGTGTGTCCATATTTGCTGTTTGGAAGTAGGCATGACGTCATGGTGCTACAGGCTTGGTTAAGATTAATGAATATATTACAAACAAAAGAAATACCTCCGGAATAAAATTATGAAACTGTACTAAGTTTTGAGTAATTTCTAAAGAAAAATTGAGGAGTGACAGCTGGTTGGATGTAGTTTCTGAGATATGGTCTTAAGTCAAAAAGTGAAATTCTTTGAATTAATGAGTGAATGGGATTTTCTGAAAAGGAACGTATGTCTCAGAACTACAGATTTACTTCAACATGATCTTCGCATTCTATTACATTCACGTCTCAGGTTCTTTCTAATGGAAGATTTATTTATGAATTCTATAAACATATAAAATATATAAGAGGTCAATTTGTAGAAGAGGCCCTGAAGTAATAGATGACCAGGCAGGCACACGTGCCTTTACAAAAGTAAATGTTTTTTCCTGTCGCTCCTCCAGGATGCAGAATTGTGACATTAGTCGCAATTCAGTGACATAACAATCGGGTGAATGCAACATGACATTATTTTGCAATGTCGCTTTGCAAAATATCAGATACATATCGGATTTAGGACCACATATGAACGTCGCCTTGGCCAAATTTGAAAATAAATAAATAAATAAATCGGATTTGTGATGTTCAAACTGTTTCAACAACTCAGATACAGGTCACATATGGGCAAAAAAAAAGAGATTTGGGCCTCGTTTGACTGTAGTCTGATCACAGCCTCAGACTGTACAGCAGGGCATAGTCATGGGTAAGCACAAATCTATCCAATCACATGAATGAGTGAAATAGTGTATTAATCCTTCCTCTTCATAAGCAGTAGCTATTTAAAAACACCACCTGCCTGAAGCACTAAAAAATCTAGATCAAATGACTTTGCATTTGTTAGTAAGCAGTTTTTTTTCCTCACAGTCAATGCAATGGTGAAAGCTCATTGAAGCTTAAATAAAAATTAATAAGTAATAAATATTTATTAATAAATAATCAATAAAGCCCTAATGTGCGGGGATTTATTGTCCTGTGTGACATTGTGACATTGGACGATACATTCTGTTGATCAGAAGTGTGAGAAAATGGTTGGATGATCGCTATTACAATTGTTTATTACGGTAACCATAGTAATTCATACCTTACTGATAAATCCAATGTGTGTATTTGGATTTTTGTGTATAAAATCAAATCTTATTTATATAGCCCCAAATCACAACAGTTAACTCATAGCACTTTACATGCAGAGTTTGTCCAAAAGAAACCCAAAAGCATCCTCCAGGAAAAACACATTAGTGACAGTGGCGAGGAAAAAAACTTGGAGCAGACGCTGACCCCTGCAGGATGGTCGCCTGCCCAGACCAATTGGGGTCAAAGGGCAGGGAGAAGTAAGACAAAGAGAGAGAGGGTTAAGAATGAGTGCGAGGGCTGAGAGGGGGAGATAGAGGTACGCACATGGATGACTGACTGTATGATTGCAAACGTGTCAGAGGCCTCTCACCCCTGACCATTTAATACACTCACATTATTCTTTCTAATGAGATCCTTTTCATTTCTTTTGTCAGCAGCAATCTTGTCACTATAGTAACACTATAAACAGACTGCTGTGGACTCAAATTAAATCCAAAGGGGCAATGTTAACCCACATCTAGACAAAGAGCCCCACCTTGTGAATGTTTAACAAACTGCAATTAACTGCACATCTAAACAGATAGCAGAAAGAAATAACAGAAAACACAGCCCCTCAGTATCAACGACACGAGGTACTTGATGGCGAGAATGGCTATAATAATGAACAGGGTACATATTTGAGAAAGTCTACTCTTGTATACCTGGCTAGGCCCATCTTGACCAAAGCTGCGTGGTTGTGATCAAACACCATGGATCCGTTTCTATGTTGTGGATCACTGCAACGTCTGGGGTTGCATCGAGGAAGTGTAGTCCAAGATACCTGACAAAAAAAAAAAAAAAATGAAAATTTGAAAAAAAAAATACTATCCATTAAAGCATAATGCGTGTTGTTATTCAAAACAGGCCACGCTTGTCAGTGTATCACTATTTCTAACTTCCCATACTCTGATGGAAGATTTTGATGCAGGGATTCTGAGTGTTTCCATTGTAGAATTCACAGATTATTGGCCATAAGTTTTTTGTAACTGCTAAATGCTTGTAAATGCAAAGCAAACACTGATTAAAAGTCAATGACTAGTATTAAACTAGTATTCAATCCATTTGCACAAGGTGGCTCGTATTAAATTTATCTATAATTTGGTAGTGGGTTTAACCCAAACTTATTTTAAAGCAAGCTGGAAATATCTAATCAGTCAGGTGGTTGAATATGGATTCAGTCCATTTAACCAATGACGATTTCTTTCAGCTTTTTCCCTTCCGGGGTCACTACAACAAATTCAATCCGCTTATTTGATTTTGGCAGGAGTTTTTACGCTGGATGCTCTTCCTGACACAACCCACTAACCAATACAACCTCAAAGACAAGCGGTTCTAAGTGCTTTACTACAATGTGGAAGAAATGAAAAGAAGTAACATTTTTACATTAAAGATTACACCACTGTTTAGAGAAGTCTTAATGTTTCAGTCTTAGAATCTGTTAAAGACTGAGTGCAGTCATATATATATATATGCAGTCACAATATCAGAATTGTAGCAGTTTTAACTCTTCAAAAAGATGCCGATTTCTCTGAGCACAGTCAGCTGCCAAATGCAAAGCCCTCACTGCTATCCATTTCCACAACCTGGGAAATGTTGTTCCTGATTAACAGGATTTAACTATATAGCAATTGCTAGAGGTGACCTATACATCAGAGGCAGAAGATATGACCTTGCCACTACAGTGATTAAATATTAACACCAAGACAAAACTCAGAGAGAATGACAAACTGACATACCAAATGATCCTTATCAACGGTTAATGGGATATCTGAGACATTTATTGTCTCTGTCATGGTTCACAGTCTGGTAAGGCACACTGCAAGAAAACATATGTACACGAGTTACAGATTAACAAGTAAAACCTTAAACAAAATAAAAAATGAAAAACATAGTTGCAGTATACTTAAAATAAGTACTTTTCCAGGCAATAAATTAAATGAGTGACAGTCAGATTCACAAAAAAAACACACACAGGATGTGATTCTGCAGTAAACACTGTCGTTCTATGACAAATCTACAGTGTCAATGTGTGGTATTACATAATAATAACAATAATAATTTCTAATACGACCATAATAAACGTCTTGAAACAGAGGGTTGCAAGAATTTGTGTAGCGCAATAAACGTAGAATTGTGTGATCACGTTAGGATTTCAAAATCGAGAAACGCGATAAACGAACACAGAATAAATTGTTTCAAGTTTTAATGGATAATTTGAAATCCTACATCTGGAATATGCCGACCTGTGCAAAATTTTCGCGAACATCTATGTCAACTTTTTCATACATCCGAGTTATTTACGCGCTCGGAGTTTCTCTTGTCACGTGCCTCATTGTGTGTTTAAGCGCTCAAGAATAACAAGGGTGATCACAAACATCACTACTTTTAATCGCAATCTGAAAACAAACACATCTGCCTCGTGGATTCTCTGTCCAATCTTGCACACAATACAAAAAAAAAACATTTACTTGTGCTCAAACGGATTAGCTCTAGAGCTCCTGTAGATAAAAGTTCTGATAGGAAAGCGACTGGTACAGCGGGTGTTTTGGTTTCATTAAACACAAAAGTGCATATTTTGACTCATGCGTGCGTTTGTTTTGGCCAAACGATGGGATAATGTTTATAAATAGCAAAAGCCGTTTGCTATTTATGCAATTCGGTTTTCATCGTCCATTTTCAACAACGCTGTCGTTAACCAAAGTGGACAACTTTTAAATACGGGCACCGTGGAGACATCCGAAAAATATTGAGTGGTTTTAATCGGTTCTTAAATCTCAGACGAATACCGGAATTCGCTCAAAAACACCATCAGCCTTGGCAGCAGCTAACATGAACTAACCCCACAAAGCCAGGTTAGCATCAAGCACGAATGTTTGAAATGGGTGGAAAAGCGCGGAACACTCTGCTCATTTCATCCACGCAGTGCTAAAACGACACTTTTCGAGCACACGGCTGCAGCAATAGCGAAGTTCATTTAAGGGTTCGTTTCCTCTAAAAGTCTGGACGCAATCAAAAGTGAAAAACCTGTTCTGCTAGCGCTAGCCGATGAAATTAGCGACGCGCTAGCTAAACAGGCTACCTCATCTGTGACTGTGGCTAAACGTAGTAGAGCTGAGGCTTACCCTAAACCAGTATTTCCGTTTCTAGCATCTGTGAAGTTAAGGAAAATATCGATCACTAATTTCCCCCAGATGTTTCCATCAGTAGTTCATTAAAATCTGAAAAGCACACATTCTGCTTGGCTCGACTCTACACTTCTTCATCTAATTCTCCTTTGAGTGTTTGGATGCACCATCGCCACCTATGGGAAAATGCCCTTCATTCCACCTGGTCCCAGAGAGCCCGGTGTCCTGCATGTTTTGGGTTTTTTTCCACCACACACGCATGGTTACCTGGTTTATGCAGAGATTGGTGATGAGTTTGCACACAAAAAAATGTATCCTGATGTGGATCCCTGTACTTTTTGTTCCTCTGAAGTTGAAACTATTCAACTTTTGTTTGTTAATTGTTCTCATCGCAATACATTCGGGGTTCATATTCACAGTTGGTTGTCCTTCCCATTTCCATTGGATTAGAGACATTTTATATTTTCTTAAACTCGAAAAAATTAGAACCATGGTCAAGGACTCTCTAAATACATTTGACACAACATGGAACCCTTTATTTTTGTTACTCAAAAAAATGGACTTTCCCTTTGTTCCTGATAATTAAATGTGACCTGCAACTCGAAATATTCTTTTTTTCTTTCTCTCTTACTTTGACATTTATTTTTACATTGTACATTGACATGTAATAAGGATCCTGGCACCTGTTTTTGTTCTTTGTTTTTTCTTTTTCTTTGTAATGGTACTACTGCTCTTAATTGTATATCTGACATTTGATCTGTTGTGTACCTTGAAATTCTAAAATAAAGTTGGGAAAACACAGTTGGTTGTCCTTAAAAATGAATAATATTCCATGGTTTACTTCCAGTGAAATTATTTATTTTATGGATTCTTTGGAGGAAAGTATTAGTATGAACCTTGTTGTATTATGGGTAAATGTCATATTCACTGTTGTAAATGGAAGATCACCAAACCCTCATTAGATAAGTTTTTGTGTGAATTTGTGAAGTACTACAAGTCACTTAGTGTTATTGATAATTTGAACAGAAAGGGCAGAAAACTAATTTCTTGTATATCAAAGTCCTTGCTGCCTTTGCCCTTAGTAGCGCATTTTGTTTAATTCATTTTATGTTTCATATATTTTTATTGATATCAAGATGTCTTGTTCTTTTGGAGTGTTTTGTTTGTTATAAATACCGTATTTTTTTGTAAAAAAGAAGAAGAAGAAGCTTGGTGACGAGCTGATCATTAATTGAACCAGGTGTGATTGAAGAGGGAAACATCTAAAACATGCAGTACGACAGCTCTCGAACACCCGAGTTGGACACCCCTGGTTTATTTCAATGATGAATTCTTACTACATTTTTTACTTGTATACAACCTTGTAGTTTTGCACATTATTCAGAATGTCTAATCCAGAATATTTATTTTAGTTTTTGCAGTTAATAATGTTTATCTCTTCTCTTGGAGCCATTTCGTTATCAGGGATGTCAAACTCATTCAAATGAGTTCAGGTTCCACATTCAGCCCTATCTGATCTCAACTGGACAACAGTGGACTGTGTGTAATGACTTACACAACACTGAATGTTGATATCTTCAGTGTAATTTTTGCACTTTGCAAATTCATCCCAGGGGCCATTTTTGGTCCTAGGGCCATGCTGTAAGCTGTAAGGATGCAAGAAGGCATCCTTACAGCATCTTTGCATCTTTTCTTTCTAATAAGAAAGAAAAGAAAGAAAAAAGAGAGAGAGAGAGAAAGAAAGAAAGAAACAAAGAGAAAGAAAAACAATTCATAATCAGAGAACTGTTTTTCTCTGATTACGATAAGCGATAATCTTTGAGTTGTGGTACACCAAAAAAAAATACACAGACCATTATATGACATTTCACCTAAAAACTCTTATTTCAAAGTTTCCATTTCCTTTCATATCAACTATAACAAACACTTTTAAGGGCAAACAGTACAAGTGTCAAATCACAAGGGATGCAAGGGACACATGGCCTTTTTGTTGAGGCACACACTAAACCTGCTACCTCCTTAGCGCTTTTTTTAATGTAATATTTTTTACTGTATGTTTTTTTCAGTGGGCAATAACAACAAAACTTCTATTCGACGTGTGGAATCTGGTTTTGAACTTCCTTTTTTGAATTTCAATGGACGTCCTTGGAAAAGTAAACAACTGTTAAAACATAACACTAAGACCCCTCAGCCAGAATGGAGCTATTTTCAATAGGTTTATTTTTCAGGCCAAGAACCATGGGTTGTAGATGTGGTGTAAATATTGGTGAAATAAACTTACCTCCTGAGTTCCTGGTTCATTCCTTTACTTACTGATAACGTCCACTTGCATTTTAGGTTGAATATCCTCCCAGCTGGCATTTCTGTTTCTGAATGACATTTGACACCATAGGCATTGTGGCCTTATTGTTTCTCTGTCACTAGGTAACCCTCCTCAAGGGTATTTATCCCCCACCCAGTGTCCTAGCCAGACTCTGTGCTATTCTCTGGGAGACAGTGTATTATGCACCGGTACGAGAACAATCTCTTATCGGCGAGACAGTGTACTGTGTCCTGGCCAGACATCATTTTGTTCTCATGGACACAGTGTACTATTCCTACCTATCAATAAAAAAAACTGTTTGCTTTGGGAGGTTTCATTCGCCAAATCTTGCTAAGTCCTAGAAGCCACAATTTGTTGAATAGTGTCCATGTATTTATGACATTTTTCATCCTTGTGCATGTGACAAAGTTGTTCTGTGTGTAAAAGCACTACCATTTGTCTGGTGGTGGACACTTATGTTTGTTGTTTAAAAGGAGCGTAGGAGACATAAAGGTGGAGTTCTTCTGTCCCTCAACATCTGTAGATCAGGGGTGTCCAACTCCGGTCCTCGAGGGCCGGTGTCCTGCATGTTTTACATGTGTCCCACTTCCATCATATCTGGTTCAATTAAATATCAGCTCGTCACCATGCTCTGCAGACGCCTGAGAATGATGTAATGACATCCAGGTGTGATGGAAGAGGGAAACATCTAAAACATGCACGACACCGGCCCTCGAGGACCAAAATTGGACACTACTGCCATAGATGTTCCTGTCCATAGAAAGTTAATGCAGTTTATCTTTCTCCATTAACCCTATCTGTCCAATCATATAAATGCGATAAATGCCCTAAATGCTCCAAATCAGGGGTGTCAAATTCATTTTAGTTCAGGGGCCAAATCTAGTGTGAAGTGGGTGGGGCCAGTAAATTAATAACAGAATTACATATCATTGGTATGTACCAGACAATGACAATAAACACATTCCTGTCCATAATGTCAACTCTAAACTTTCCTTATATGGACATGATTAGCATGTTTATATCTACAAACTGTCCTTTAAAACAGTGTGAATACCATTAGCAACATCAAAACTGAAGAAAAATGAGAGTAATTTTAGCAATATTATACCTCTGTTTCTAAGTTACACGTTTATCCAAACGCATTATCCATGTGTTTTTGTGAAATGATACTTTGTTTTAGTGTATAGTGGAAAATTACATGGAAGTATTTACATTTACACAGAGAGGTTGCAAGTGTTCATAAGTTATTATGATCATATTTTCCCCAGTCTGTATGTGGAACCTTAATTATAGTTTTTGATTTATATTCTAGGTGTTATGTTGTCTAATGAAAAATAAAAAGATATAAAATTTATATTCTAGGTGTTAGTTTTGCATTTCACAACTTCATCCCATGTGCCAGACTGGAACCTTTGGTGGGCCGCATTTGGACCCCAGGTCATATATTTGACACCCCTGCTCTAAATGCTTCCCTATATATACGTGTGATTCCAATGACACCTTCACAAGTTCACGGTATAAGTATATTTAAGTACTTGTAATAAAACAATTTTTTTAGATAGAGACCCCTTAGAAGAAAAAAACATGAACTTAACCCTAATTTATGTGCACGGGAGTATTTGAGATTTGGGGACAGACCAAATTTAATGTCGATAACTCGCATGACCTGCCTGTTATTTCAATTGGTTTATTATCAGGGTTGCAGGGTTGTCGTCTGAACGCAAATAAATATTGCAAAAGCAAATTCTCAGCCCATGTGCTTCTATTAGCCATAGATCTCTGAGACTACCATCTGTTCCATCTGAAATGACTGTGTTCAATTTAGACATGCATCAGACACACAAACACACTCAGATTTGTTGAAAATTGAATTGTATTCACCACTATAGACGGTGAGATATTTAATCCCGTCCCGTCTTTCTTTGAAGAACATTGCTTTAATATACTTCATTACTTTTACAAAATGATGCAAGTGATCCATATTATCGCTGCTAAAGGATTAAACCTTTTCTGTCTGCTGCTTTTGTGCCAAAACATGATTACGATCGCTCACATAATTGAATCACTATAACTCAATACAGGCCCTGAACTGCTTCTGTGACAGTTTCTGCAATATGTTGCGGGCCTGTGTGGCCTGAAGTGATTTTATGGGTGAGAAACTATTCCAGACATGTCACCAAATAAAACAAAATTCCAATGTTTGTTTGTACTTTATACACTCACAAATCCACACACTGTTGATGCATTTAGTGTTTTAAAAGGAATTTATTAATATACTGGCAGAAACATCAGGTCAGCTCAGCCCCTGATAGAGAGGTTGGTGAGCTGGCCTTCAAACACTGCAGTATAAGAATATAAGTCTTTCTTGCAGAAGTTTGTCCAACTATCCAAATATACACTTCCATTATTACACAGCCCGGCCAAAAAACAACAACAAAACAAGTTCCACTCTCACATTTTGTTAGACTACCTTTAGTTTTGACCCAGGCACACAGTCACGGTAGCATAATTGAGCTTTTGCAATGGTATAACATTTTTATCATGTTATGAACACATAATATGACTGAATCTTGACCTAATACCAGGAATGCATTAACCCCTGCAGTAACTTCAATGAAGGAATCAGAAATACTTGCTTGTGTGAGCTTTTTTTTTCATGGCCAGGCTGTGTATACTATTAGAATATATCTTTTCTACTGTGGAAAAGAAGGTCTACGTGTGTTTCTTTAGGAGGTAGACAATGGTCACTGAGCACATGGACCCCGGACTGATGAGGGTTTGACACTTTTTTAAATTGTTGGTGCAATGCATAAAAAAACACGTTGACTATTACATATTTGCTTATGTTGTATAACATATGCTTGTAATTATTGTAGTTTGATATATACTGTCCAAGAAAATTCCCAAAGTCCAGTGTGCTCTTTAGCGTCAGGATCCACATTTCTGTACAGCTGTCTGTAAGGAAGACCCTGACGCATCACCGACATCTTCAGCAGGTTCTGACATCACTGCGGCCGCAGATGGGTGACCTGATTCCTGTTCAATGCCCTTTCTCCTTTCAGCTAAGTGGGGGGGAAAAAGTCAATTAGTAACATCCTGTACAACTGAGGTCAGAGGTTTTTTCTGTGAGCATTTGCTTTTAAAGATGCAATTTAAAGGTGAAGCTCCTAAATGAGTTGTATGTAAACTTTTGACCCTCCCGCAATGTGATACAATACATGATGCGATTGAACTCCGCTGAACTAAGAAATGGAGTATATATTGAAATGAACTGCTCAGAATTACTCTACTTGTGTACCATTTGGACTTCAGCTGCATACGTTATGTAATGCTCTGACAGACGTCTTTTCATGTAAATCCTGTGCTATTTACATTCACTGTCAGATAAATATAGAACGCTTATGTGGCACAAGGTAAAAACCCTGACAGGTAAACATGAGTAAAAATACGCGGTGTAAAATTATGCCCATATTGCAGAACATCATTAAATTCAATGCACGGTTGAAGTCAGGTATTTTGTGTTGGATCTTAACCCATAAAGACCCAGAGCTACTATTTCTGTGGTAATTCCCACATGAATGTTTCTCGCTATATAAACTTTAAGTAATTTATTACCATTGATTATAATATTCTCAATTTCTTATTTTTTAAGTGAAAAATCAGGTATTAGCCTATGTTTAATTTACTGATCATGTATCTTCATAAAAGATTATATTAAAGCTGATGGTAATATATCAATAACTATGGAAAAAGTAACTTAATCAGTAAAATATATTAATAACTGAACCTAAATCAAGAATTTCCATCCACTGTCATTGATCCAACTCCATGGGTTTAATTGGTGAATCAATGTTATAGAAGATAACAGTGTTTTCACAGTAACTAGAGAGCCTCTGAATGTCCAAATGGGTCATATATCTTATGACCATGAAAAGATGAAAAACTGTATTTTACAACAATTATTTACACGTATTGATAGGATTAGTGGATCAAAAGGAATTAAACATTTCTAATCAGCAAACGGTTTTGGTCAGTGGTGAGTGTTTGGGTCTTTGTGGATTAGGGTTAATATTTTTGGTGCTTATTTATTTATTTTATATTTATTTGAGCTTTATTTTTCCAGGTGAGTCAACTGAGAACTGGTTCTCATTTGCAGTGACGATCTGGCCAAGAGGCAGCACATACATACAGACACATAAGAACATAAAAGCTGGAACGTAAAAGGTGGTACATAAAAACTGACACAGTTAAGCGATGCTTTTGGGGTACTCAGCTAAATTTCAGCAAAGAAAGAATGCTGCCTATCAATAATTGAATTCCAATCAAAAACTTATTGTATTATTGCTAGAAATGTCCTTCACGTGAAATTTCAATAAGTATGGCTATGATGTTTAGAGATGACACATCTTGGATGGGGATGCAGGATACAGTTTGTCTTCATTGCTTTTTCTGCATCTTCTAAAAAAATACTGTATGGATTATTACATTTTTAAGTTAAAAAATACAAAAAGTTTATCTGAATGCATTATTTCATCACTCAAATGTGTATTTTACTTTCATTTATTAGTCCATTTAACAGTGGTCATTAGTCAGCATAAACATAAAAAACTGCAAATGAGTCAGAAATAGACACAGCTCATTGGTAACAGATAATGAAATGCCGCATTCTATAATTATTTTCAGTCTTATAACCTCCTTAGATTATTATTATTGTTATTATTATTATTACACAAGCTGTTTTTGCCCTTGTGTTCTTCATAATTCCTGTCCTTGATAAGCATCTGCGTCCTTAATATACATTTGCATTTGCTGAATTACAATAGCGTCTTTGATAATTCGTTATTAATATTTAGAGTCTAGAGATATAAAGCCTTATTTATCTTATTTTACCTGAAGTCACTAAATACTTCGTAAAGTCCGTTAGCTGCATGTTTACATCAGTTCTTCTTCTACCATGAGTCCATGTAGTAGTAGTACTGGTGCTGTCCATTCTTACCCATAGCACTACATGGGGTTATAATAGGAGTCTCCAGTTTCTCCCCCTCAGCGATGGAAGCCCGGATCCTCCTGACCACGTAGATGCTGGCTACATTGTAAAGAATAAAATAAAATAAAACAAAATGAGTGCAATAGACGCCAGTCGAAACATAAAATATTTGTTTTCATACAAAACATGCGTTAGCTTTCCTTCCGGTGCGAGAACAAAAAACATCGCGTCAAAACATCCACGAATAGACACGGAAATTGAAGTAAATCTTACCTTTGATCAACAGTCAGACCATGATTATTGTTTGGATCTCCCGGTGAGACAGTCGTTCACAAATATTGCCACCTGTTTGCCGTCCACGGTGATTCTTACGGCTGTTATGGAAGATGCTCGGCTGTTACCAAACCAGTTACATATAGAGCGGATAAGACCAGTGGGCGGGGCCTAAGGCCAACTCTGCATGCTGATTGGTTTAAACGGATAATACACTAAATCAGAGCATGTGATAGGAGAGACCGTGGGAGAGACAACACATCAACAAAGTGTGATTGTGCTCAGCCAAACTGGGCAGCATTATCATGCAGTTAAAGAATTCAGATCCTTTAATTAAAAAAATAGTTGATATCGTGTAAAATACTCTTTATCATTGGGTCATGTTATTTTGATTTGATTTGATTTGGTTTGATTCACTTAAATACCAGCTTGTTTCTTGTTCTTGTTTTGTTTCATATGTGTATTACACGTTTGGTGTATATATTTGCGTTTGTGTGAGTATCTGGGATAGGCTCCAGTGACCCCCGCAGCCCTGCAAAGGATAAAATAAAGCGGGTTTGGAAGATGAATGAATAAATGCTTATTACATGTACTTTACATATTTATTAGAGGTATATATGTGTATACTTTACATGTTGGCGTATGTTTATTTTTGGATGTGTATATATATATATATATAGAGAGAGATGTTATAGATGTGTTTATGGGTATATGTTTATAAGTGTAGTTTTTTCTATATTATATGTGTATATAGTGCATGGACCAGGAAGTAACAACAATTAGTAAAGATGAAGTGAGGAAGGCACTGAAGAGGATGAAGAATGGGAAGGCACTCGGTCCTGATGATATACCTGTGGAGGTATGGAAGTGTCTAGGAGAGGTATCAGTAGACAGTAGACTGTAGACTGGGTTGTTCAACAGGATCTTAGATAGTGAGAAGATGCCTGAGGAATAGAGGAGAAGTGTGCTGGTGCCCATTTTTAAGAACAAGGGCGATGTGCAGAGTTGTGGTAACCACAGAGGAATAAAGCTGATGGGACATACAATGAAGTTATGGGAAAGAATAGTTGAAGCTAGACTAAGGACAGAAGTTAGCATTCATGAACAGAAGTATGATTTCATGCCAAGAAAGAGTACTACAAACGCAGTATTTGCTTTGAGGATGTTAATAGAGAAGTATAGAGAAGGTCAGAGGGAGCTGCATTGTGTTTTTGTAGATCTTGTAGTAGAACTTTGTAGTTTTTGGAGAAAGCTTATGGCAGGGTGCCCAGAGAGGAACTATGGTATTGCATGAGGAAGAGTGGAGTGAAATAGAAGTATGTTATAGCGGTGCAGGACATGTATGATGACTGTAAGACAGTGGTCAGGTGTGCTGTAGGTGTGACAGAGGAGTTCAAGGTAGAGGTGGGACTGCACCAGGTATCAGCTCTGAGCCCCTTCTTGTTTGCTATGGTGATGGACCAACTGACAGGAATCTCTGTGGACTGTGATGTTTGCGGATGACATTGTGATCTGTAGTGAGAGCAGGAAACAGGTAGAAGAGAAACTGGAGAGGTGGAGGCTTGCCGTGGAAAGGAGGGGAATGAAGGTTGGCCGTAGCAAGACAGAGTATGTGTGTGAATGAGAGGGACCCAAGTGGAAGAGT
>JAPTHA010000015.1:11721880-11737233 GCA_029814585.1 Gymnapogon annona
TTCGTTACCAGATTCATTGTGTGTGTCTGTGTAATGACAATAAAGGAAGTCTAAGTCTAAGTCTAAGTCTAAATACCTGACAATCAGTTTTGATTATTGGTGTCAATGTTCAACTTCAGATGTTTAAAAAAGCACACACACACACACACAAATCTGACTGATCTGCAGCAAGATCAAATGGTTGAGTATGTTGGTTGGTTAACTCACACCTTTACACAGTATCTTTTATTTGCGAGTAAGTACCTAAATAAGTAACTAAATCTAAGCTTTTTTTTTTAGAGTCAGCCTGTATGACAAATGTGAACATAGAACATTCAAAACCATTAAAATACTAACATGTATGTTCATTTAAATGAAAACATGTATGTATAAAAGGAAATATATCAAACACATTTCCGAGGTGGCAAGTTACTGCGTATCATTTACCCGGGATTTTGAAAAACCATAGTGCATTTACACTCAAATTATTGGTGAGAAAAAAAAAAACCCCAAAAACTTTTGTTCAACTCCAAACCATCTCTGGTATGGAGAAAAGACTTTTCATATTTCTTCAGGGGTGGGGCTTTGTGTTGAACAATGCTGATTGGTGGAATAGCCTTGCGGAATTCCATCATGTTTAAGCCGGTGTCCAGTGAAAATTATTTTCATTAGTTTCAAGGAACAACCCGAGTGTCTTTCATCCTGTGTATTGTGTCGTACAGTGATCGTATGGGGTTATTAATCAGCTTATCGGTTATTGTTCGGCTTTTTTCCTGGAAACTTTGAGGTGAAGTGGAAACGCAAAGCACACAGATCACTATCCATCCTTTTAACCAAGAAACCCTCCTGGAAATCAAAGTTCCTGGAAATGTTGATGGCAAATGAGCTACTGAGACATTTTTTTTTACAAAGCAAATAAAATAAACCGTAAAGATGAAAAACTAAACAAATAAAATAAAACCAACGAAATAGTGCCCTGAAATATTAGTATTTGCTGGAAAAACCCAAACCAGAAACATTCACAGATAAGATGCCGCCTCTTAAACTGTCAAATGCCACGACAACCTAAAAATGATCATCTCTCTCCAACAGCGACCCAGAATGCAACTTGGCAGCTCTGTTTAAGCAAGTTAGTAATATATATTATTTAGCATGACATAGCCGAGTAAAGTTAGGTTATCAATAACTAACAAAAACAACAGAAAAAGTCACCATCTGGATGTCAGTCCAAAAGTTCAGATCCTTCCACTAGATAATTACTGCAGGGATTAATGTGTTTCAAAAAGTTATTTAACTCTAAATGATGCAGTGAGCAGCGTCTCATCTCTACAATCATTAATTTGATAGAAAGCATCAAGAATGGACTGTGTTTCAATGAAAAAAGGTCACATGGGCTCATGAGTCAACACAAACAGTTGCAGCTAGATGGTGCACCAGGGTGAGAAGATTGGTGGAGAAGATTACCCATCATGCATAGAGCCTACAGTACAAACCTGTGGGGGCAGTGTTGTGATCTGGGGTTCCCTCAGTTGGACAGATCTAGGTTCAGCAATGTTATGTATTCAAAAACTGTTGGACAGAAATGTCGTGCCGTTGCAGATGAGGAGTTCTTTTGCCTTTTTCCCTTCTGGGTTGCCACAGCGAATCCAATTCACACATTCTGATTTGGCAGGAGTTTTACGTCGGATGCCCTTCATGACACAATCCACTGGATGGTCATCCCGGGAATCGAACCCAGGTCCCCTATGCACCAGCCCCGGTGCCTTACCAATTGAGCCATCCAGCCATAATATTGTGCCATGGCAGGAACTTATCAAAAGCAGAATATGTATATACGTGGAGGACTGTGTTTGTCCAGACTTTGTATTTTGTTACTTCATCCGACGCTGTCAGGCTGCAAAGTGTAGTAACTCTTTGTTAAACAGAGGATTAAATTTTAGATTTTTGGGAGGGGATCACACTTCAGTGCATCGTGGACCTGTGCTTTGAGTCCTGCCTTAAAAATAGTTACACAACCCTAACCCTAACTATTTGTAATGTATATAATCCCAAAACATCTCTGAATTATCTTTTTAAGGACCTAAAAAAAATAATTTTTTGCCTCGCTGAATCCATTAAATTGTTGAGATGAAATCATTTCAACATTACAGTCTTCTCTCCTCCGCTTGACAGAAGAACTTTTCTTTTCGTCTGCTGTATTCACTTTATGCAGCAGATCACTTCACAGGGAGCACGGCACCCCGGGATGATTACTGTGACCAATAAGTTTTTCAGGGCACATTTGGAATTTGAGTGGTTGCGCTAAGACAGACTTGGGGGGGAAAAAAACCTCTCTTCTAAATGCATGTAAACACACTGCAGAGCAGAAAAAAGGAAGAGGCAGACAGCGAGTACGAGTAAGAGAGAGAGAGAGAGAGAGAGAGACGGTAGCAGCGGAGGCACTATTGGTTGCGGTGGGGGCGGCGGGTTGGTGTCTTGGTATGAAAACGCAGATCCCTTGCGTTGAAGGAGGAATGTTTTGACGCTGTCACAACCCTCCCCACCGTCACAACCTTCTTCGCTTCTCTTACCACCTCCCCACACCTCCCCCCCACCAATCTCACACCTGATGTGTGGGGGCTGCTGGGAGTCGCATGCCAAGATGAATAACAACCGGCTGTTAGTCACGATAGAGCACGAACACACACGCCGCCTTCCTGTCTCTCTCTCTCTCTCCCTCTCTCTCATATTCCTTCTCTCTTTTTCCCTCGTTCTCTGACACACAAACGGCGTCTCCTCTGTGATTTACGAACACACTGAGATTCCATTTTACCCCTCTGTCTCACTCTCCCCACCCGCCGCAACATCCAACATTGACATTTGGGTTGAAGGTCATACCACACATTCCACTCGCCCGCCTTGTGCACATGACCTGCTATCGGTGGAGTCGGCCATAAAGAGTAGGCGACGGCGTGCCTGAGTTTGTGTACGCGCGGCAGTTGGAGAGCGGAGAATTCCAGGTGGTTGCGTATTAGCACCGGCTCAGATACTGTCAATGTTTGTAGATGGAGACAAATCTGTGGAGAACAGTATTGATTGTGGTGTTCACTGAAATGTAACCAATGAGGTTTGTGGTTCAAATGCAAAAACATCGTGCCTCTGGTAATCTTATCGTCTTACATTTTCCCAACAGCTGAATTTGAGAGTGAGATGGAAACTAATCATCGCCATACGTCTCAGAGGCTGTTTTGGGTTTTTTTTGTGTTTCAAGCGGATCAGCCTGAATAGACAAACCCTGATTTTAAAGGATGACGCTGTCAACGCCGGCTGCATGACAGGCATAGCTGACACTACGCGCGACTCAAACACATGCCTTTGACTGTGGCGAATTCAACACAAGGCATAAGAAGTGCAAATTGTTCAATTATTGAAATGACACCTAGAATTCCTACCTTACACAAGGATTAATGGTTGGTCCAAATTTATATCCCATATCCGGTGAAAGGAAAGAAGGATGAAGGAATTTAATTAAAAAATATTAAGCGTGTGATTTTGTTGACATTGACATGAGTGATTCAACTCTTAAATTTGGAGTGTGTTTTCACCAGGTATTTGGGGACAGAAAACGTTACGACAAGGTAACAAAGCAATCACATGTATATACGTACTGGACAGTTTTTGTAATGCTGATTACTTTCAGCTTTTTCCCTTCTGGGGTCGCCACAGCGAATCCAATTCGCTTAGTTGATTTGCCAGGAGTTTTTACACAGTTTTGACACAACCCCACTGGATGCTCTTACCGGGGATCGAACTGGGTATCCCCTATGCACCAGGCCGGTAACTTACCAAATGAGGTATCCAGCTGGGGGACCGGATGGCTTTTGTAATGCTAGCTAGTTAAAACAAGAAATGGTATATAACCTCACATAATTCCTGTGTTCCTTTAATCATCTCATCGATGGTTAAGGACAAGACGGTTGACTGGAAATATTCCTGTCCCAGTGTCAATGCCCCCCCCCCTTAAGAGTCGTGAGATGGATTCTGCTCCATTCCAACAAAAAGGTCACTGCTATCATACGTAAAAAATGTGCAGTTTATTTTTGTATTGAGACCATATTAATCAGCTTTCATCTACGCAATGCCACACCCATTTAGGAGACCAAATGTGAACATATTCATACCAAGCGGACCCTTTACTAATAATAGAGTCCTTGATCATTTATAGCCCAGCAACTCCTTTCAGTAAACATGCATGAAATAACCTGAGACACCCTGGACTCGGAGTCATCATTGTAGGCGAAATATGACGAGTGGAATCATTACATCATCTGTCTATTATTTGATACAGTGACTGCTTTAGTTTATGGTTGTGGTCAGATGAATAACCATGGAAAATCTTATTTTAAGTCAGAATGTAACATGATCAGTAGTGGGTGTAGGGGTATTTTTATTTTTTACTTAACACACAAAAGTATATTTTCAATAACTAATTCAATTCATGGACTGAGGAAAACTTTCATTTTTAAGTCCTGCTCCTGCTGTGGTTTGTATAATTCATGAATGTAATGGTCTGAGTGTCAGAAACACTTCCACAGGCCTATTGCTCTTGTGACTAGCCTCCTCGGTCCTGATGTGCATTTTAGAGAATTGAGACATCCTTCAGAATGGTACACTGAGATTGTTTTCTGAGTCACCGTCAACAATTGAGAAGTCAAGGAAGTGGAAAGAAGGGAATTTCGAAGACCTTATGGTGTTAGGGCTTTACCTCTCTGAACCGGGGATTATTAGCATTGCGGCCGCTTATTTCAGAGTCTGTCAGCTCTGAATGTTGCACGGCCTGTCCTCTTTAATCAAAAGAACTTGGTGTGAAGTGTTGTGCTGATGCAGGGCAGTTTCTGTAAAGAAAAGGGATCACCAAATCTCTGCCACTGGCCACCTACCTATTTTTATTACCTGGAAATTATTTAGTTGTTTTTTTCCCCTCTATATATTCCCAATGATCAAAACACAAACTAAGTGACGCTTGTCGAAATGAAATGAACAAATGCAGACACAGATCAAGTACAAAGCCAGAGGTTGGTGTTTCGTGACCCACATCAACATATTCTCTAATTGTGGCTCAAAAATAAGCACAGTAAATACTAGTTCTACTACACCACCAGTACCTGACAGATGGTGCAGTGGTCTGGCACTTGCACTTTAGACTCACAGGTTCACGACCTGCATCGGGTAGATTTTAAGTGTTGGCAGCTAAAAATAAATGGTACATTCTATAAGTTCCACCATGTCCACGTTCTGACAGGTCACTACCAGTGATCTGGAACTACTACAGACACAAATGTTGCAGGTTTGCAATCAGCTTCGACTTGTTTTGCAGAGATTTGTTTAAATGTAAACATATACGTTTGGAAAAGACTAATATTAAAAACAGAAAAAAAAAATACTAAAAAGTAAAGTGCTGCTGTATTTCATTATACAAATCAGTGTCTACATGGTGCGCCAACGTAAGTGTGTTTCACCAATCACGTGTTCTTCAGCATGCAACCTTACCATTGAAGAATTCCTGGGAATCTGAAACGTCATACCTGCCTATTAGGAACTATTTTCAGGAAAAGTTTGAGGGTGAAGGAAAGTTTTTTTGTTTTTTAACTGGGTGACTTCTGTGGAAATGTTCCAAGGGTTTTGAAAACCCTGGGTAAAGTTAAAGTTCCTCATAAAAAGTTCCTAGGATGTGAGAGGGCTATGGTTATGTAGTGGTTCACCAGTTGACAACAAATGTTCAAAGCTTCAGAATATAAAACTGAATTTTAAGTGAAAGTGACATGCCTCCCACCATTTACATGCTTGTGTTCTTTGCAGTGCTGCAGTGTCCTCACTTTTCAACAACCGCACACACATTTAACATAATACAACAATGTGAACAGCCAGGATAAAAAGAAACAGAACAATAGGAGTTTCAATAACACGTCTCTAAAACTGTAGACCCGGACTCGCCACAGGTCAGACATTCACACTCAAGACATCTGCAGTTGAACCTCATTTCACAGCTTCAACAAACACTTCATAGAAATTTTTGCTGGATAAGGAGAACAAAACTCTTATAGCACTAAGAGGATCTAAAGAAAAGGTACGGAAACAGGCTGAAATAATTCTGCTCGCCTAGTCACAGTAATTCCTCACAACAGGTTAAAGCTCACCCTCCCGTTCCAACAAAAACATGCTGTGTGTGACAGGTCTTATCACTCTTTTTTTAATCTAAAAGTAGCCTGACAAAGATTGCAGATAGGTGACTTCTACAAGACTATCTTATTGTTCAACAAAGTATAATAAAAAAAGCAAATGATTGAGTACTAAATCTGAAAACTGGATGTACACCCTCTGAACAATCATTCAAATAGTCAAAAATCCAGGTCCAACCATCGTCCAAATGACAAAAAAACATCGTGAGACAAAAAATGGGAGACACGAGGTATACAACAATATGATAAAGCAGGCATTTTCATGTCATCACACTCTTATTCCACAATATGAATTTAGAGTGGAAATCAGTTAACAAAGGTGAAAATAAAACTGTGACCTTACAGTTCCATAGTAGAACATTTATTTCTCACTTAGTTGTGTATTTTGCTCTTCTTACACAATACTGGCAGCAATAAAGACAGCCTACACCTTCTCTGTTTTCCCACCGATGGAAAAAAAAACAAAAAAACATTAACAGCAGTAATATACATTTACCCTTCAGTCCCACAGACTCCACTTGTGTGTTGTGGACAGACAGTGACACACAGCCTTATGGGAATTCAGTGATGCCTCTTGAAGTCCAAAGTGATTAGTGCATATTGTATAATTTCACTGTTTAGATGTCGTCTCCAGCTGTTTTCACTCCTGGTGTCAGAGGTTTCATCACTGATACGGTGATGACCACACAGAACCACATGTTCATTCAAATGCATCTAGAACCGTTACATCCTGATCTGAAATCTTGAGTTATGGCCTTAAACATGTTTTGTGAGGTCACAGTTATGCTGACCTTTCACCGACAAAATGTAATCAATCCATTGCTGAATTCAGGCGAGCAACTGTACTGAATTTGAAGAACTTTTCTGAAGGTGTTTCTGAAACGCATAAAACCAAACGGATATGACGTCACAGCGACCCTGATCTTTGACTGATGGCAACCAGAATTTTTTTTCACACTCAGTGTTAAGACTCTCTGTCCAGCCATTCCTGACATAACAAGTTTTTAAATATAATGGGGCCACAGAGGTTAACATCTTTTCATTTACATAAGTGTCAGAAGGTTTTATGCCATCTGAGGTATGGTAATGCTATGTTAATGGTATGGTGTGGCAGCGTATGGATAGAATGATAAATCAATACAATCCCAACCATAGAACTGTGGAAGCCTAAACATGTGACTTATGCGTGCACCTCATTCGCGATATGCAATCAATTTTGACATTTTTTTCTATGGAACATGCTTCTATCTTCTATGCTTCAAAACCTATGCTTCCGTTTCCCTGATTACAAGCAAAAAACTGTGCTTGTATTGTTAATAAAGTCCTCTCGCCTTCATTTGCCAATATAGAATTTGATGTGGTGCTAAATTGCTCTGCTACTGGCAGACTGTGCTGGTCATTACTGGTGTGAAGTAGCTGCGATTGTCAAGCTGTAAACTTGTCATTCTTGAAGGACACCTTTTTTCAGACATTTTGGAGCCATTCCTGTGTTTTAGCATATAAGGAGTGATGTTCATATGTGTAGATTGCACAGGCAGAATGTATTTAGGAATGGAGGGGTATGTGTAAATGATCTGTATTTGGGTTGGTGGACAAGTTCTGTGATTATTTTACCCCAAAACTTGTCATCATATTTCACACATGAACACTTAAGTATGACCGAAAACTGGCTTTGTGACTGATGACAATAAAGTATAAGAAAAGACATTCCTAACAAAAACAATTCTTGCATTTTCTTCAATCTTAGCATCCAAAAGCCTCTGAAAGAGAGAGATACTGAACACTGTGTAAAATAGAAAACACGCAGGCACTGGTAAAAATCATTGCAGGACAATGTAACAGGAAGTCAATTACTGACTTCAGCCGCATGTGAATCTTTTAGAAAAGAAATGTATGGCATTCCTGTCTACGTGTATAGCTTTCTGACAGAACAAAAACATATTTATTACTTAAAAATAAGCAACAAACTCAACCTCTGTGAAAAAAAAATTAAAATCTGACAAGGTTATAGATGTGCGAGTAGGTATTGTACCTGCATGCCTGTGGGGCTCAGTAGGCTCCACCAGTCTCTGTCCAGGCCAAACACAAAAGCGTTGGCCAAGCCGTGGAGGGGCGCGGACAAGACGTGCAACAGGGTGAGAGAAAACGATGGACTCGTGGGGTAGAGGGCATTGTGGAGCCTGGTGGGAGACGGACAGGAGAGAGACACGAGCGTTGAATTAATCTATTAAAAAAAGTTGTAAATAAAGAGACAACCTGCAGGAGAGCTTCACAGGTGAGACTGGAGTAACTGAAGGAGAAGTTGGAGGGAGAGGGGACGCGGCGACGATAAGAAACGGGAAAGTCCAGGAGAGAGAGGCTGACAGACACCGAGACAGAAAGAGGGAAAGAGAAGGAGAGGACAAGTGAGTGACAGGGTGAGAACGAGAGGTAATGAGAGCGAGCGAGTGGCGGAGGCAGGAAAAGAGGGAAAGAGAGAGTGAGAGAGAGAGGAAGAGGGGAGGGCGAAAGAGCGAGCGAGCTTTATATCAGCGTTTAAGAGCCCATTAGGCAGCGTGAGACGGCTGGGCTGACACATTCTTGGCTGCTGCTTCGACAGCACGCAGCACTTTACAAGGACAGGGAGAAGTGTAGCGCTCAACTCCCTTCCTCTCTCTTTCTCGCCCCTTTCTCTCATCTCAGTTTTCCGCGTCTCCTGACCACAATTTTCGCCATCCCATCATCTCCTTTGTTTGCATTCCACGCACGTTTCCCACGTGCTGCTCACCGCCCTCCGTCCGATATCTCTCCCGTTTCTTTGCGTTGGGTTTCATCCGTCTGGATATCTCATTTTCATCTCATGAGGGGTGATCCTCTCTTCTTTTCGTTTCAATTCCCTTCCCTCTGTCTGTGTCTCTGGGAGCCCCGGGC
This sequence comes from Gymnapogon annona, assembly GCA_029814585.1. NCBI lineage: Eukaryota > Metazoa > Chordata > Actinopteri > Kurtiformes > Apogonidae > Gymnapogon > Gymnapogon annona. The sequence continues at coordinate 11,730,988 of JAPTHA010000015.1, forward strand.
ATGACTAGGAGGAGAACCTGATATTGTGTAGTATAGCTGCGAACTAATGGCTGCCTCTGAGAATGATGCTGCTCAGCCATTAACCCTGGATTAACCCTGTATTAGTGCTGCTCGCCGGGTTAGCCCGCCGCTAATGTCTTTTATTGATCTATTAGCAAGAGAATCAAACCGCGCACGCCTCGCAGCATTTTCCATGTGTTCCGGCCCTGGATTGGCTGCGCGGTGTGATCTAAGTGGCCGTGGTGGTTGACCTCGGGGTCAGAAAAGTCATCCCTAAAGCTGCATGTGTCCCACAAGGGCAGGAGATGCAAACCAATCCATTTAATGCAAAGAGCCACTTTCACGTGGAGGTTGGAAGGATACGCTGCATCTACTCAACTTCACATGAGTGACTGTTAGACAATGAGGCAGGTCAGGAGCTGAAAGCGCATTTCAAACCATTGCACTAGAAAAGGTTTACAGATGCGACTAACGTTCAAGCGCTTGCTCACTTTTTCAAAAATGCTTTATGCTCATAAGAGTTGTTTTTGTGTCCTTTTCAAAGAATGGTAGGCTGCATTTCATGGATGTGATGGACAAAAAAAATAACTTAGTGAATGTTTACCTCACTTGACCGATCTGTCTTCGCCCCCTCTAGAATACTAAAATGGTTTCCAGCGTCAACCCATAAAGTGTGTAAACACGTGATTGGTGGCAGGGACAGCTTCGTCTGGACTGATGAGGAAACCAAATTATTCCTCAATTTCGAGCACGAAAAAACATCACCACAAATTTTATATGGAAAGCAGACACCAAATGTCACAATCCACCCCTACTTCTACTACTCTGTTTATTACAGCCGTGTGTAACGTTGCCAATAACCACACCTTCTGATGACACCGCGCAGCTTAATTTACCAGTTGATAGAAAATGTGCTTTTTCTTTTTCTGTGACATTTCAAATACTTTCTGCAAATCTGCTTGACAATTCCATGACAATACAGGTTGTGACAGGTTATATAAAGTGTTAATAACTATGCTAAAATAAAAAGGCCTTACATGTCACGACTGTCTCTTTGGCACATTTGTTCATATTTAAACACACTCTTTAATAATTAGTCTCAATGCTCAACAGTTTTACTCAGCAGAAAGTGGACCATAAAGATAAAGTCAAATGCTACAGTAAATATAATTCTAAATAGTTTTTGTTTTGTTTTTGCAATTAACTGTTATGCATTTAGCACACAATGATAAATAGCAATAAATGCCCACATATATACGTTGAAAGATTTACTGATTGCTTGTATTTGTTTCTCATGAAAATACTGGCCACAATGACATATGATCAGAGCGTCCTAAAAACCTAAAAAAAAACACTCAGTGCAAATGGATGATAAAGGGTTGTATTCCCAGTCCAAAGTCTGTCTAAGAGTGCATTCAGTCAAAGTTTATGAAAGGCCTAATCATTCCAAGGTGCCCCAGAGATGCAGTCTTTTAAGTTTTAAATTCTCTTTTTGTCTGTGTGACTCCGCCATGGTTCAGCTCAAAAAAGAGGGGATTCTGTACTAAAGAGCGTATTTGACAGATCCCTACTAGATTTGTCTCTCAGAAGACTGAAGCCACGTGGCACCATTGTTACATAGAATCACTGCCGTGGATTTTGTCTTTCTGACTAACATTGAAATAACTTGGACGTCGTTACTGCACTTTAGAACCATGTTTGTACGTGTTTGTCGTAAGCGCATCTGAAAGTGACAGGCTGCTGTCAAGAATGACTCCTTCTGACTTTACGGTGATGGGAAACGCTGGTGCCATTTTTCACATGTATTTATATCTATCTATTTTTTCTCTCCAACATGTTTACAATTGTCACAGTGTGCCCACATGACATGAACACTCAATTGTCAACGCCAGCTCTGCTTTATCTGAACTTTTATTCAAAGCTCTTCCAGGAATGTCCACAATAATGTGACTTTTACTCATCAACATTGAGACGCTTCTTCGTCCTCACACAAAGCCACAAAGATTATGCACTGTTTTTCTCCTTTATTTATTTTTTTACTTCTAGACAGAACTGCAGGTGAACGGCACAGAAGATGATTATGGAGATTCTCCCACAAATCTGCTTATAATCCCCTTATCCTCTTTTGCAGCACGAGGTTGCAAGATATATTTGCTATTAATCTGTTTCCATTTACCTTCAAACTACCCTCTGAAAAACGGCGACAGGAGAGACGCCAAAGGTCAGTTTGGCCAAGTGTTGGAGAAAAACCTGTAATAGGAACCTACCCCGCTGTAAGTCATATGGCTAAGAGTATCAACTAAATGTCTAAATGCAGTTTAAAATAAAACCAATGGTGCGGCTAGCGGAGCGTACAGCGTCGTGTCCTGGTGCTTGTCAAAGTAAGGACCATTTTAGAGCGGCGCTGCCTGTTTTCTGGGTTAGCCTACTGCTGTATCTCCGAGGACCAGACCAGCTGCTGCTCACATTCATTTCACTTCCCATTAAAGGTGAAATAAATCAGGAGTCCCCACACAACCTCCTTAGAGATGCAGGAAAAACACACACATACATACACATGAAGGAAGTTAGACACATACAAACATACATAAACACACACACCCCTGCCGCTGTGTGCACAGAGGTGTACACCTACTGTATAACCTAGGTCATATGCATTGAAGATGTCAGGTGGAGAGGAAATGCAGCGGATGTGTGTGTGTGTGTGTGTGTGTGTGTGTGTGCTCGTCTGTGTGTGTGTTTCTCTGACAGCGCAGCGGTGAGAGTGAGTGGGTCTGTGTGAAGGGGGGCTATTTCTGGCGTCTCATTTTTTTTCCTGCTGCTGCAAAGAAACGCGATCGGCGTCCGGGAAACGAGAGCTGGCAGCAAGCAATCATCTGCCTGCCACACACACACACACACACACACACACACACAGCACCTCGCAGCGCCGAGCAACACGCGCCATGGCAACGGAACAGCCGCAATTAGAGGCGAAGAGCCTTTCCCCTCCATCGAGGGAGAGACGGAAAGCGAAATGAAAGGAAGAAAGAAAGAGCAGGCGAGAGAGAGAAAGAGAGAGAGAGGGAGGGAGAGAGACAGGAAGGTGGGGGGGCCGGCAGAGACGAGTGTCAGAGAAACAGCCCTGCACAGGAAGGAGAGAGGGAGAGTGGAAGAGGAAAGGAGAGCACGATAAAGAGGTGAGAATGTGCAAGAGTGAGGCTGTGAAGGGGAATGAGGGCCGAGAGCGATGGAGGGGGTGGAGAGAGGAGGGGAACGGCTGAAGGAGTGAGGCTGAATGGAAAAGACTAAAAAGCAGAGGAGGCTGAGTGCGAGGAGGAAGAGGAGGAGGAGGAGGAGGAGGAGAGATATCCAAAAAGACAGATTGCAAGACATGAGCGAGACAAACAAAAGAGATTACTTGTGAGAGAAACCAAGATAAGAGAGGGGGGTGGGGGGGAGGCAAGGAGGTTAGAGAGAAAGAGAGAGAGAGGAGAAAGAGAAGCCGGAGAGGGATGGAGATACGGGCGGAGGCGTGTAGAGTTTGGGGGGGGGGGGCGGTTTATCCTGTGTGAGCCAGGCTAATGAAAGATGAATGAGGGAGGCAGTGGTGGGAAGGAGAGCGTGGCTGCGGGCGATGCCTGGCTGAGTTACAGGGTGTGTGTGTTCGTCTGGGTTCGTGTGTGTGTGAGTGTGTGTGTGTGTGTGTGGAACGTAGTCAGACGAGTCTCGCAGTCGGCTGACTGGTGTTGGACAACAGGGATGATATTGTGTGTACTGTACGACTTGGGAGCAAATGGTCAACAACAATAGACACCAAAACAAGACAGTTACGCAGCTTTAAGTCCCCAGACTTTCAGTCACCTACCACCTGTAAGCAAGTAGTCAATCGTTAGTACTCGCACGGCGTCTCCGAGCCCTGCTTACTTATTCAGACCTTCCATCTATCGTGCTGTCAGTCACTCTTTGAAGCATCCCTCTCTCACCCTCCAGATTGTGAACAAAATCCCTCATCCGCTGCCTCTCCACATCTCTTCCAATATCCTTCCCTGCCAGTCTATACCTCTTTCCAGCCATCAATACTCAATGCATTTTCTCCATCGCTGGTCCTCCGTTGGACTTCACCCATTTGTATCTGTCCTCGGCCGTGGCTGAAACCTGTGTTAAAGCTCAAATGCTTACCGCACATCCTTCCCATGAGTGGAGGACAGCCAGACAGAGAAGTCATCCTGACCCCGATCGCACTTCTTCCACTCTTCGACTGACTGCCTGACTTTTTTTTTTCCCTTTTGCCGCCAGACAAATCACACGCTTCACAGTGCCAAACCAAGGCCCAACGGCTGCCCTAGTGCTGCTGCTGACAGCAAATCTAAACCTCCCTCCATCTAAGAGGAGTAACTCTGCCAAAATGAGCATAATGCCTTAACTTAGTGCAAGATCAAGTGCGATTCACAACTTTGTTCAACTCCCATGATTTTTTTCTTCATATCAAAAAAGCTCACGGTGTAGGAAAATGACTAATCTCACCTCTTTAATATGGAAACAGTCTAACGCCAAGAAAAAAACCCCCAATCAAATAATGGTGCACTAACTTGGCAAACTACATATATTCTGATAGCTTTAAGTCTTGGATAGACTAAATATGAAGGTTGCAAAACTGACTTTCAACAAAATCACTTTACACAAACAGACTTCACAAAACATCATCTAGAAACAATCATAGTTGTTCACGTCTACTTAGGCTTAATAATACAATAGTTCTTGACAGTAAATTTTTTCCAAAACGAAGTAAGCATTGATTCCACATACTAAGTCAAAATTCTCTACAGTGCATTAACAGATCGCGATAGCTATAAATCTTGACAAAGGGAAAGGAGTTTTAAGGCAAACCTTCAAGTAAAGAAGGAATAACACTGATATCATGGAGAAATATCACGCTGGTGGAGAGCTTGGTTAACAAGGTTCCACTGTGCGAGTGTGACTGCCTTTAAGTCAGCAGACAGTGGACAATGACTGTCTTTGTTCAGTGACAACATGTGATCAGCAGACTACAGAAAATGTGCAAAAAGGATCTAATAATCGTGGGATATTTACAGGAATATATTGCAGTCTCTGGGTACGGATATTGGAAAATTCTTTCCAGTGAGTGTAACAATATCTTTATAAATCATTAGTTGCATTGTGCTCATAGGTCTCTACACTACAATTGAAAAGTGCAACATAATCTACTTTGATCACAGGGTCAACACAGGGATAAACTGTCACAGCTAGGGGTATGACTCCCATTATGTATGCACGCACACACATACACAGATGGCACATATTCAAGCACAGCAACAAAAAAAATGACATTCCTTGTCAACATCTACGTGTGAATATTTCTCCGAATACTTTTTGTAATCAGACTGAAACACACAAACAAAGAGGCATGGGGTGAGGGAACAACATACACATTCACAAATGTGTAAGAAAAGTGCATACGCACACCTGAACGGATTCACACATACACACTAAGAGACAAAGAGGCACACACACAGACCCTGGGGACAAAAGCGGCTAACGTTCACCAACAGAATAAAACCCAAACAAAGAGACATCCTGTTTCCTGGAACACAACACCACTCAACCCTCTGTGCTGGGAGCAGCCGGTAAACACACACGCGCAAAAATCTGTTCATTGTACATTTCAGCGCATGTGTTTCACTGTGCCTGATTCATGTACCGGCGTGCGTCTGAGAGTCCAGTGATGCCACTGGCTGTGCCTTTGAGTGTTTGTGCACGTGAGCTTATCCTAGCGAGTGGCTGTGCCTCCATATATGTGTGTGCATGTGTGTGCATATGCCGTCTACGTACGCATTTGTGTGTTAGTCAGAGTGAGAGAGTGAGAGTGAGAGAGAGAGAGAGAGAGAGGTGCAAGAGAGGGAGAGAGCAGATGATAGAGTAGGCTTTAGCGATTCCCTGGAGTGTGAGGCAGCGTTTACGGCACTCTCAGAGCAGCCAGAGTGATGAATATTTAAAGACGTGCCTGAAAGAGCAAAGGGAGGGGGAGCAGGGTGCGTGCGTGTATGTATGTGATTGCATGCACCCGTGAATGTGTGCACCTGCGTACGTGTGTGTGTTAGGGACGTTATCGCGTATCTCCTTCAGCATTTGTGTGTAAATGCATGTATAATGTTGTATGTATATGCCTATATGTGCCCATAGTTTTTATATCTATAGAAGACTATATGGGCTCATAAGGAATATATGTGTGTGTGTGTATATATA
>JAPTHA010000015.1:11754189-11766550 GCA_029814585.1 Gymnapogon annona
CCCCCCCCCCCCCCCCCCCCCCCCCCCCCCGAAAATGAGCAGCAATGGAGACAGACAGCGAAAGACAGACAGATGGAGGCGGAAAGGAAAAAAGGAGTAGGAGGAAAATGAGAAGGGTCGAAAAGAGACATAAAGAGAGAGACAGGAGGAAGGAGGACAGACAGCTCAATACTGGGAGCTGAATGAGTTATGAGATGCAGGTTGCAATCCAGCTCCGTTCATTTATTCTCTTTATCACATTCATGATAAAGAGCTGTGTGGTCTATTTTCCTTTCCTCTCCTTCAGCTACCTGGTGCCTGTTTCTCGCGTCGTCTGTCTGCAGCCCGGGAATCTGCAAAATCTGTCTCACTGTTCCATCGCTCAGGCGAAAAATAAATAAATAAAAATGAGGACCGACATTTACAATGACACTTGAGCCTTTTGTCTACTTTGTCCCTTGGTCTCAGTTTTATTTGATGAATCACATCAGAAACCCTCATATTTTCATTCAGGATTCAGAGCCCCTCCTCTGGCGCACTGTAGCTGTTGTACGTGACTTTGGATCAGAGAAATGGTAGTTATGTCAGCTTTGTGGAATGCCGCCTGTGGGCTCCTAATGTGCCCTTACAATGGAACAAATTCTCAACTATGAGCCAACAACGTTTAATCAATGGATTGAATGAAAGGTGGAGCAAGTGAATCACACAAAGGTTAAAACAATCAAGAGGACACATGCACGTTTTGTTTCTGAAATTTAAGTTAAACAAAACTTCAAACTTTTTGTTTTTTTGGACTTTTCATGACCATTACAACAATGATTTTTATGGTCTCAGGAATGTAGCAGGTTCTCTTAAAGCAGTTAAAGCATCCAAGAGATTTTAAACAGTTCCCTAATTTAGTTCAAGTTACTGGAAAGGAAAACAGAAGCAGACTGCTCACTTCAAGAATGACATTGCATGTGTGATGTAGTTGTGTACTAAGTCTTGTCAACACAAGACTTAGTACACAACTAAGTCTTATGTTGAGAGCTTTTAGCTTGTTTGGAATATGTCAGAATGTTACTGACAAAAAGTGTGGTGTTAAGTGGGAACTTTGGGTTGAAACTGCAAATGGCCACAACAACATCTTAGTTTGACCGATTACTTTTATTTCATTGTATTATTTATAGGCGGCCGTGGCTCAGGTGGTAGAGCGGGTTGTCTGTTAACTGAAGGGTTGGCGGTTCGATGCCCGCTCTCTCCTGATCATGATCCTGATGCGATGAACTGGTGAGTTGTCCAGGGTCCCCCCCGCCCTCACCCTATGCGGCTGGCCTAGGCTCCACCGGCTTGAATAATGAATGAATGTATTATTTATATATATCCCTCATTACTTTACAAAATCTTCTCAAATTTAATTTAGGACATACTGTACAAAGTCTCAAGGTGGGCACGTGAACATCTCGACAACAACCATATTTGTTGATATTTGGATTTTACTAAAACACACTCACCCTCTTATTGGCCACGCAGATGATCCTGGCATAACAGCAGATCATCAGAAAGATAAGGCTGAAGAGAGGCACATACCATCTGTAAAACACACAAGTGAGGTATTAAAAGACTCCAAAGAAAGAATGACAAAATTGTGTATAGAGATCAACATAACTTCCAGTTTTTCTTTTGCAAAGTCGATGGGCATTCTGGACCACAAATTATTGACATCGCTGCAACATATATATGTTGTACGTAATATGTCACATAGTCAAATGGAGTCATAGACACATACAAGTCGTCAAAATCAAGGTCAGAGCAAGTCAAATAATTGCATGCTAAATTACAAATTAATTTTAGAAGACTCTTGTGTGATGTTTCTGCTTTTGCTTTAGAAAACCGTATCAACACAAAGTTATCAATAATTGACTAAAGTGTAAACTTAAATGTCTCTATGTTTTGTTTCTGCACATACTGTACATTGGAAGACAACAAAAGATTACAGTACAAAATCCCAACACTGGAACGAACATTGCATTCTTATTAGACTGGACCATTGACAACTATGAGTGGCACGTAGAAGAACAATATGTTATGAATGAAATGTGTTCTGAACAGATGGAACAGAGCAAGACAGCTGAAGTGATGGCTGTCTTTAGCATGGCACACCTGTGTTATGCAACCTCTTGGGAGGTGATGTAAACTCAGAGGAGTTTCACCCTTTCCCCTTTAATCACAAAACAGGCCTTTGTCTTGCACTGATAGACAGGTTCCTGGCCACCACTTCGGTGTTCAGCCTCAGTAACTCTGAGCTGTCTCCTCCATGCTGCGCAACACCCTGCCTTTCTAAGTCTTCTGGAGCACCTGGCACCGGCTGCGAGGCATAGGTCAAATGCAAAGAGGTAAACACAGTGGCTCATGCAGAGACAAAACAGCAAGAGAGACAACTACAGAGGTAACATCTTGACCTAGCCTGAAAAACATGAATGAAAAAAAGAAAGGAGACATAAGCAATTCCGAATGGTTTAGACGATTTTTTTCAGGTTATTTTTGGTCGGGAATCAGGTTACTGTGGTGAGACTAGGTGAGCTGTAGCAGTGTCCCAGAATTAAGAATTTTAATGAAAGGCCTTTTGCAAAGTTTACATGGCATTCATAGGAGGAGAGGCTGAATTGCCATAAACACATATTTGTACCTTTTTTTCTAAGGAAAATAGGTACAAATACCTCATATATTTTCAGTACATGCACTCCTGTCCTTGTGTAATTTTGTGTACAAAATGTGTACAACTTTGCAAAAATGACTCTTTATTCTACATTTGTACACATATTCTAATTCTCTAATATGTGAGTGCTAACATGTTGCTGAGCTCTTATTATTTGCTTCTGTGTACAAACTTAGCCAACTGGATTTAGCCAACATTGCCAAAAATGGTATGTTTAGTGACATTAAGTGCTCGGCTTATTTTACTTCATCTATACTTATTACTAAACACTGCTGGTGGAAGGGTCGCACAAAACATCACTGCACATGAACAAATTTAACATATTATTGGCTGGGGAATTGAATGTGGTAGGTGTTTTATAAAGCTGGAAAACAGGAAAGCAAACTTTACATATATATCATGTTCTTTCACATCTTGCAGTTAGCATCAACGTACAAAGAATAGCCTCTTTCTATATGCAAATACGGTTGTGGATGTGTGCGCCTGTGACCACAGGTCCCATAATGGCAAGGGACTGTGATGAAAGCGTTTCAGGGGAGACCTGCACGAGCGTCACCTTGGTGTGATTTAATAACCCGCTCTCTGGAATAAACAGCGTCCAATTACGCCAGCGCACGTCCTGTTAATGATGGAGAGACAGGATGGGGGTGGGTGGATGGTGGAGAGGGGAAAGGAGGGGGTGGCCTTTTTAACGATAGCGTGGGGGGCTGCGAGGAGGAGAGAATGACGGGCGGCAGCTACAAAGTGCTCTAATTAGCATGATAATGATCTGCCATTAGAGTCCGCTGTGCTCTACAGCTGAGCACTACCCGGAGAGCGAGCGCAAGCAAGACGGGAGCAAAAGAACGAGAGAGAGAGAGCACGAAAGAGGGAGAGAGACAGACAGAGAGAGAGAGAGAGAGAGAGAGAGAGAGACGCGATGAAACAGAAGCAGTGAGTAAGATTCAGAGTGGGCCAGGGATGATAAAACCAAAGACAAGAATAGAGGTGAGCATGGAGGTGTAGATGGAAGATGAAGGATTGCAGGTCAAGAAAAGAAAAAAGAGCAGAAAAAAAAGAGAGAAACGGTTGGTGATTAAAAGACAGAGAGAAGGATAAGGTCACAGTAAGATGTAAAGGACTAGCAGAGAGAGAGAGAGAGAGACAGAGAGAGTGAGAGAGTAGCAGGTAGCCAGACAAACTGAGACAGAAAAACAGATAAGCACTGAGAGGCTCTGTGAGATTTGAGGTTGGGTTAAGGCTGAAACTGGGTAAAAAGAAAGATCATCACAGACATGCACAGATTCAATCAGTTGGCCTAAGCCTGGCCTTCCCTCCAGTGTTGCTCTGAAGTGAAGGCTGAGACTCAGATAAAAGAAGCCTTAATTGAAGCACTCAGTAAAAGATGAGAGCACGGCAGAGACCTATCTGTGCCAGTTGCTGTTCAAATGCAGCTGTCAACTTCGACCTACAAGATCCTACAGCTGAGCAAAAGATCATGATCTACCTGCTCAACCGCTCGCACGGGACAGACAAACTGAGATAAAAAAACAGGAAAGGTGAGAACCAGAACGGCTCATCTTCGACTGATACCCTGGCAGAATGCAAAAGAAATGACATTTATGCTGGGTTGTGCCAATATAGGTTGTTCTTTGAAATACCATTATGTTGCATCAAACATTTAAATGCACTTAGAACCCACATTCAATGTAATTCTTTTGCACAAAAACATTTAAAGGTGACCAAGTTGCAACTTTGAACTTATACTTGCAGAAAATAAGTTAAGGGACAGATTCAACCCAACTGAGCTTTACGATCCTGCAGAATTTCTCTCAAGACACCATCTTATAAAGGAAACTCTTATGAAGCTGCCAGAACTGCTGCAAGGCAGCCTTTTTGTTTTACTTACCGTGCTGTTGTCTGATATAGTCTTCAATTATCTCGCCACATAGGTCCATTAATTTGACCAAAAAGTTTTTGCACAAAGGAGGATAAATTAGTTCCAGTGCTGAGCCATCATGAGTGTGCTAACCTACTTTTAAGCCTCTTTGCCAACAATGCACAGAGCGCACAAGGTTTCCCTCTCTTTTATACATACAAGGTCCTGACAGCACAATTTTTTATTCTATATATTTATTCGTTAAACTCTATTGAATTTTGGTTTAATTAAGTAAAGTTTGATATACTGTTAATATGCTACTGTAAAAGATTGAAATTGTATCTATTTTAACATAAAAACCACAGAGTTAACATTGAAACACCGAAAAATTTGTTCCACCAAAGTGTATGTTTTGCAGCACCTCTACGTCTGAGGCCATGGTCCTCAGCCGGAAAAAGGGTCAAATGTCCTCACTCCGAGTTGGGGGGTGGGTGGGTGGGTGGGTGTTCCTACCTCAGGTTGAGAAGTTTAAGTAACTCAGGATTTTATTCAGGAGAGAGAGTGGGATGGAGCAAGGGACTGTCAGGTGGATTGGGGCAGTGTCTGCAGCGATGTGGACGCCGAACCTGTCTGTTCTGGTAAAGATGAAGCTGAGCTGAATGGCAAAGCTTTCAATTTACCGGTCCATGAGTGTTCCGGCCCTCACATATGGTCATGAGTTCTGGGTAATGATTGAAAGAACAAGGTTGCAAGGACAAGCAGCTGAAATTAGTTTCCTTCAGTGGAGGGCCAGGTTCAGCCTTAGAGAGAGGGCGAGGAGCTCGGACATCCAGGAGTAGGTCCCCTGGATGTCCCCTGCTCCTCCATATCCAGAAGAGCCTGATAATATGGTTTGGGCATCTAATGAGGATGCCTCCATGGGGGGATGTTTCAGGCATGTCCAACCGGGAGAAGGCCTCGGGGTCAACGCAGGACACGCTGGAGGGATTATAACTCTTGGCTGCACAAGGAACACCTCGGGATTCTGCCAGTAGACCTGGTGGACATGGATGGGGAGTGGGCTGTCTGTGCTCCTCTGCTGAGGCTGCTGCCCCCACGAACCAGGCCCGGATAAGCAGAAGACAACAAATAGGAGACAGTCCAGGAAAGTCTATCACGGTTATTCTCCTTTATCCTCAAGGCATCTCACTAGAAAACCTAAGCCTCTAAGCTTCATCCTCTCGGGATCATGAACATCTGTACAAATGACAATCTAGTCAGCAGATTTTCTGATAATTGAAACTGGACAAAGAACAGAAAAAAAAATTAACTGGACAAAAGCGGAGATGGCTCACCCAAATTACTACCGCTAGAGACACTGTGAGCCGGACTGAAAATACCCTGGCGATCATGTGCTTTCGATTTTAAAAGTAATTTTCGAAGTATTTCATTGCTATGGGATATAATACACACCAACGAGGCCCTCTAAGAGCAGAGACTCAGCTAAGCCTGAGTGCTTCCAATTGCTGACTCAAGCCCTGAAATTCTGCACCTCCGTCACACAGCGCTGTCCTCTGCTTTTCATTCTCCTTCCTCTTTCATCCCCTTTTCACACCCTCCTCCTCTGAGCCTCCCCCACATCCTCTGTCCTGCCCGCGCGCTTCGCTGAACCCTGATGAAGACACACTACAAGGCGTGGGCAGAGACAAGGGCAATCTATTTCTCTCTCTCTCTCTCTCTCTCTCTCTCCCCTCTCCTTCCCGTCAGGCTACGCTGCTTGTCTTTCCTTCTCCTGCTGAGTAATTCTCGGGCTCTCTAACCGTAGCCCGTATGTCTTGCCTCCCACCTTTCCCACTTTTCACCTGGAACACTAAAACCTCTGCCCTCCCGTGCCTTTTTCCCTGCCAGCTGTCAGCAGGGTGTGTATGTCTGAGCGCACACGTTTCTTCCTTGACGCTTGCTGCCTTGGCCTCTAATCTCTCGTCTGGTTTGATATAATTAGAGCTAATGAAGATTCCCTGATCCTCTGAGCGCCTCGTCCCTCTGGGCCATGACGGCGTGGAAACCTAGAAAGAGCCAAGGAGCAGAAGAGCACTGATAAAAGAGACACAGGCTCGTTTAGCACAGCTGATAGCTATGTGTTGTTCTGCATGTGTGTGCGACTGGTTGTCTGCGTGAGTCTGAGTGTGTGCGGGGCTTATTTGTTTAGAAAGATTGATTCCCTGCTGATGTTGCGAGCAGCAACGCGATTACCTTGGCTCATAGCGAAATGTTGTGTGCATGCGTGCGTGTGTTTGTGTATGTGTGTGTGTGTTTGGGATTGGCAGAACCCTTGCAGACTTAGGGCCAGTTGCAGAAAGCGGTAGACAGGCATAATCCTTCATAGCCATCCTAAACACTTAAATACACAGTGTAGCAACTCCCCTAAATCTGACAAGGCAGAGGCAGACGTGAGTACACTCGTGTGTGTGCGTACTTCACACACGCACAAATCTTGGCCTTGCACCAAGTGGGAAAAAACCCTGCAGGCTCCCCTGACATGCAACCCTTCACATTTCCCCGCAGAGACAGCCCTCCTTCCTCAGCCTCCCCCCCATCTCCCCCAGTGGGAGAAGCTTTGATGGCAGCGCTGAAAGGGTCTACTTACATCCCAAATCTCCAGGCTACGTGATCGTCTGTGATCCAGCTGGGGGAAGAGAGAGAGAGAGAGACAGAGAGAGAGAGAGAGAGAGCGCAATGAGGGGGTTACAAAGGAAAGGGAGAGCGTGAGCGGAAGAGAGACTTGTGTGACTGCAGAGGGGAAAAGCTGCGCAGCTGTAGCTATTAATAAGCCGAGAGTGGAAAGAGAGAGCCGAGCCCGGAGATTAAGGCTCTGTCCCAATTCTCCTTCTACCGCCTCCTCTACTCGGCCTTCTCCTCACCCCCTTAACTACCCACCAAACAAATAAAGTCTTCCCTTTTCTCTATAAGAACTGGAGTGTCTGAGGGGGCGTTTTTACTGTCTAAAGATTTGCTGATAATTACCAATTTTTATCACATAAAATCTTACAAGCGAAAGGGCCTGTCTAAACTCTGGAACGTGGCCAATGCTATGGACCTCTATGAAAAAGAAGACATTTAATAGAATATACACTGTCACTAGCTGACATTGAAAAGAATTATACTATGGATGGATGGAATAGCAGGCTGTACTTACCACCAGAATCCTGCTGGCCCATAGTATCCCTTGAGCAGTGGTAAAGAGGCCATGACCAGAGGCACTCCCCATGCAGTCACATGATACAACCTGATAAAAGGGAGACATTTATTTCATTACGAGCATCGAGACCAGTGAGCTTTACCCCTGAGAGAAAATCCCTATAACCAAATCAATTCTTTTCTTCTTCAGTGCATTCCAAGTGTTGGCACTCAGATCAGGGTCATTTTTCAGGTGTAGACAAATGCCTACACAGCCAGACTGCCAATTACTCAAGGTAATATAAACCGTAATTACCCTCACTGCTGTGGAAGAGATGATTTGAAGCGATGATCTCCGCATCAAACCACAAACAGGGTGATACGCACTCAGCAAGTGCTATAGCGACGCTAAATGTGAGGGAAGTTGACAGTAAGTTTTGGACCAAAAAGAAAAAATCTGTTTATGACTTTTATGTATGTGAATGCGAGTGCATGCACGTTTTGGAGTGGTTGTGTAGTCAAAGCCTGTTTCTTTTATTCTCTTTTCTGGTGGTGAGCAAATTCCAACCAGGATTCCCAACTTTGTGTCAGCTGGAGATTTATCATTTGTCTTTACAGCTACAACCATAAATACTGTGTGCATCACCTGTGTGATAATAGCAGATCAAGCTGATTTCAACTTCAATACACCCCCCCCTCCAAAAAAAAAAAAAAAACCTAAACAAATTAGAGTTACCATACAGCCAGAATAAGAGGCATGTTTGAGGTATGTCTGAAACCACCCTGTCAAGCCAAATTTTCACGTATGAGATAAGCAGTTCTCATTAAAAATAGACAGTGAAAAGATCTGGCCATCATTATCAAGGTTTTCCATAGGATTCTGGGGTTTGGGGGGTGGGGTTTGATGTAAAAGAAACCCTGCATTTTTGTAGAATTATCAAAAGGAATGTTTTTTTACTATGAAAAAAGGAAAACGGTGCAGAAGAAATGCAATTCCCTAAAATATCCCTTTACATGTTTATGTGAAATAAAAGAATAAGTGCAACAAATTGTAGAAAACTGACTGTAGAATTTTCCCTTTTTTCTGTGGCCTAGGTGCTATGAACAAACAATTTAGCGGTTACACATAAATGTTTGCATAATTTTGACACCATGATTTAAATGTGTACGCTATGATTGAATATGTCGGTCCTGAAAAAAATGATCATTCACAATAAAAATGTACATTCTGAAACATTGTCATATGAGAAACATTTCTGACTATTTATTCCCTAATGAATGACTGACAATCATATTTGAGGGATCATTGCAGAAAAATGTGTTATATAGACTGGGCAACAGCTAAAAACATTACAACAATAAAAAAATGTTTATACCACACCTCGCTATTATTTGTAAAATGAGGGAAAAAGATGAAAGATGAAAACATGTACCCAGAGTCTCTGATTTATGGATTTAGTGTTTGTTTTGTTAATTTTTTAAATCAAATTATTCAGTTATTCAAATTCAATCAAATTATTCAAATTAATCAAATGCATTTTGTTAAATCAAAATAAGGAAAATGAGAATTTGAGTTATTGTTCACAAGATAACACTGTAAAAGATGGTTACTTTTGGTTTTAAACTCCAATCACTTCACAACATCAGAAATATTTGAGTCGGAACACTGAAAAACATTAAAAATGTAAAAAAAAACATGTAAGTATCAAAACAAAAGAAATTTTTGGAGTTCATTAGGCAAGTAAGAAAACTAAACCCTAAAGACAAAAGATGTTTGTCATGAGAACAAAAATTATTGTAAAATTAAATTATTTCATAATATTATGTAGAACTTTATGACTTTTATTACCAAATTCAGGTGTTCGATATCAATATCAGAATTTCCTGTTGTGACTCCTCACACAGACATGGCCGTCTGTGTATGTGTGGTAGACAGATGAGATGTGTGCTCTAGTTTCTGTAGGTGTGGGCGTCGATACTTTATAGACCGTACAGCATCGGCCAGTCGATAGAGTGGAAGTCCTGCCCCTGACTTCTTCCAAGTGTGGTCAATCGAGCTGTGGCAACACAGCTGACAAACACTTAATTCCTCACAAGTCTTGGACCACACACACACACACACACACACACACACACACACACACACGTACACCTTCTTTCATTCTGCCTTTCAGCAAAGAGCGCTATATAGAACTACTGCACCCATCTGATGGACAGCACCATAAGAGGATACCAGAGGTGGTGGTAGAAGAGGGATGGCAGGTAGGCGACACAGGAAATGTATAGATCCCAAACTTAGAGAGAGACAGAGAGTGAATCTAACATAAGAGAAAACATCAAGGGAGGGAAAAAAATAAGGGGAAGAAATTACAAAAATGGTACATAAGGCAGAGGTGCAAAAAAATAAAAGCAAATGTAACCGTGCAAGTAAAAGCACAAGAGTGAGTGAGAGAGAACAGAGGGAGCGCGACACAGACACAAAGACGGAGAGAGTGGGGAGAAAGGAGCCAGCGAGCGAGAGAGAGAGAGAAAGAGAGAGAGAGGGGATATGGTTGTGGGAGGGGAGATACAAGCGGTGAAATCAGTGCTGCCAGTCCGTAGCGTGACGATTGGTGGAGGAGGGAGGGGGAAGGGGGAGCTTGTCAGGAAATCAATGCTGAGAGCTCCGAGACCCACAGCCAGCCTCACACACACCAGCAGATGAGGGGCGCACACACACACACACCACACCACACACACTGGCGGCGCTTTGAGAGGGAGATGACGAGGTCCGAAGCAGCGCTCAACATGGGCTTAATGAGGCACAGCAGGACCGCTATGCGCTCTGCATCTCACACACCTGCACACACACGCGCACACACATGCGAGCCTCGTATAGAAATTTCTCTAGAGGCTCAATCTCATTTCTCACCTCTATCTCCAACCTCTCTGCTATGTCCTGCCCATAACAGATTCTGTACACCTGAAGCTGCTGTCAAACACGCATAAACACACACACGTGCGCGCGCACGCACACGCACACACACACACACACACACACACACACAGTTCCCATCCTCTCTTGCATCCACTTCAATCACTCTTAGATCATCCAGCCTCCGTTCTCTGTCTCCTCTGGCGATTTGTTCATTCATAAACCATCACACAGCGCCGTCATTATGTCTATGTGTATGGAAGAGGGAGGATGGGAGGTTGTGGGGGGGGGCTGATGGGTAATTGTGCATGCACGCAAAGACACATAGCCGCCTGCCTAAACACATACAGCTTATCTATCCACAGTCAATACATGACAGCCCTCCTGACGCTCAGCCTTCGCTTTGGTCTGGCTTATTAAGCGCTGTGCTATTTTCCCCTCTGCGCACTGTCTGACCGGCTACACACAAAAACAAAGACATACCCTCCTCCCATCTGAGTCCCAGTGGACTCGTGAAAGGTGTGGCACTGATAAGACTCTGGAGCAAACGGATTTTGGCCCCCTAGCAAGCATCTTCCCTCCACCCATAAAACTGTCCTTTTCTGAGTTATACCACCATTTTATCGTCTGGCTTATTGCTAATCAATGCAGGGAAACTCCCATGAGGAGGAGAGAACCATCTTCTTTCACCACCCCACACCCACACATTCACAACGGTATAGGAGTGACGTGCACAACTAAGCACATTTACAGGATACAACCATGAACAATCAGCTTGACTTAGCAAACAGAGTTGCCGCTAACTTGTTAAAGCCGCTACTTTTTTCCACCCACAGACACGTTCATTTTTTATTATTTTTTTTAAAGAACGTGTGTTTGTGTCACAAAGCTTTGCGCTAGGCATGGAAAATGAGAAAATATCTCACGCGCACACAGGCAAAATTCACACTCGCTCTGTGGAGAGTGCTCATGGGAGTTTGAACGACAGAAACATAGAGCCACAAAGCGTGAAGATGGGTACACACACACACACACACACACACACCAACACACACTTAACGGCTGACACTCACTCCCTTTTCAATTAGAGCGTCGGCTGGCTGGAACAGAAAAGGAGGGGGGGCTGTCACTGCTCTGCGGGGAGACACATGCTCTGGCAGACCAAACACATGCGGCACACACACACACACACACACACACACACACACACACACACACACACAGAGGGGAACTGGCCATAACAAAACAAGACACACATATTCAAATGAAGGCGCAAGACAAACAAACATCAACCTATGTGTGTGTGTGTGTACACTAGGGAAGGAAAGTCTCCTACTTACATCTCATATCTATTCGTGCTTATTTCTCTAACCAGGTTGAGGTACAGGTTCAGAGTGATGAGGCAAACCCAGGCCAAGGCACTCCAGTCTGCAGAGGCACACACACACACACACACACAAACAGAAAAACAACAAGGTCAAATTACAACACAGCTCCTCACCACACAAAGTGCACCTGCCAGAACACACACATGTGTATTGGTGCTTGTGTATGTGCATGCATGAGTTCCAGTTTTTGATAAACGAGGGCCCATTCTACAGTAATATGAGGGAAACCTGTGGCTTAGGGTGATGGATGAGAGGGGGGAGCTCGGAGAGAGATAATGATGAACTGTGGAAAAGCAGAGGGAGATAACACGAGAATGGGGGTGAGAGAGGAGATGGAGGAAAAGTGTGGCACGGAGATGGAGGGGGGG
>JAPTHA010000015.1:11829674-11853496 GCA_029814585.1 Gymnapogon annona
GGGAGGTAAGAGGGGAGGCGAGAGGGGAGGTGGTGTTGGGCTGGTCCATCTGTCCCAAGCAGCCTCTCTCCCAGTGCTGCTGCCGCCCCCTCGTGAGAGAAGCACAGCTGTTACTGGAAAAACCCTACTGTCCAGAAAGGGGTTCGCACTCCTCCCCTCCATCCTCCATCCTTCAGCCCTCTGTCCCTCCAGCCCTCCACCTCTCAGCCCAAACACCCCTGCAAGAGGATGAAACGAACCAGCAAGCCCAGCCACTGTGCAGTCAGCCTGCGCGTCTGCAATTTCAAACCTCTTTAGATCATTTTTCATGCTCACCAGAAATGAATAATGCACACATTAACTGGTGCCAGTTAATAAATTTCCGTCTCACTGCACTATATTTTTTCAATAAGGGTCTAGCTGCTTCATTTTGTTTTGCAAAACAGCCTCAGAGGATTCCTGCTGTAAACGATCCCAGTCCCCCGCCCCCCCAACCCCCCTTTTTTGTCCACAACCAAAGATTCCTTTCTTTACTTAAATGATAAGAGTAAATACATTGTGTGTGTTTGTGTGTGTGTTGCATGTAAATGTCAGTGAGTACAATGTATTTGCCATTTTGTTCTATCCATAATCGTGCACAGTACTCGTCTCAACTGAAGATAATACAGCGCAACATTTTTCACAAGAATGCATCCTCAACATTGAGCCCCCAGGGCACTCCTACATAGAAACAGAATCAATCTTGGGGAACTTCCAGGCTTTGTAAGAGAGCCAAATTGGCAGGCAGTGTCCATTATATCAGTTCAGCAGAGCCCTGGCTAGCATCTGGCCACAGTGGACGTTTTCATAGCCCATCTCTAACTATTAATCATTGGCCACGACATTGCAGACTCTCAAGAGGGTGGCTGGATGCTCCGTCACAGAAAAAAAACAAAAATACAATGAAAATGCCAAGGCATGTAGACACGATGGTCCCAATATCCACTGACAGTAGCCCTCCTTAAAATGACAGAGTGCATCCGAGCCAGACAGACAGAGTGGTGTCAGGAAAGCGCTGTGACAGGCGAGGGGACCCCTCTGAAAATGCCACCGTGCCCTAGTGGCCTACAGTGTTGTCGTGCACTGGTAGTATCTGTTCTGAGGTCGTGTCATGTAATATGATCTAGATGAAGCAGACAGGGTGGATCCCTCTTTGGGATGTGTATGGAGTGTCAGACAAGCTGCTCCTCTAATAAGGACTGTCATTCTAATGATCACTCAGTCAGCCTGACCTCTCACCCATACTGTTAGAAGAAAACAAGGGAGGAGCGAGGTCGGGATGGTGGGAAGGACGGAGGGTTCACATGCGCAGTATTTACATCAGCGAGACAGGCAAGATGGAGGTGCCCATCAGAGCCCATTAGGTTTGTTGTGGTTGTTGGGGGGGGGTGGGTGAGGGGTGCACAGAAGAGGGACAGTGAGGGTCCGACTGAGGCCCAGCGGACACATCACACCAATGCCCTTGATCACATCCTGTCACATTAATGAGAACTCTGTCGCGGTTTCCTTTTACAGATGTATGGTCCGTTTATGGCCACGTGTGCTATAATCTAACACGCAGGTCTGGAATATGTTCCAGTTTTCTTTGGCAGACAATATTAAATCAGAATTTCATACGGATGCATTAACCAACAAGTTGTTTATTGGCATACATATTCAGTCGAGGTTTTTCGCAGCGATTTCTTCCACATAAACACATTCTCCTAATTCTTGCTGATAAAATAGAAGGTAATTATGATGTTGCATATTTTAATACGCTTTGCCTAGACATGGCATCCACCATTTTAGGCCCATACTGAGCAAAGCATATTAAAACATAGTAAGCAGAGCATTAAGAGTGGGCAAAACGAGAAATTAAGATATCGATCCGATAGCAATGAAATACAGGCCAAGTATCGCTGATACTAAAACTATTAATTAAAATGTCATGATCATTGACACTGTGAAAAACATCATTTAATGCTGGAGATTGTCTGGATGCTCCTGATTTTTTGGCTGAAAAGCCTCTGCCAGAAGCTTTTTTGGGTTTAGGGATCTCACTGGTTCTCTTCCTCCCTCAACTTTTTTTGAGACTAGAACCAATCTCAACAGCACAAGTTTCTGAAACCATGAAACAAGAACCAGACCCAGAACCAAGAGTGTAAAGAGAAAGCATTAAAATTAACTGACTTTGCAGTTATCTCATTAGCTCAGGGAACACAGAAAGAAAAAAAGCAGAGCAAAAAAAGTAAAGGAGAAATATCTATTTACAAAAAACAAAACAAAAAAGTTGTAACAAGTTAAAAGAGAAAACTAAACAGGAAATAAAAAGAAAAAGTATGTCCAATTTTTAAAAATGAAAATGGAAAAGTAAAGCACAAAAACTGAACAACGAAAAGTGAAATTGAAATGAAATTATTTTAAAAATAAAAAAGTAAAGTAAAAAAGAAATAAATTATTGAAAAACAAATGTAAAAGAAAAAATAAAAATAAAGGAAGTTTAAAAAGAAAAAAGAGAAATAAAAACATTTTTTAAAAATAATAAGAACTGTAGGAACATTTAGAAAAAGGAAAAAAGAAGAAAAAAGACTGAATTTTCCTTAAAAAAAAGTAAGAATAAGCTGAGAAAAACCAAAGAGACTGTATCAAAGAAAAATGAAAAACAATAGAAAATTTAGAACAAAAACAAAAAAGAATTAAAAAAGGTAAGGTAAGGTTTTTTCTTTAAAAAATAATAGCAAAAAAGAAAAGTAAAAAAGAAACATCTATAATTAAAATTTTTTTTTAAAAGAACAAATACCAAAAAAGAAAAACAGAGAAACTTTTTTGGATTTGTCAAAAATTTATATTTTTCCCTTTAATTTTTTAAAAAAATTATGTTCTTATTTCTTTTTTAATTGAATTTTATATTTTCTGTCTTTCAAAAAATTTTATTTTCATTTTTGTTTTCAAATTATTTCTTTGTTTTTTCCACATATTTTTGTTAATTTCATTTTACAAAAGTAAGAATTTTTTAAATTTTCAAATCGTTTTTACAAAAAATCTCTTTTAAGTGTTTTACATTTTTTTTGCTATATATATATATATATATTTTTTCCCCACAATAGTATGTTCGGTTTTTATTTCTTCCGTAAACAAAAAAGAAAAAATGTAAAACAATTTGTGAAAATTAACAAATGTTTTTTTTTGTTTTTTTAATACAACAAATACAAGGAAAAATAAAAAAACAAAGAATACATAACAAAGAACAAAAGTAAGAAAAAAGTTGAAGATTCAAATAAATAAAAACACACCTAAATAATAAATTCTAAAATAAAAAATAACAATAAATAACTGAAAAAATATTTACCTAACCATAACCCTAAAAACTAAATTTCATAAAAGCAAAAAAGATTTTAATTTAGTTTTCTTTCTTCCTTTTAAAAGACATAAAAAATAAAATGAAAAATGAAAAGAAATATAAAGAAAAAATGACTTTGAATTAATATTTTTTTAAGATACAAAAACAGAAAAGAAAATATAGAAGTGTAAAATTAAGAAATATACAAACAATTGAATAAATAGAAAGAAAAGTGGAAAAATACAGACAATATTAAAAACTTTTTAGATAAAAAATGTAAAAAAAAAAAGTGCAATAAAAAGAGAAATAAAAAATGTAAAGATTTTAAAAAGAATAGTTATTAAGTGAAAATAAGTTAAAAAGTAAAATAAAAAAGAAAAATAAGACAAGAAAATAACACAAATAAGAAAAGAATTAGAAGAAATTAATGTGATAAATAAACAAAAGAAAAAGTAAAAATGAAAAAGGAAAATACAAAACATATTTTCTGTGCAGATGAACATGTAAAAATAATAACAGTTAATCCAAACAAACCCTGTTTGTTCTCTCTTATTCCCTCACTCAATGACAATCGATTAGGAATTGAATCGATCAGGAAAACTGATAATGGAATCCGAATTATTAAATTCTTATCAATTCCCGACCTCTTATTAAGTGTACAAAATCTGACAAAAAATAAACTTGAAAGACAAATGCTGTCATTTTTAGGATATTCATCACAGGTCATTCCAACCGCTGTTTCATTTAATGTTTCAGAATATTTCCATATAATAGTTGTGGTAAGCATGGTGTTTCTTTATTTTGTTGGGGGTAGCTGTTGGTGCTTATCAGATGCAAAATAGCACACCTGCTGTTCTAAAACACCCTCAGTGGGTTCAAATTAGTGTTCCCTTGCTTCTTGTTTCTCTGTTGAATATGCTGCTTCAACAAAAGACAGTTTTTTTTTCATTGCGTTTGTGGCAATCAAAATAAAATGCCTTGTTGAATTTAGTGTTACAGATTTTTGAGTGGATTTGGCTGTGAACAGTCACACACAATGTCTCCAAATCCATTGATTATAATGATCAAAAGTCATCAGTGTGATTAATAGAACACAATAAAGAGCCCCACCTGGGAGGTGATTTCATTATATCATTGTGATGGAGCATCCGAGCAGGTAAAAGGTGTCCAGTGAAAATCCAGAGAACAAGGAGAGGACTTCATAAGGCAGTAGTATCCATCTTTTATTAATGTTACTCCCTAGGACAGCAGGTTTTTGTCAGTCAGAATGGATAATGAAGATGTTGGTGGGGCCGGCGAATCCATCCCTTTAATACTCACATATTTTATGATAATGAAAGGTATTCAAAGAATGATTATGATAAAAGTGAGCTCCCCCACTGATGTGCCAGCACAGCTGTGCTGCTAGACAGTTAGCTGTAGGCACAGAATTAAAGGATCACACAGAAAGTAAAAAAAGGATCCATAAGTGAATAAAGCGAATAGCTGATGGTTTTGTAGCTAACCGTACATCGGCAGCACTGCGTGTTACACTGCATGACGAAAAATAATATGAAGAGAAGGCTTTCAGTGTTGAATGTCACTATCCAAACCTTTTTGATCTTATTCTGTCTGTATTCCCTCCATAGCATGAAGTCCTTTCACTATTCAGACCCCAACACGATTCTTGTTGAAACAGGTTCAGTCCTAAAACTAAACAACACATTGAGTGTATGTTGATGTTCACATATACCGTATCAGCCACAGAGTCTTTACATCAAAGCTGGAAAAATAAAAATAGCGTTGGGTAACAAGGAAACCTCATCATGTGATATTAGTTGCATATTTTAAAAGGTCATATAAAAGAGGACGTCCATGGTTGTGTGTGCTGTGGCACCCCCCAATGTGCATATCAGTAACATCTTCCAAGCATCAAAGCATCAACTGGTGTATTGTACTGTATGTGTAAACAAACTTAGCGGCCCCTAAAGCAAAGCCATACCAGCCCGCCTGAGCTTCAAAAGTTTCCTGCAAGCTGTAGGAAGCAGGTGAAAAAATAGAAGTGCATTGAACTTTGACCCGGGGTGCGCACTTGTTGACTGATGTTTCACATTGGGGTCGCCTTTTCCCTCTGCAGCATTCTTCAAGAGGAGCAGGACAGTGTGTGGATGTGGATGTGTGCGTGCGTGCATGTGTAGTCCCCTGGGAGATCATCCCGTCCCCCTTTGAAGACTCTGTGCTATAGAGCTGTTTTCATACGGCAACAGTCATGGGTTTCCTGTCTCAGCTGACCCCTCGTCTCCTCTTGGACACTTCAGACAAACTTTCCAGCACAAACACCTTTCTCTTATTAACTACAGAGGAGGAGGATGAAGGCAAAAGGGCGGGAGGGGGTTTCAACCTTAGAGTACCATACTATTCAGAGACAAAGACATTGGCATTAAGAAATAAACAGTAACTACACCAGCCCAGCAGTGGTCAACACTTACCAGCTGATGCCTCTCAGCCATGTGTGATGTTTTTGTGATGTCGCAGTCGTCCGCGGACCAACACCGAGTGCAAAGTTTAGCGGGTCTTGAGCAGAAACACTTGGAATTACTGAGTGAAAGCCAACCCAAATAAATTTTACAACAGATTCATTGGATCCACACATGCACAGTGCTCTGTCCAGCTGACACAACACAGGGTCAGAGATGAAAAGAGGAAGAGGTTGAGCGTGGATCAGATCCACATGGCCTTTAAATGAGGCAACAACACAGCAGTGTAGATGACCGTGTAACCGGCACAGGCACCCGGCACACCTGCCCCACACACACATATCAGATGAAGGAAATCAAATATGGCCTCGTATGAAAAGGATTAACTTGACAACATGTCTTCTCCTATTTGTTTTCCTCATTCTTTTTACATTTACAGTGCCTTTCAAAGAACTCAGCGACAGCCTGATACAGTAGGATCACAGTCTTTATTTTAAAATGGTGCAAAGTCTAAATTAATTACATAAAACATCAAATGGAGCAATGGAGAATTGTGTTTTATGTAAGGTAGGTTTCCCAGCAGACACCATTAGGGTGTTTGCCTTTTAAGCTGGTCCAGTTTACGTCGCAGCATGTTATAGTTGTCTCTGGTCCCAGGAGCCTCGGGGTCCAACTTTAGAGAGAGCTCATAATGTTTCTTTGCCAGCTCCAACTTTCCCCAGCGATGATACAACACAGCTGAGGGAAAAAAAAAACATTTTTTTTTAAAGTGAGAAGCAGCAGGATCTATTACAATTCTATTCATTTGTTTGTATTATATAAAAGAGGTCGGTGGCAAATATAGCTTCAGGACAAATGTTCAACTAGTCTTTTAGGATTAAATAGCTCATACTGCAGGTACAAAAAAAAAAAAAACCCAGTACAAACCAAAAGGTGTCTACAAGCACTTACCTAAATTGCCATGGCAACTAGCAGAATTATGATTGATCCTAAGAGCATGAAGGAAGAAGCCCTCCGACTCCTGACAAAAGCAGACATGCAGAAATGTTTTAGAATAACTAAATAAATAATATGGACCTTAAATTAAAGGATTCTGCTGGGTGTCTATTACAACTGATCCAAGTCTAGTTAGACCAGCTGTACAGGTAAAGTGCTGTGCGATAACTGTTGTGACTTGGCGCAATATAAATAAAGTTTGATTTGATTTCAATCGTCTGAAAATACATAGTACTGAGATACCAACTGCACCGACTGACCTTATATTTTTGTAATTTCCCCAGGACATTGGCCAGGGAGAACATGATTGTGTGGTCATTGGGGATGATTCTAAGAGCTTCCCGGCCGATCATTTCTGCTTGACCCAAGTTACCTAAAAAAAGATAAGGAGAAAAGAAAAATACAATTTTTAATGAAATGTGCACCACCCGTAGAACCAAACCCCACAATTATCTTTTAAGTCAACTGGCTTACGGTCCTGAAGACAAAAACATTACGGACAATGTTAACGTGCCCTGATTGTTAGATACTCAACATATGTTCTCTCAAAGGAACAACGTAAACCCTGTGCTGTAATAACAGCTGGTATACACAGAATCAGACTTTCTGCTTTATTTGTCAGCAGTGTCGAAAGCAGAGTTTTTCCCTCCGCACACATGGAGGAGCGGTTTAGTCTCCTAATTAAGGTTGAACACAAGGCCCACTGGGTTATTGATCTCTGTCACAGACCCGTCTGATGTCTGGCCAGAGATGGCGAAACAGAGGGAGAGAAAGAAAGAGAGACAGACAGTCAGTCAGTCAGACAGAGAGACAATGACAGTGGTGTCCTGAGTCATGGCCTGTGCCCTTCAAACACAGCTTGCCAACGTGACTGTGTGTATGTGTGTCTGAATCGACACTGATTCTGCCTTTTGTTTTGTGTAATGATCAAAACAAAAAGGGGGGGGCTCAACACCAAAGAGACAAGAATATTCCCAATTCCTTGCTATTTGAAAATGACACCCATTGTTCTGCTTTTCTCTCTTTTTTGTTTGGTGGGGAGCTGGGGAGAGGGGGAGAATTATTTCTGTCAGATTTGGGGAACAAATGCGGTGGGGGGACTCTGAGGGGGCGCTGTTCTGGCTGTGCTTGCCCACGTTTGATCAAAAACATACTGGGCCCGGATTGGACAATTCCAGTGCCCTCCTGGGAGACTCCGCCCCCACGGGAGCAGCTTCTGACAAAACGGCTCGAGCGTTTGGAAATCAGAGCATTCTCCACACGGCAGGGAAGAGTGCCTTCAAAACTCAGAACACAAAGCTTTAATACATAAATTTCAAGCATTGCTGATTCCTGCTCTTCCGGTCTAATCTTGTTGGCCATTTAGATTTCCTGCCTTTCCAAAATAACAACGCTGGGATTCTTGGCTGTTAAGGCCAAAACAAACTGCAACCAGAACAGAGACTTCTGTGACATAACGAATTCACATTTTTTTTTTTTGCCTCATGACTGGTTTCCATTATTAATATTGCTCATAATGCCGCCCCCCCCAAAAAAAAAAAAAAAACAAAAAAAACAAAAACTAATTTTAACTTATTTCATGAACACTTGATTCTATCTGATGTTTCTGACTGCATATGTCTGTCCGTTTTGGTCGGTACCTGTGTTGTCCAACAAAATCACCATGTTGTTCCAGGCCAGGCTGTGGTCTGGTTTAAGGACAGTTGCATTCCTCCATGCATTCAGGGCATCCACATGTCTGTTTTGGTCAGCATACTATTTTGAAGATAAAGAAAAGTCAACGATTCCCTTAATTTAACATTTTTTCCCCAAGTAAAGCATCTTTGCTACATTAAACCTGAAGGCATGTAATCTCACCAAACGTCCCAGGTTATAATAGCAGTCTGGATATTTTTTGCGGAAGCGTATTGCGTTCCAGTAACTCTTCTCTGCTTCCTCAAACTTTTGCAGGCTGTTCTGAACTATGCCAAGATTCATCCACGCAGCAGCAAAATCAGGCCTGGAGGCATTAAAAAAGTATAAATGCACCAATAGTACTTTTTTTTCCCCAATCTGTGAAATTAACCGTTTATGTGATGAGTATTGTATTTTTTGTTGCACGGTGATGACATACTGAATGGAGACAGCTTTAGACAGTAGCTGCTCTGCTTCAATCAGTTCATTCCTTTCCTTTAGAATGTTCCCCAGGTTGTTCATGGCGTGGACGTAGGTAGGATGCAGTCTAAAAGCAGCAGAAAACTGCAGGTAACACTGACATGTAAGGTCTGCTGCTACCCATCTGTTAGCATCTGACTGGACTATTAATGCTTATAGCAAGACATACTGTACCTCACTGCTTCTCTGTAATATCTAACAGCAGCGGTAGCGTTTCCTCTGTCAGCCAGGTTCTTTCCTACATTGTAATGGACCTGAAGGAATCGATCCCAGTGTAAATATGGGGATGATTTGCCTGTTTAGTTGTGGTTATCTCTACATTTAATCAAATATATCAGTGACACAACTGTAGCGGAAAGCAAGCAGACAAAATGCATGCAAAATACAAACTTTACCTTGGCATTGAGGGGGCAGACAGGTAGGGCACTCGTAAAGAGGCTTTGCTCAGACCGCCACTGGTGACTGCGGAGAGCACAGCGAGCTACATAAACACACAACAGCGCCAACACAGATGCACAGAGCAGCTTCTAGAATATGGAAGCAAAAGAAATTCTGCAATCAGGTCCTGCAAGAAATGATGAAACGTAAGAATGGACTAAAAATGCACTGTGCTAATGACTGCAACTGTATCTAAGGAACATGTTCCCTAGATACAGTTGCACCCTAGCGTCTGTGCACATAGACACTCTCCTGCTGTATTTAGAGCAGATTCATTTGTCCTGTTATTCATGCCATACTTGATAACGGGTTATGGTAAATGGACTGCACTTAAATAGCGCTTTTCCACACTCAATTAAGGTGCCCTAAGTGCTTTTACATAGCTGCACATTCACCCATTCACACACACTCATACACCGGTGGGTGGCTGCTGCCATGCAAGGCTGCCAGGCTCCAC
The DNA here is from genome assembly GCA_029814585.1 of Gymnapogon annona. Lineage (NCBI taxonomy): Eukaryota > Metazoa > Chordata > Actinopteri > Kurtiformes > Apogonidae > Gymnapogon > Gymnapogon annona. The sequence goes on from JAPTHA010000015.1 coordinate 11,839,513, forward strand.
TGGGAGCAATTTAGTGTTAGGAGGACAAGTGTTAGGACACTTGGGCAAGACACTATGGACAGTTGGAGCCAGGATTCAAACCACCAACTCTTGAGCTCTTCTCTTCTTCAATGGATGACCTGCTCGACCAACTGAGCCACAGCCACCCATGGTTATGAGGTAAGTTACATGCCAGAACCTCTAGTATTATACATTATCTCTTTGAAACTGCTAGGAATGAAAATCCACTAGAGGTTGCCTTTAATTCACTGACAGTGTTGGAGAACTGAGGTCGAACTAAAACCCTACCCTGTATTTGGTCCATCGACAGCAACACAGTCCCAGTGAGTAGGCAAGCAGGAGGCAGTAACCTGCTGAAGACAGGTACAGCACTCTCTCTGCAATGACGAAGCCCACTCTGAAAAACACGTTACAGGCTGGCAGAAAAGGGACCACCAACAACACCAGACCCAAGGTGAGTGTCCTGGCAAGGAGAGAAGAAGCATTAAGCACGCTTATGTGAATGCTCGCCACATGGAAAAAAAGATTCAGGTCAATATAGGGGTGATCAAAAGTCAGAAACTGCCTAAACCAAAGAATCATTTTCTGTGAACAACACACAGTCTGTCTCGAAACCAACAGAGAATTTTTAAAACTTTTTTGACACCAATGGAGACGTAGAGCTCTGGTCACACTGCAGTGAACATGACGCAATTTTCATAATCAAGTGTAAGTCTAGAGAGACCAACATGCACTTCATCTCATCTGCAGCAAGTGTTAAGATGGCTTTGCTCACTTACCTCCTCCTCTGGCTGTCCTGTGAACATAAGGCTTGGTTTATCAAGCCTATCAGAACGCACCAGAGCAGCAGCAGCCACACCATCCTCCAATCAGTGGCTGACTTAATGAGAGGCACACAGCCCATGGACCAATCAAAACACAGCCACCAGGGACACAGTAGCAGCCAGGCATTCAGAGAGTAGTAGTAATTATAGTTCACTATCTGCCAATCAAAGAGGAATAGGAGGGGTGCAGAATGAAAGAAAGAGTGGACAGAAAAAATCTGTTTCAGATGCGCAATAAAGCCAATCACAATGTTTAAAAATTACAAGGATGTTTATGAGCAAACATGTTATTGGAGTCTGGATTTGAACAATGTGCAATTAAGGAACAAAACAGGATCAGCAAGTACAAATGAAGAACTTAACATTTGCAACAAGAATGATGTGACGTTATTGTTATAGTGTCTAATCAATGATAGAAACAAATCTTACTCACTCTAAGGAATATACTTTCAGCAAAAGAGGCAGGGTTGTCAACTTCAGTGAAAGCTGGTGGTCCTGTTCCCATGATCCTCCAGCGTGCATAGAGCATTGAGAGTCCTCCAAGACCCATGAGAGCCAATCGTGTAGGCAGTCCTGTGCGTAACATCTCACTTACCTGTCAAAAAATATTACCACTAGTCACTGATAAATAACTATTCATGCTGGTTAGTTACTTGCGAGTACAGATTCCTGAGAAGGTTACATAGTAGGGACATTCACACTGCTTTACACAGACAATGAATGTGATACGCCATTAATCCTACAAGGGAGTGCATAATTTATGACAGAAAAGAGGGGGAGGGAATATAAACTGCAACTCACATCGAAAGAATTCTTCCTAAGGAGTAGCCTCTGGCTAAGTTCATACACATTAACATTACAGATCAAGAGGACATCAAAGGCTGCATTCACACCCTGAAGAGAAATACACAGAGAAGAAATGTGAAATGGCATTCAAAATGTATATAGGTCAGCAACAAAATGGGTCTTTACTATTAAAATATGTTGCATGTAAAACATTCATGAAAATAAGTAGAGGTCAATAAATGGGCACGTCTTTACAAAGCCTCGAACACACAAGTATTTATGGCCCACCACAAAAGTGTTTTTTTTTTCTTCCATCCTCGTTTCAACAGAATGTGGTAAAATCATCAACACCGCTACAAAATAGCTTGTGGATAGAGATCATGCTTCATTGATGTTCATACCAAGACCGTGATGCCTTGTTCTTTACAAAGCATTGCTGCAGCACACAGCGAGAGGCTGACCATCACCCACTGGACAGAAAACCTGTCATCTCTGTCACTCCCTGCAAACACAAAGTTAAGCAGTAACAGCCAGACAACGTTTTGAATGTAGGTGTTAAAGCACATACGCTGAACAGCAAGCACCTCCGCAATGTTTGATCCTCAAACCTTTTTCATCAGCACATATGGACAGTCCAGCATTAAGTATACACAGAGAGTATGAGAGCATTACTTTGACTCCTACCTCTGTTGAAAGCTTTGCAGTAGGTGAGAAAAGAGAGCTGGAAGAACAGGGCACACAAAAGGTCCGCTCGACCCACTATACCAGCGACCTTATTTGGAGGGGGGTAGATCAAAAGAATGAATGATGTGTTAAGATAAAGCAAGAAAAGTAAGTAGTAAAGAATGAATTAATTAAAAGCAGATATGCATGGAACCATTCATTAATTAACACATCTCCAATATCAAATTCTGTTTTGCATGGTATATTCAGTTACTACTGGAGGCTTATTAACTGTTGAGAAGACTCTCTCATTATCAAGCTGGCCTGTTCATGCGTATGTGTTCTATACAGTGTGTGGGTACAGTCTGGTTGGCATCCTGGGGTTGTCGGCTTTTGATACATACAGCATGCCTAAGCCAACAGTCAGCCTGCCTCCCACCCCCCAGGTTTCACCTAGTATTTGCCCTGCATGATTAAAGACAATGGAGAGAGGGAATTGTTGCCTTCCAGCCAGGCTTTACAGCAAACACACATAGTCTGGCAGGTCAATAAGCATCCAAACTCAGCTAATAGTCAGGCCATGCTACCATGCACACGTTAGCCCTGCAATCCCAGCTGAGACGGGGCTTTTGTTCTTAGCATGGAACCACTGCACGTTTAGTATTAAAACCTCTAGTCTGGTGTGTCAAGATGCCATGATGCTTTGTTGTGAGGAATATGTGTTGTTAAGAAAAGTCACGTTTATTTATTGCCCCAAAATACATTACTAGGTCTCACAGGCACACAAGTGCTCCAAAACCAGCTCAGGTTTAAAGCAGGAAAGTAAGTGTTAGCAAGTTTGATATAATTAATGCATCAAACGTCGAGAGGAAACATGCTATTTTCTATTCTGTACTTGTACAGAAAGGCAGTTTGGATTCATGATGGTGCAAGTTTCATGACTGGGTAAAATATTTTAATGCTTGCATGTACTGCTATAATCAGTCAGATAGTTATGTTGTCTTACCTACTCGTACATATAAAAATGTGTCAAATATGAATCAGTTTCTCTCTGTACCCATGTTGATCTTGAACTCTACTTACACTTTCTGTGTGCACTGGATGTGCAGCAAACAAGAGGGCAGCCAGAAGAGAGGTCTTGGGAGCATGATTTAGTATGCTACCCTTTTCGTCATAGGACAGTCCACCAACCAATATAGCAAACACGTCAATCATAAGGGCGGATATGACAGCATGGAGGATGATATTCAGCATGTGGAAGCCGACAGGGTGTAAGCCACCTGCCAAGAGGTAGTTCAACCTGCATCAGGAAGAGAGATTCATTCTGTTTAAAGCCCGACTGATAGGAGTGTTTGGAAGTACAGATAAGTGTGGATGAGGGGCCAACTAGACACGCTCAAAAAGAGTCACATTACTCTGTGATAGGGATTGGCAAGATTCATCAAGTGTCCTTCTAAGGTGATAAAGCATTAAGAAGGACAGAACAAGTAGGGAGGTAAGAGAATTTTTCGCTGTACTAAGGACAAATCTCAATCTAAATCTCTGATGGTACTGCTTCATATTTTTCTTCATTGTTTTGTTTAATTAGGTAATTTATACATTAATCTTTGTACACACGCATGTAAAAGCAGAGATACTGAGTTTGCAATGTCATTTTTTTGTGTGTGATGCCTTAGGAAGTATTAATATAATCTTCAATCAAATATAAAATGTATAATGACTACTGTAATACCAAAAGTTTAATAAACAACTGGCAAGCAATCATAAAGAAGTACTTTGCAATATCACAGCGCAAGATTAAGGTGTGCATTAACTGTGGGTAGGACTTATTACCTAAATGTAAGAACAGTGAGTGGTCGGTATGATTTGTGACTAGAATTGCTACTTAAGTTGCTTCCCCAGAAGTCATTCCTCCAAATGTTGCTCAGGGGTGTTGTTGGTTTCAAATCCTGAAACAACAACACAAAATAAATAGTTAGTTATGCCAGAGGTTACCACCTGTGCAGCGTGGTATGGAGCAATGTTGAGATACTCATTTTTGTGAGTGAGGCACTGATTCCTTAGCAACCACTAGAACTTGAAATGAACAGGAGAAATTTTTTTTAAAAATACCTTGTTGTTGACAATTGCTTCAGAATCGTCAAACACAAACTCCCCGTCATAGCTGTTGATAAAGCATAGGAGTGCCACCAAAGCGACAGTGACCTTTGCCTGAAGGGGTGCAAGCTTTGGCAGAGGTATTTGGCGATCCCAATAAACTTCACACAATGCCATGTTACACCTGCACTTTGATTTTTCTGTATCATCATCTAATGAGTGCCTGGGGGGGGGATACATATAAGCAGCCAGGGTTACATCATTTCAGACGCTAACATTGCTACCCAAACCGCGTTAGACATTTACATGTCTGAATGCTGCAGCTGAATGAGTTTATACCTTATCGTTTGTCAGAGGTTACCGTGTCTTGTGTGATTCCCGTGTTAGCTTCGTTGTCAGAGTGCTAACTAGCTTTCGTTCATGTGAACTCACAGAAAACGCCAGTACTCCTCTCTGCGGACAAAACATGACGGTGATCACTGTTAGAGAGACTGCATGTATTTGAGGCGTCAGTAATTATTACACGACCATGTACGATGAAACGTAGCGTCACCTTGGTATCCAGCAAGCTAATTAATCGTGGATTTAGCATGTCGTGTTAGCCAGTCTCACTGCAATTACTGAACGGCAAAGTCATTTCGGATGCACAGTGGTAGCTTATAGCGATACAGCACGCGGGTTATTTAACACATTTTGCCGATAGGTGATGAGAGATGGTCTCTAAAGATGTGCCGGTGAGCTGAATATGGACAAACCAGAGCTGTAAACAAACGCGCAGCGTGTCTTGTCGCTTCCTGGTTAATGTCACTGCCACGTGGTTCGTTTTAGCCAATGAGCGAACGTCACTGAAGTGGCGTGTGTTGGCAATAATACAACAAGTTTAATTCAAAAGTTGACGCGCAAATATATGTGAAGAACACATAATATGATTGATAATAAACATCTATTTTTATTTTTATTGTTGAAAGGCATCTAGAAAGAGACGCATTTACTCTGTTGTGGGAAGTGCTATAAAAGTGATTTTTAGAGAAAGAAAAAGACATTTTCCATGATCACAGCCGTATTTGAAACCTCATTATATTACACTTAATTCTGCATAATCCCCTGATACCAATTATTTATTTAACTGATGGAGTATGTGTACAATTTGGTAGGCTGGATTTCACTAGAATTAAAACAGATTATCCAATGATGTCTACTCTGCAACCTATTTCCAAACAGACTTTCAAAGTGTAGAATCCAACAAAATTCAGAGAAAACGGACAAAAAAATTATATAACCTTGAGGAAGTGGAATTAGATAATATATAAAACCTTCCAGAGGTCTTTATAGTTTATTCTGAACAGGAATATAAAAACAAAAACTAAGGATGATCAAAAGATAAAACACTTCTCTATTTTATTTTATTTTATTGTATTGCATTTCATTTTATTTTGTAGAGTTGGTAAACCAGGAGCTAATATAATCACACCATTATATACCACATTCAAAGCTAGAAATGAATGAGGAATTCCTTTTAAATGCAATCCTAGGAATATGATATAGAATATAATTACTAACCCCACTAACAACCTTAACCTGTTGTTCTTTTATTCAAATAAAGAATGTGAACACTTCATCTACCATACCACTAACTTTGAGTTAAAATGTTATGCCGACATCAGCATTATTACATTAGTATCATAATAAAAATATTGTGAACATAAAAATGATTGTTGTGAGGTGCATTACATTTTATTTTACATCTGAAACAGGGGGTGGATTTCTTTCTGAAGGAGCAGAGTCTTCTGTTGGAATAGCATGACGTATATTTATCAAACTGTGTTAATCTGTTGTCTGTCACAGTATATGCAAGCTTTAAAAGTGTTAATAAAAAGACGGTTGTCTGTAAAAATTAGAAGCAGTGAGTTTGTTGAGAGGCCCATAGACGGCTTTGGGATTTTGTGCTCCATTTCACCTGTCATTGTTTAAGGAAGCCAAGGAATCTTTTTAATGGCCAAAACTAGAGGCCCAGGGCGACAAAAGGGGGAGAGCGATTGTCAAGGGCACATTCTCAGACCTTTTAAATGGATTTTGAGGTTGTTGAGAAAGCAGACATTTATCTAACAAGATAGAATCCATAATCATAGCCACGCATCAAAACACCACCCTCTGTATTCATGCGATCACAAATATGGGCCTTTTGTGCATACAGAATGAATGGATACTTGGGCTGGACAAAAATATCTTTACAAAAAGTATGTCCATGGCAAGCTTTTTGTTTTCGGACGAATTCTAAAATTGATTCAGAGCGCTCACATAATTAGGAACTGGCACTGAATCTCATCGAGATATCCAAAGCATCCAGCAGAATTTTCTCATCTCACCAGGAATATGGATGCTTCGACAGAAACATTTAGTACCCCCAAAAGTGGCTAATTACCACCCCATGCAAAATGCATGAAGTATGGATTTAATCTCCTGGTTCTTCACCCATGTCAGTCAGTTGGAATTCATATTATTAGCATCACTTCCAGTGGGTTGGCCGGGGTGGGGTGGAGGAGATAATGAGGCAGGATGTCCCACTACCACCAAGAGAAGACAGAGTGTCCCAAATGCAGGGAGACAGGCCTGCCAGTGGAGACCTTGTCTGGGAGGGTCCACTGTTTTTGTGCTCACGCAGAAGGTGACAGACATTGATTGTGCGCAGTCTGACATTGAATCACAGTTGAAATGAAAGGTCAGGATCAAATGGCGTGAAAGTGGAAAAATGGCTAAGTATCACGCAAGGTCCTGCGATGAACGAACATTGTCTGCATGTGTTTTTCATCATTAGTTGGCACAGTTTTGTTTGAACGCAGTGGGTGATATACATTGGTATTCTTCAAAGTCTTGTATATTAAAAATGTTTGCTAATGACACCCAAGTTTGTATTTGTAAAACTTAGTTATACAGCAAAAAATAGACACAAATATACATGCTGTTGGGAAAACAATACTCTCTTGAGGTAATGCAAAGCTCAAAGATAAAAAAAAAACAAAAAAAATTAGAGCTAATAAAATTCAGTGTTTTAAATTTAACTTAATTCCAGAAACTAAGACACGAGTTTCTGAGGCCCTAACTTATCCCCCCAAAAGTAAGACAGGCCTCAGAAGAAACAGAGCAGACACATGAAAAGAATATTAATTATTTGGTTCTTTTTCTTTTTCTTTATTTTTAAAGTCATTATACATTACAGTGGATGTTAAGATGTTCAATGGAGTGAAGATGAGAAGGAAGAATTTATTCAACTTTGCACAAAAGAGTGAAAATAAACTTGATAAAATTCTCCACAGGCCTGTGAATAACATATGTCTGAGTGGCATTCTGAGAATAATCAAGATCTATACAGTTCTAAGATCTCTTATGTACTTTATATTTGTAAATGCAATGCATCATGGTAGATCAATTCTTGCAGCACAAAAGTATATTAACATACCAAGTATATTATTTATCTAGGACAGACCGTTAAAACACAAAGACAACCAATGCCATTGTTTTCCAAATGCAGAAGGAAAGATAAAATCTAGTCTTCAAATCTATTTTCTGCTTCCTAAAACGTCGGTTGGCTCTTCCCTCCCCTTTAGAAACAAGAACTGTCTTTCAATGTTCTGGGTTATTTTTGTCAGAGTTACGAAGGTGGAACAGACATCTACAACAAAGGTGAGTGAGATATAATTGACTGTAAACCAGGAACTGTGTCATTGCTTGTAACACGCCCTGTCTGATCCTATTTAAAAGGCGCTCTTCACTTATTATTTTGATAAAACTGCAAGCCTCACCTTTGCTGATCAAAAGTTCTTTAAAAAACAAAATCCCCAAACTTATCCTTAAAGACAGTATTGTATCATTATATCTGTTTCATCTCCTCCAAAGTTCTTGTAAGTGACTATTGATGCGGTGGAGCTGAACCATCTCTTTTTGAAATGTTCACCTCAAAGGTGCTGAATCTGAATCTCTACACGATTGAGCTGAGCCACGGGGACTTCTCATGGAAAATCAAACGCTGTTTCAAGCACTTCCAAGCTCTTCATCAGGAGCTGCTGATTTTCAAGGCTCTTCTAAAGCCCCCCTGCCAACTTCCATGTAAGAACTGCTAATTTGCTCACCTTTTGTCACTCGCTTATATATGCGTCACAGAAACCCACACACACATACGCATGCACGGAATTACACGAAAACTATGCATAGATACAGTCACAAAACTGACTTTGAGCAAGGGGCCTATTTTCATCCTTTGCATATCACTTTGAGTTTTTCTCAGAATCTCATTTTGCCTTTGTTCAGTACTTTCCCTTTTACTAGCAGCAAAATTAATTTGTATAACTTGCTCACTAAAGGCCAAATACAACCTTGGAGAATATGGTTATCCATTCAGCAGCATATTATAATTCAGAGAAAATGTTATTGGTTATAAAACAAAGAGGCTATAATTGAAAGAAAGCTCTTCTTTTGAATCAGTTACTGTTTGTACAATGTTATTCACAAACTTGTATAAAGGTACTGATGGAGAACCATGTATGTTTTCATGTTATCAAAGGCCACGGGAGCTAGAGTTGGGTGTATTGATTTAAATATTGATTGTGTCGATACAGGGGTGAGTATTGGTATTGGATCGATACAGAAATTCACAGTCTAGCCCACACTTAACAGGGGTAGTGACACAAAAAAAAATCCAATTAATGCATCAAAATTATGAAGCCAAATGTTTTGCAAATATCATGTAATAAAACGAATAGTGTTGTATTACAACTTTTATACCATAATAAATGACATCAATGGACTAAATCAAGTTGTGCTGATGGGGAGCAGTCATTAGACTCTGCATGCACTTCTCTACAGCTGAGTAGAAAACAGCTGGACTCTGTCTGACAGATGCAGCTGAAGGACTACCTCAGAAACATCCTCAAAAGCACCATGTACAGGATCCATCCAGCGAGCGCAAGTGCACATTCTAACAGTCAAAGCCCTGTCTTGTAAGAGAATGACATCAATACAGTCAACTCCATTGAAGGTGAACCATCTACACTTTAATTAGGTGTGAAAGCTAACAGTAATTCCATCCTTGTCAGAGTGCTGTGTCCTGCACGAGGAGAGTACCTTCACAGAGGACGGTGATGGAAAATAGCTTGCATTAATGAGGGGAAGCACAGCAGGCAGGAGCAAAGAAACTATCACTTAAAGAGCTAAGATGGCTGATAATATCCATTGCCTACAGAAAAAAAGCGATGATATGACACATTATAATAATGATGCATAAGTGCTAAGTAAGCATCTTGCCGTAAAACAAAGTCTATTTGTTCTTAAAGATTATGTGCAACTTATAAGTGAAAATATTATTTTCTTCTGAAAAGTTTTCAGCTTCATTAGGCTGCCAGTGTGTCACATGTACCTTCAGTCCTTTAAAAGAACGGAGAGGAAATTCTTCATTATGCTTTCTTTTATTCCGTTAACTGTCTCCTTTCGGCCAGAAAACCTGATGAATCCACAAATATAGCAGATTTTCAAGATGGAAGTCTGAATATTAAGTGTGGACGTTGTGGAAGTCAGTTGCGTGTGTCCTTCATCGCCGACCCAAAGAAATAAAGGAAATTGTTTATAGCAAATCGGTCACATGACAGGCACCAATGTTGACGTTTTTAAGAAGTGATTAAAAATAAATCTAAAAAAGACAAGTAGAAACAATATTACACAAACGTGTCAAGTTGATTAATCATTACTTCATTAAATACTGTATGTATAAAAGTCAGATTTAGAATCAGAAATAGTATTCAGAAATGATCAGTTGTAAAAAAAGTGCAAAGCAGTAGTAAAATACACAGTAATATAATACAATCATTAAATTAAATAAGTAGTGCTGACAAAAGTTAAACCTCATCCAGGTCTTATGTCATTATCCTCAGTTCCTCCTTAAATCGAGATAAAGACAAAAGACTCAGCATTGTGTGAACACCTTTCAACCACTGTATGTGACTGTGTGCACATTTTCGATGGTGAGCGGTGGAGGCCTCTTTTGTTCTCCACATGAGGCCAAAGGACATCCAGGTGGGAATGGTGATCCCCTCTGATAAGGACTTCCACATCAAGATGAAGACCCGGGAGACTAGCATCCATCATGGAGTCATCACCAAGAATCTTTGCACCAGGCATCTGTTTTCACATATTTACATTTTGCTGTGATGGCATAGTGGTCTATTTGTGCTGACTCTCACATGGATTATTTAAGTGCTGTGTTCCATATCACTGTATACATGCCACATATGTCACGCCCGTATTGTTAGGGGCTAAAGCTCCCTATTGTTGCAGGCTTCGATACCGCAAATGTGCGGAATTATTTGACACGTACAGTATGTCTATAGAAATCGGTTTAGGATTTACAACACGTATGGCTCTGCTTTTATCTCCTTCAAAAAAGGAGGTAATTTACACAAGAAAAACTGAATCAACCCATTTCAATGTTATGTTTGTTTATGTTATGTTTCAATGTTGTTCTGTTAGAACACAGAAATACAGAAGGAAATAATTATTATGTACAAATAATTATCAACCCATAAAGTTCCCGAAATATTTTTTTTTCTTTATATTAAACATTTCCAAGGAGATTTTATCGCAGTGTGTTAGAACAAATGTCCACTGTATTTTGTATTTTTCCACTGAAAATCCGGTATTTTACAATATTTAATTCAAGGATCGTTCAGACATCCATAAAAGCTCAGACTAAAATTGAAAATACGTATCGCTTTTTACTTTTTCACGCTTACTTTTTTTGCTGTTGTTTCGTCAAGAGTGTTTTTTTATGCGACTGAGCTATTGTGACCAAGAATTTTCCCTTGAGGATTAAACAGCTGTGCGTCTGTCTAAATCTAAAAGTAATAATATGTGCAACTGAATACGTGAACTGAAATTTCCCCGAGTGGGACGAATAAAGGTATATCTAATCTAACTGTAAAATAACGTTGCCTACAAAATCAGTTTTGAATATTAACTTCCAGCCAAAGTGTAAAACACTCTTTCAGTTTCTAGTGTCAGTAAAAGAACTGGAAACGTTAGACACAGAGATTACATCCTGTCAGATTCCATCAACTTTAGCCAAAGCCTCCACAGGTGTTGGTGGCCCTGCCTCCCAGAGTGACGGTGCCATCATAACACATCACAGTTCAGGGTGAAGGACTGGCAGCACCCAGCCAGCTTACTGCACAACGCAGGCCCCTGGGCGCACGGACACCACTGATACTTAGATCATTCGCTGGATGCCACAGATGACTCTCTTAGGGGATGGCAGAACATTTTGTCTGGACGTGAACCCCACCGTGATTTTTCTTACAGAGGTCAGAATTTAGATGGAAAGAATGGGTGGATGAATTGTGTAGCCAGAGGGCGGGTGAAAAAAAGAGGAAAAAAAAAGAAGAAAAAAAAGATGTGCCAGACCTGGCAGTGGCTGGTTGATTTGTTTTGTGCTGCCATCCCTCCTATTGCCTTCTCCCTAGTGTTGCTCACAAAAGTGTTCCTCCAAAAACCCTCTTGTCGCCATGGCACCCCAGGCCCCAGCATGATTGACACCTTGTCACATTATCGCATGACAGTGCTGGTGAAGGGAGAGTGCTGGGAAGTGATACTGGGAAGTGGCTGGGGATGTGAATACAGACAGACGCATGTACACACTGTTGCACACACTGTTGCGCACACTCAAACACATTGATTCATAACGCACAAGTGCATGCATATACATTACAGCAGAATCAAACACACCCTGAGGAGATTGAACACACACCAGCTGGGTAATGGAGGTACATCACGGCCATGGTGTGTGTATGCACATTCCTGCTCCAGAGGCAGAATTCACCGAGCAGAGGGGAAGGTTCAGAGAAGGGCGCAGATGTTCTGCTCATTGTGTATATCATACTTCACAGATTATATGCTATTTTAGGTCAACGATCCATTGTAACAGTCTACTAATTCTTCTGAGAGATGAACATCCATTTTGATAGCTGGGGCGTCATACTTGGTTTTCTAGTGTCTTCAGGTTTTACATGAGGCTGTATCAGTGCTACATTTGCACAAAAGATCATTTTACCATCAAACTCGAAATGAATAATGACCTTTGTTCTGAGATTTATATCACAAGATCTTTAATAAACATCTCTTCTCTTCCTTGTGCTGGAAAAACCACTTTGTTTGAGTGAAGTCTGGCTCAGTTATTGCTGGCTGATCACAGGATGTATTCATTTGTACAGTTCATCTGGACAAGAAGCAAACAGGAGTGTATTTTAAGAGAAGCTGGAGTGGAAATTATGAGGGGAGAAAAAAAAGACACAAGATAGAGTATTTGAGAAATTCACACCTTCCTTTTGTAGCTTTGTCATCAATTCAAATAAAAAAACGGATACAGATATGACAGACGTGAAACTGCTTTTGAGTCTTTCTGAGTCGAGCAGTGGAATCAAGTCCAGGTCATGTCTGACATACTGTAAACTGATCAATGACTGGTAATTTCAGCCATCAATCATAAATTCAGCTCCACCCACCAATGCAGCACATGTAATTATTGACAATAAGGCTGTCATCATGTAGATTTTCTATACCCTGAAAAGACGGGCAAAGTTTCATGTTCTCCATCCTTCCAGATCACTTATGGAATTTTTCTTCATTGGTCAGTTGCACTAAAGCACTCAAGTACTGCAGCTTTAATGGAATTAGATAGGAGTCTAAAATTATTCTGTGAACATTTTCGGGTGGGAGCTACAACTTCATTCAATAAATTGTTAAAATATATTGAAGAAATTACCAAGAGTCTTGTTTTATGGAATAAAATACTAGAAACAATGGTTCTTTTTTTTCTGGCTGATATAGTTTCACAGGCTCTACAGGAGATTTTTTTTCTTCATAGGTTCCTTTGGTTTGTAAGTTCCAGGTTTATCTGAGAACGTCAGAACTGTTTCCTTTCTTGTATAAATCATTGAAGGTTTCATGTATGAAAGCTTCAGCCCAGGTATTTCCACAGACCTTTTGATGGTAAAGGAATATAATTTATCCCTTTGTCTGGAATTTTACAGTTTGCACTCTTCGCTTTTTAAGGAAAAAAAAACAAAAAACTTTTGGAAGTATTTTTGAATGTCTGCCACACAGTTAGAAACGTACTTTAACATTTATTTACCACGAAACCTCACAGTGTGACTCTATTCCAAAAAAACCCCAAAAGTATATGTTACAGGCCCTGGTCTTGGTCAGTAGTTGTTAAAGTGAGGGTGATATTCCCAGGTCGCTAAGTAGAACAGACATTGGTAACCCTTGTGTAAATGGGACTCACAGGGAGTCATTGCCAGCAGTGGGCCACCAATGTTTGTCCACATGGGTATGACCCTTTCGAGGGCCAGGGCAGGGCAGTCATGCCAGTAACAGCTGGGTGAGGATGACGGGTGTCAGACCACAGCACTTGTCAGAGTGCAGACATGAACTTGACAGCTGGATGACATTGAACTGAGAGTTGAGGAGAACCTGCCTGTTGATTTAATGCGTGATATCACCGAGACGCCACAAACATAAATCTACGCGCAGATGATTCTTTCAGACACAGACATAGAAACACGCACAAAGAC
>JAPTHA010000015.1:11880446-11892449 GCA_029814585.1 Gymnapogon annona
GTGTGTGTGTGTGTGTGTGTGTGTGTGTGTGTGTGTGTGTGTGTGTGTGTGTGTGTGTGTGTGTGTGTGAAACAGAGGCATTAAAGCCAACGTGTTGTTACGTCAGAACTACATCGATTACAAGCACAAAGAAGGGAGCTTTTCTCATGGCTGTGGATCATGAAATCACATCCAGGTACATTCAAACTCACTGGTTTGAAAGATGATGTCAATTATGAAGGTTCAAAATGTAATGTCTAAGTGTTTACGACTAGCGACTGTTACACACTTTGCTCATTTGAGGTCTGTTACGACGTATTCACACACTGGAAGTAAATTAAAATAATCGGCTACTTAACTGATAAACATTTCTTCACATATTACAATGTACCTTCTAAGACTCCTCACCAAGGCTCAATTACCGGACAATCCTATATACATAAAATCGTTACTTTTTTCAGGATTTTTCAAACGACAAGTCATTTTGATAAGGCTTAGGAGTTGTGGTTACATCTTACCGTAGAATTTTATTGATAGTTGTTTCTTTTTCCAGCAGGTTACGTGCACGGATACTAAATATCGATCTGCGAAGCTGGGGTAAACACACATTGGTGAAAAGCAATGTACAAAAGAAACCCCAATTTTTTTGCCAAAACTTTGGATATTTTACTGAATATATGTATAGTATACATGGAAAATAGGTTATCAACTTCAAATCCTGCAAGAAAACTATTTTTTTAAAACCTTTTGGTCGATGTACTTGTTGTCTTCAATGGCTGAACGTTTGGAGTGGTCACAGGAGGAGGACGAAGCAGAGGGAAGACGCCGGAACAAACAACTGTTGTCCTGCTGCTGCCGATCAATGAACTGCTTCATAAAACTCTCCCTAGAGAACACACACACACACACACACACACACACACACACATACACATACACACACAAATGTGTCGAATTTCAATGCATTGTGTCCTTCTGTGGAAATCCTTGTGAGTAAAGATAAAGGAAACACTCATGATAGTATAATAACACCGAACTATCTGATATTCAGCTGCAAAACATGAGAGCTGGATCTGCAGTTGCTCGGCAGATGGGATGCATAGGGGGATTTCTAGGGAAGCAAGGAACCCAGCTGCGCACTAATTAGCAACTAAATGATAAAATTGATTATGAGGTCTGATGTGTTGGGCATAGATTGGCTCTCTTGCCAAACATTAAATCACATAGTTTTTTGCTGAATTTTATCGGTTACTACCGATTATAAGCACAACCTGACTGTTCCTTAAAAAATTTTAGCACCAAAGTCAAATTGAGCCAGTGCTTTGGAATGAAATTTTTCATTTAAAATCAATAACACATGTACAGTAAGAGCTGCGATGTGTACCTGATTCTGGGCACGGTGAAATCAGACGGCAGCTTGGAGATCTTGACCATCTGAGGTCTGTTGGGGAACTTCTCAAAGATCCTTAGTCGAAGGGGGAGCTTTTCTTTGGTGTCAGCATTGGCTTCGCTTTGCTTGAGCTAGAGGAGCAAATTAAAGAGAAGATTTTAAGGAATACAACAGGACTGTGAGAGAAATGTCTTTGAGAGGGGGAAGTCAACAAACCAAATGGTGATAAAGGAGAGAGGGATTTGAAAAAGACAGAGGGAAATGAAAGGGCTCGAGTCTGAAAAGTTGTGATTTTCTGAGAACTGCGCATTACTATTAAAATTAGGTTTTTTTTAAAAAGCTTTCATGGGAGATGACTGAGAAATGGAGATGCGTCGCTGAGGCTTAAAGGGTGCAGTTTCACGTATCTGCCTGATGATGGCAGCAACACACTTACCTACAACACACAACACAGTCTGAGACGACCATATTTAGGATGAGAACCCACTTACTTTCGGAAAAGAATGGAGAAGGCAACAAAAGGAAAAAAAAAAAAGACAGATTACTTTGGAGTGGTTAATGGAGAAAAGAAAAGGTAGTGGCAGTTAGAATAATGTGCGTGCATGCAGGCCTGAGCGCCATGGCACAGGCTAGTGAAAGAAAAAGATGACAAAGACAATGAAACCAATTATTTCCCTTTAATTACATATGGGGGAGGCTGATTGAAATTCCCTTGCAGGTATTCTCTCTCTGGGTGCCTGGAGATAACCCCTGATGCACTGCAGATTAGGTGTGGAAGTGCAACTGCATTGGGAGCGATGGCGAACGGCAGTTTATCATTCAGAGAAGGCAGCTGCTGTGTAAGAGCGACTGGGCTCAGGGAATGTCTCTCCGTCAGTCACACGGGTTCGTCTGTCTACAAATGCAAACGTCCCTCCACACCGTTCATGTGTATTGGTTTTTCTATCTGCGCTTGTCTGACAGAATAACTGGAACAGCCTCTTGTTTCTGAGGGATAACAGCCAAGGGAGAAGAGAGACCTGACAAAAGGAGGAATGGAATTCCATCTATCAGTTTTCTTTTTCTAACAGACTAAAATATGTCAACTTCTTTTTTACCCCGAGTGGGTGAGTGTTGAGTGGCTTACTGTGAAGACAGAATTATACTACAGCATTTTCTTGCCTAGGCTTTCTGTCTACATTCTGACTCCCAAGATAGACATAGAGTAGAACAAGACAGAAGGACACAAGATCATGAGACAAAAATAAGCAAAAGAGAGCAGCTGATGCCGAGAAATATAGGAAGAAAAAAGTAAGACACAGAAATGAAGGGATTATTACAAGGGGATAGATTTCTTAGGTCTTGGAACATGTTTACATACTTTGTGCATGACTTATTCTGCAGTGGTATAAAACAGAGAATAAAAAAAAATAAGTGAAGTCAAATTACGAGACTTTGCGTAGTACTGCGGCTCTGTGGGTCAAACTTACAGAAAGTGCCATTATTATTATTATTATTATTATTATGCTATTATTATTGCAAATTACGAGACTTTGTGTAGTACTGCGGCTCTGTGGGTCAAACTTACAGAAAGTGTGACCGTCATCTCAAACAGTACCTACACATTTGATTGTTGAATTCCTTGCAAGCACACAGACACAACAGAAATTTGAAAACAAGCATGCACACATACTGTATACTCACACACCCTCACACAGTGCAGGATTAATATGGACCCAAATGTTCCCAAAGGTCCTAATCAATTGGGCCAACTCAGCGAGATGTACAGTTTAGATAAGGCTCAACACTCTTACTGTATCTACAGCAGTTTCCCATTATGGCAAATGTTTCTCTGCATCCACTCAAATGTTCTGTATTCACTGTCCTCTGCTGCTCTCTCTGCTCTTTTCTCTCACACCTCCAGGACAATTCATACTTTTCTATCCATCCATCCCACGTCTCCTGAAGATAGCCAAAGTCTCAAGATGTTACTTTTATTAGCATATTTTCCATATTGTCTGACTGTCTCTCTTTCTATTTTCATCAAAGGCCAGGCAAGAAAAACTGTCTTTGAAATGTTGCCTCTTTAATAGAAAGGTATATGCATCTATTTTTTCCCGTGCTTCAGTTGATGTATTCATTCATTTTATTGCTGCATCCAGAGACCCACCAACTGTGGGAATAAATAAGCAAATAAAGAAAAATTCTATTACAGCTCATGGCAATTAATTCCTTATGCAAGAGAGTGTTATGTTAGGAAATGTTTGCTTTGTAAGCACACTTTGCAAAATGCTCACCTGGAACATCAAAAAGTTGCCATAGATCACTATTAATTACAGTACCAATCATTAGACCTGTAGTCTAGTCAATACATTGAATCAATAATGCGCACAAGGATAAGCGGGAGTGGAGCCAACAGTTACCATCAGACAGGTTTAGTCTGATGTTATTTCACACGTTACTGTATCACAGAAGGTGGATTGCTTCTGTCTCTGTATACCGGTATATACTGCTGTGTAGCGCACTCTACTGTAAAAACTTGTAAGAAAAGCCTTTTTATGTTTATGTGTGGGAATGTAACAAAAATGTCACAATTCTGCCACCTGTGGACATGAAGATTCAACCTGTGTATCGGTTTACAAGTGTGCAGTGCCTGTGTTGTCTCTCCGTTGTGTCACGGTGAATGGTTGATAAATCAAAACTACTGCTTCGCTTGGCACAGATGAGATTTAGTGTGTGGCGGTGTAACAATGGAGCGAGACTAATGTGTTTTGCCTTGAGATCCATGCAGGTGACCCACCGCTGCTTTCCTCACCATTCAAGCCAATTTCAGGCTCGGCTGAGCTGGAGAGCTTTGCGTCTGGGATTTCCACAGCTTACCTGACCAAGAGGAAGGAAACTAATGCTGACCATTAGCATCAGACTTTACTCAGTCATACCCACAGTTCAGTGTGAGCACTGGGAGAAGATAAAGGATTGAATTTGCCTCACATAAAGAGATAAAGAAAGGGTCTGATAACAGAGTGAAAGCCCGCTCTAGGGAAAGGGTTTCTCGTTTGCAGGATTGCACTGAGACCCTGTATGATAACCTTATGTGACGTTTCATACAGTATTGACACTTCCATAAATATGTATTATTACATATAGACCATGCAAACTGACATTTCAGTTTTACCACACAATTTCTGGACTAACAACTAAACCATCTTGATGCCTGGGTCTCATCTATAATATATCACGTTTTCTTACTGTAAAGTTTAAAATGACCTGAGGCTCAACATACAATACTAGTTCCATTGAGAGGAACCAGCACCCTTCTATGCAACACATGTTTGACAAGACTATATGGCTTTAACACCTGCTGTACACCTCGGAAATTACACCATGCATGTTGCACAGTGAAAAATATTCTGAATGTCAAAATATGCAATTTGATTAAAGGTTTTTTTGTCATGTGACTAAGAGAACAAGCTGCAGGTATATACTGACTCTGGCATATAACTGCACAATTCTTATGTAATCTGTTGAACTCTAATCAGGCTAATCAAAGTGCCTCAGAGGCATGCAAATATTAATGTATGAATATCTGCGAGAATAGCCAAGGGAACAATGGGGGAGTGATGAACAACCTCCTCCAAAACCGCTGCCCACACACTAGGCGACTGCCTGTGGGAGGATGCATACAGTCAATCAATTGCATTCCAGCATTTCGACATCAGAGGCTGCCAGTCATCAGCAGTGCCAGACAGCAGCTGTGTATGTACAAAAATGTGTTTACGTGTGTTCGTAGGGTGCACAGCTTGGTATTTACGCAGCCTTAGTTTTCTGTGGGATTCATCAGTCACCAAAACAGAGCAGATAAACAGCATGTTTCCGTACATGTGTGTCCGCTTCGAAGTATCATAACTTATGCACAATTTCAAAATGTATCAAGGCTTCCATGAAAAACTTTACAGAAGCGCCCTCCCTAAATCACGCTAACCTTCTGTCATTCTTCACTAATAGAGCTGGCTGGGTATGCTTTGGGCAGGTCAAGTTGCAAATACTGAGGGACAGAAGAGCTGAGAGCGAGCGAGAGGGTCACCCTCTCTTCTCATTAGCTGGTTAATGAACCGTGAATGCTACAGAGCTGCTGCAGAGCCTCACAGGCCATAATTCTTTAACAGCTATCTCCAACATGCAAAACAACTATGGCTACTACGTTTGAAGTTATCTCAATTTCCAAACCTAAGCGGTCATTAACTGCATGTCCCTCTATTAAACCTTTCATGCATAGTGGTCACTATAGTGGACAGATAATTTATGGTTGTTTTCTGTCATTCAAATGAGTCTTAAAGTCACAGCTGACAAAAAATCCTGAAGTAGGTTATTATAATTGATGCACGAAAGGGTTAAAATTAGAATTCCAGATTCTTTAGGTTTTTCGCTTTAATTGTAGTGCTGATGTGACACACCTTAGATGCATCTTTCCTGACCATTTGCTATCATTAAAAATTATTACATTATTGTAGCAGAAGAAAAAGACACAGCAACATTTCCTCATTGAAGTATATCTGAACCTTGGAGTTCCTGGAGGTGTTGTGTCTGCAGTTTTAGCACATGTCAGGCATAGTCCCATAAGCGTCTTGCAACAGACAAGTGAAGGTGACATTCAAAAGATAAGAACACAATGTATTTGGAATCTCCAAGGGATATGCTCTTTTCTTCTCCTCTCCCCCTCGTCTTCACCACCTTTCTTCTCCTCCACTAAATCCCCCAAATAATTCCTTGGTCCATTAAATCACATAAATGGAGGACAAGCCTTTAGTTTAATTCATAAATAATGAAATCCTTGGTGGAGGCCGTAATATAATCACTTCTCAGTGCATTTGATCAAACTCAATTCTCCGTAATGAATTATATTTAACAGTGAGTGTCATATGAAATGAAGGAATGAATTCAAAACAAAGCACAACAGAGTCACACATATGGCCATCATTACCACTCCTGTAAATGGATTGCATTTCTATAGCGCTTTTCTACACATTTATGGCACTCAAAGCGCTTTACATTAGCCTCATATTCACCCATTCACACACCATACCAGGTGTGTGAATGGGTGCAATTTAGGGTTCAGTGTCTTGCTCAAGGACACTTTGACATGTGGACATTGGGAGTCAGGATTCGAACCGCCAACCGTTCGGCCATTGGACAACCCACTCTACCAACTGAGCCACAGCAGCATGTTTACTTCCCTCTACATCAACCTCAACAGATCTGTCATGTGTACAGCATCGTGGCTGTCGAAACGAAATATATATATCATCATCAATATGGCGCCGTAGCAGGCAGTCTTTTACAGCAGCTCTAACTCTTTTTCCTACTTCAAGTTTTTCTGCCTCGACTCTTGTGGTTGTGTTAAATTGGACTCTTGTATGACATGGGCATGTGTAATTTTTGAAGTTTTTATGAGGGTAGTAGCCTGTTTCCTACTCTCATGCACCTCTTCAACACCACAGCGCGGGTATCGTGAGCCAGTCCATTTTTTTACAGTTGGGATTAGCTATTGAAGTTACAAAAGCGGTGTAACTCCTGGGAGAGCGACCTGTGTTTCTGGAGGGATCACGGCATCGGAGGAGCGAATTCAGTGCTGGAGCGAGGTAACGAAGTACTAGGTGTGGAGGAGACGGTATGGCCGAGCTTTCATGGCAATGCTAGCCAGTTGCAGTTATGAACGTTGCACGTTTGAACTGTTAGCGGTTAGCTGTTAGCAGCTGTTAGCAGCTGTTAGCAGCTGAAGCTACGCTACGGTGGCCGGTGAGGACATTCACTATCATATCATCTATCTATTTATCTATCTATCTATCTATGACATGTACAAAGAAGGCACTGATAAGTTGCTTTTACCTAGACGAAATTGCACAATTCAATACAAAAGGGGGATCATTAGAAGAGACCAGTCAAACCCCATATAGTTGACAATGATATGAACGTGGTAATTATGGTTGGTTCCATCTTGGCGCTTTCAGGTGTAATGAAAATCATTTTTTTTTATTTGAAAAATAATTGTGAAACTAAATATTCTGATAAGGCAATTATGTAACCATTGTGACAGGCTGCGGGAAAATATTAATTGGAAATTGAAATTTTTAATAGGTGCATGTTCCCTCCGTGTCCCAGTGATTTTTTTTTCCTGGATCTCTCTTACAACATAACCAAAAACTTTATAGATATAGCAGATAACCATAGAATATATCCTCCACAGCATTCAATATGCATTCACTTTGCAAAATAATACCGTTTCCTCTGTGCTCCTTCAATCTGGTGGTCAGATAGAAAATGGCAATGGATTGTCTTAGAGGTCAATGTGTCGAGGATTCAAATGTGTGCAACTTGTAAACTGACTGGACATGAAGGTGCGGTGGTTTCTTTAAGCTTTTTTGTCATGGATTTTACCTGCTCCTTTTTAAAAGATCGACAAATATTTATCTCATTACTCATCCACCTACAGCCCAGTGTTTACCCCCAGGCCTCTGTCACCAGTCATTGAATTCTGATTACCAGCTTCGGTCTTTACAAGCAAAGGAAGGGCACGGGGGTCGGACAAGACTCTCTACGCAATGCACATATAAATGACAAAAATCAAAGCCTCCATTTGGTCTCTTTGTATCATTGTGTGTATACACTAAGTTCAGAAAGACATAATCTCAGATCTCGTATATAAAACAGGCTCACAAAGACACTTAGGCGTTCTTATGGACAGTGTGTATGCGTCCGCATTCATTGGTAGCTGGCATGTCTCAGTGTGCTTAGAAAGGTTATTTCCCACCCACAGCTGAGTGATTAGGTGCAGTCACTGTAAAATTGCCTATTTTACAGGTGCTTCAATCACGGATACAGAGACTGACTAAAAATAGACCATACGTAGATGGTGATCACCCTCCCAGAAGAGAAGGCTTCCACAAACATTTGGCAAAAGCCCAATTACATGGACAGCTTCACTATAAGAAATACACACATGGGCTATGAGGAATGAGAGACCATTTGCCGTATATGCAATGAATCATTTTTGCCATCTGTTTGATGAATGGCTTAATTTGTTATTCGTCATTAAAGTGTCTTGTGTCCATTGCCTGATCTTTACGAACCATGCTTGGGAAACACAATTACCTACTTTATTTGTTTTAACTCCTTTTAGTATTAAGAATGTAAAATGGAAATTTGTCATTATTTAGGGGTGGGGGGTGACACACAACACACAAAGACCATGTGTGTATTCCTCTTTCCTGGGACATTATCAATTCTTTCTTCTTCACAGTCAGCTGAGCACACTGACACTAGCCATGTTAAAGCTAATTGGAAATAATGGAACAACAAATTGAAGTTGAACAAACTATTTAAAGAGTACCTTCATGCAAATAATAGTATTTTGTCTTATGATTATTTGAAGATGATCGGGTAGCATGGGTGTATTTTTGAGGAAGGCTGTTAGTGGCACAATTTTTGCGATTTATAGTGGCCTTATTAAGTGAGTGACTAACATATATTTTCTATGAAATTGAAGGTCGTGTGTACAAAATAATGTTTTGTAAACTTGTTGGTGGCAGTTTATCTTGCCCTGACGTGTCAGTTTCCTGTTCCGCTCCACATATGTCAGAAATATCAGTTGGAAAAACCATTCAAACGTGTCAGCAACCATTAGCTGTCATTGTATTTTGCTTTCAGTGATGAAAGACTTCAGGCATACAGGACTTGCATGGTGCAGGTGTGTGAATATGCCTTTATGTGTGTGCCTTCATGTCACACTGAAAAGAAAATTCAGATGTGCAGTCAAGCGTTGAGTGATAAAGCTCACCTGCATGGTGCAATGGCACATGATAGTGCTGAACCATTTATGTCATCATTTTATATATACTGTGTGTTGAAAAGTCAAGGCTGAAATCTACACTGCTGCCAATGAAGTTGAAATAATTGTGTCCTCAGAGACATTCCACAATGTATTCCTATTCTCAGTATTAATGAGTAATCACCTTGTATCAGATGCAATGACTACATGGTGAGTCCCAGTTACACCTTATTAAGAGCAATCTAATCTAATCTATATGATGATGATTTCTTTCTGCGTTTTCCCTTCCGGGGTCGCCACAGCGAATCCAATTCGCATATTTGATTTGGCAGGAGTTTTTATGCCAGATGCCCTTCCTGACACAACCCACTGGACACTCGCGCCGGCAATCGAACCCAGGTCCCCATCTATGTCATGTTCTGTCTGTGTCAAGTTAGTGTTGTGTATTTCCTGTGGTTTAATTTTGAAATGGTTTCAGTTGTGTCCCTTCCTAGTGTGTGTATTTCACCAGATTCACCGTCGTTCCCTTACCTCCTGGGTCTAATCATGTAATCATGTCAATGTGCGTCACCTGTGTCTTCCCCGATAAAACCCCTGTCTTTGTCACTCTCCGTTGCCAGACCGTAGACTGTATACCCTTGTGTTGCATCTCCGTCCAGCGTTCCTTGAAATCCCTAGTGAGTATATGGTTTAGTGTGATTATAGTGATTCTTGTGTTTCTGTGACTTAAAGTTTTTCCAAATTGATATAGCATTGGTGCGTTTTGAGTTCTAGTTTTGTAAATCTTGGTTTTGGTTTTTTCCCTCTTTATGAGTGTTTTTTTGTTAACATTTTGGATTTATGATTTTACCATTGTGGGTTTTTGAGTTATACAAGTAGTTTGTTATTCCCGTGGTTTTTTATGCGGCGCTTTTTGTTAATAAAATAGAATTGATGATTAATAACTGTATGGTCTAAGTTCCTTGAGAACCTAAAAAAGAAAACTTTATTTTGACAATTTCAAAGCTGCTTCGGGATCATCTGTCTGGTGTGAAACCGTTACAATCTATATATTAATCCGATATAAAATAGAACATAAATAAAACTTATCAAACGCAGAAATGGAGAAACTTTTCAGAAAAGAATGAAGGAATTCTGAATTTCATCTGAGCAATGCATTTCCAAAAACTGGAAATGAGCAAGAAGAAAATTGTCTGAAAGAATTGTGAGGTGAAGGATGAGGTGAACAAGTCAGTTGAAGAGCATCTTAGAGACCCTCTCATGAGGAAAGATGGGCAGAGACTCACTAATCATTATGAATACAGGTTTTAGCCCAACAAACGATGCCTTTCAGGGAAGGGCTTGCACATTTCAGATAGACAATGCTATCCCATGTACTGCATCTCTTACAGCAACATGGCTTTGTAGTAGGAGAGTCCAGGTGCCGAACTGGCATGCCTGCAGTCTAGATCATTCACCAACAGAGAACATTTGGTGCTTCGACAAAAGGAGCCCCATGACTGAGCAGCTGGTCTCTTCAGTCGCCAGATGTTTACAGACTGTTAAAGGAAGAGTGGATAGTACAGTGATAAACATGGACCTGTCCCAACATTTTGGAGATTTGTTGCAAACACCAAATGTAAAATTACTCCATTTTCTCTTTAAAATGCTAGGCTAGCATCCTCAACAAATTACATTATGATTGGAGCTTTTTTTTTGTAGTTTTTTTCAGTCAGCTAAATAGTATTTGACTGACCTATCAGGGGAATTCATTTTACTTTTAAACCTTAAAGGTCAGAAGCATCCTGTATAAAATCGTCCCCTGAGTGCATTACTGTAGTATCAGTCTCAGTAAATATAGAACAGGAAATACCAGTGAGTCATGGATGTAAAAAAAATAAAAAAAACACACACACACACACCTTAGAGGCAAAACCTTGTCTGGCTGTGTGTATGTACAAAGTCATCTAATGACTCAGAGCTGAAAATAGCACTAATGATGATGGTCCCTAAGACATGCCCACGTCACACACTGCACTGTACACACAGGCTTCAGGGCCAAACAGTACATAAATAATGAAGACATTTAAGTGAGTAGGTTTACCAGTAATATTTACAAGAATTGGTAGAGTTGGCCTACATGAACAACTAATGGGTAGGAAATTTGATCAGTATAGACTGAGGTGCCAAGCAGAACCTTTAGCTTTTCATCATTTTCCCTTCAGATCTTTCTAGACTTTAGCCACGTCAGTCTCTGTGAAGCAGCAGCACGACTCCGTCTATCCAGGACACTGATTTGATAATGACATCATCAATAAGGCATGTAGCGACAAACATCTGTCATCATTTGTATGTTGATTGTGGCCCAGCCTTTTAAGGGAATGACTTGCATCTGTCAACGTTGACGGACCATTTGTCTTGATTTAGTGCTTTATCGGAGGCTAAAAGCTTAGAAAAAGAGCACAGTGGCCCGTAGTTGGTTACGCTGATCAAAAGGATCACTGTTAAACTACTGCGACTTTCTCAAATATCTAAATGGGATAGTGAACCGCGAACAAATAAAAGAGTCCAGAAGACTTGCAATGTAATCACACAATCAACCCACTGTGTGTGCTCTGAATACATACTGGTTAACATTGGATTTATACCCCAAAACAGATGGGTATCCGTGCACAAGAACATCACCATTAATAATACAAGATGTGAAAGTAAGCAGGGCTTGCAGCAAATGAACAATTGGTTAATTCCACCACATCAATGAGTCAGGAGGATCGAAGTAGCACACGCGCACACACACACACACACACACACACACACACACACACACACACACACACACACACACACACAC
>JAPTHA010000015.1:11929676-11946400 GCA_029814585.1 Gymnapogon annona
AGGTGGGTGAAGTGTCTTGCCCACAGACATGAAAGCACATGATCAGAGAGGAGAAGGCGGGAATCGACCCGCCAACCCTTCAGTTACCAGACGACCTACTCTACCACTCATAGCCATAGACCAAACAACAGTTCCATGCACTGCTTTGCTTGTGACAGTCAGTTTGTGGAAGACATGACATTCTCCCTGTACCTCGGAATAGTGTTTAAGTAATAGGACAAAAAAAAAATTAAAGCTCCTGCAGTGTAAGGAAATAGAAATGACATTGGCCAAAAAAATAAATAAATAAATGCAAAAAATGGGGACACTCAATTACCACTTAGAGAAAATGAGCGTGTGTAAGTAGCTCTTAGAAAGGTCAGCATCCCAAAGAAACACTTCACAGATAAGGGCCATCTTTGATTACGCAGTGACAAGAGCAAACGCATAAAATGACTTCACTACACAATGTGGGTCATTAGTTTCAAGCAAACACGTTATAGCTACTAACTTAAAACTTTAGCATCAATCTGTACAATAATAGAGGATTATACAGTATATGGACTTAAAATAAACCTTCAGTTGCATGACCTAAGAATCATCTACTAATGTTGAATTTTGGCAATTAAATCAAAGAAGAGCCATAAGAGGTGCTTGATTTTTTTCACGTTATAATTATAGCAATCTGAATCAACCACATGCAAGCTGGACGGATATCAGAGAGAATGGCAGAAGGAAACGCTGACAAATCGTAATTTAGTGGATAAATGTCAAAGTCTTCCAAATGACGAAGATAAGGGTTAGAGGGACGGGCTTATTGCTAAGTAAAGGTTATTATCCCTGTGGCAAATAAAGATGAGAATAATAAAATCCTTCCCCATTTATACAAAATTGTGAATATTATCTGCCTCCCGGAATTAGTGAAATATTTAGGGAGAGAAGAACTGTTCCATTTCTTATGCTGCTTCCCCGCATCAGCGCGTCTAGTTCCGTGTCCTTCAGTTCCTCCCTACTTGTTATCCTTGATTTCCCAATTAAGCTGTCCACACTCTTTATAGCGGTAATTATGGGCCTTTCATCTGCCAGGTGTCTTTTTCTAGATGATTCTATAGAACATTAGCTGTCTACCTTAGGATTTCAATTGTGTTGATTCTACTTCGCTTACACACAACAACTGGTGAGAGTGGATTCCAAGTCCAGACTAAAATGAGATGGGACTAAGATAAGACTGGACAAAATGGCGAGATACTGTAAGTGTACACACTGTAATAACACCAAGTCTCTGGGGGTGATTGTTAAAGAATGCCAGGTGCATTAGATCAGATTTCCTGTATATTCAATTAATTGGTAATATAAGTCATTATTTTCTGAGTAGCTGGACGTTGTATATCAATGTACACTGTAAATCAACCCGCCCCTGGCAAAAAGACGAAATAAAAGGAAATGACAAAAAATACAATGAAATTGACGTGGAAAAAAATGTACAAATCATTTCAAATTTGTTTTATACATCATTACCGTTCCTTGGAATCTGAACAAGTCAATAGAAAAACTGTCTCCTATCTATGCCAGGCTCCAAAAGCGAAGGCGGGGGGAATCCTGGACAAGTCGCCAGTTCATCCAATGCAGACACTGGAGGCAAAGTGGGTGAAGTCTCTTGCCCAAGGACACAATAGCACATGACCAGGACAGAGCTGGAATCGAACTGCCAACCTTTCGGTTATTGGACGACCCACAACGTCAGATCTTTTAGTAGTAAGAAAATAAAAGAAAATATAACAATGTGGTTGTGCACGTGTGTGAACCCTCTTCTACCTGGGGATGTGGCTGACTACAGCACTAAACCAACCTGCAACCCAGTGTCATTTTTTACATCATGAGGCATGAGTAGACATTTTATATCTACTGTTTATAGCATGGATAAGAGATGCTTACATTTGTTTCGTTATTGCAAAAATGATGTGCTACACACAGTCTGTCAGGTGTCTATGTGTTGACTTCTCGTTAAGAGACACTGCTGGTGTTTTCCGACAGAGAGGAAACATTGGAAACAACACTTCTCATTTGTGCTGAGCTCAACTGATTGTACATTCATTGTAATCTGATATTTTGACTGTTTATGGGAACATATAAACATTGACAGAGTTATATGATGTAGTTTTAAGGATAACCCTGAAAACCAAGCCAATGCCCTGTCTTATTTTACTATGAAATCCGCCCAATAAAGTTGCTGCTAAATTTTATTTCTTGGTTAATTGACTTTTTAATAGACGAATAAAGTGAGGGAACACAAACCAATGGAAAGTAATGCATCAGCATTTCGACCCCGCAGTGTTGGATTTTGAAAGTGTGTCTGTGATTACCTTAATAATTCCCCGGATGTGCATCTTGGCGATCATCTCCGCAGTGTAGAGGAACATGAGCATCGTGTCCAGTGTGAACGTCACATATTGCAGTGGAGGGTAATGCTCAAAGGTCTTGGGGGTGTTCATGCACACGGAGGTGACGCTGATGATGGCACAGGCCCGCAGAAGAGAGTGCACCCACTGCCACGGGAGCATAAGGAAAGTACAGACAGGAATGTTAATGAGAGCTTTAGGACTTTGTTATATTCTTTCGTCCAACTTTTAACAGTCAAGAGGAATACACTTAAACAAAAGTGACTAAAGAATAAAATGGACTCACCAGAGCAGGACATTATTCTATTACACTGACTCAGACTGGTATGCATGAATTCACTCACTGGTTTGTTGATCCAGAAGATATCAGCACTGTCTGTGAGGGTCTCATCTGGCCCAAAATCGGTCATGGGCTGGGCCTCGACCCGGGAACTCTGCTTCCTCTTCAGCATGCTGGGGCTTGCTGTGCTATACAGGGAGTGGATCTGACAGAAAGGGAGGCAGACCACACAGTGACTACAGCTACAGGAAGAACAAAAGGAGAACAATCTGGCTACATCCAAGTCTGGGCAGTGGTAGCAGCACATTTTACAAATTAAATCATGTGGATTCTAGTCAAAATAGTAATTTGGAGTAAACTTTGTCCATTTATAAGGACGTTGTTTACCATGGAAGTGTACAAAGCTGAGGTGTACCAATATGGAAACATATAGTCAATTTTTTAATAATTCATTCATTTTACACTATAACGCATTAATAACAGCTTCTTAGCATAATTTCATGTTGTATTAAGCTTAACATAATATGATGTGCAACCCCCAAAATGACCTACCCTGACTTGAATCGCCAGAACAGAGATTTGTACTTTGAACTGAAACGTGTCGCACTGTTGAATGGTCACTGTGATACACAACGTAGCACACATGGAACACAGGACACGTGTATTCACATTGGAACAGCTCCAGGAACTTACCATCGGATAAGATCAAACATGATCTTCACCATACTGAACACCGAGGCACCAGTAGAGTATGCTGCACAACCTACTGTACAGTGTGAAAAAGTGTGAGCTGGTGTCACCTATGTCTGCGTTTGTATGTGTATGCAGAAAAAGAAAAGTTTACAGGCCGTTTCAACAAAAGAACGGAAGAGGAAATGACACTCTGAATGGAGACAAAGCGCACATACCAAAGGGAAAAGTAAAGCTGAAATTGCTCCAGCACTGCACATAACATGCGATCAGGCATACCCTGTAAATAACACACAACAGTTAGTCAACATTATGGCTTATATGGTGTACAGTACACTATCCACATCTACAGTACGCTCAGAGAGACAGGAATGCCCACCACATCTGACATCAAGGCATATATGCGACACACTCTATGAGTGAGTAAGTGACTGAGGTGTTGTGGAAGAAGAACATGAGGTGGAAGAGGACCAAGGCGACTCACTGTGAGGCTCCTCATTGGTGCATTCATCCCCAGGTCACAGAGGGGTGGAGAGACCAACCAGAGAGACAAGAGATGCAAAAAGAAGAATGCCCTAAAGGCCTGGGGGTCCTGCAGCAGCAGTCAGTGAATGATAGCAGTTATAAGAGCAGTAAAGAAAGTAGAGTGAGGCGCTGATCCACACAGTGAAGAAGACATGGTTCACCCAAACTTCTTATAAGTTTTGGAAAATTCGACGACATCACTGAGAGTTTTATTTGTGTTTCCTGGCTTTAGAGGCAGCTTTCATAAAAACCAAACCATTTCATTAGGACTATTTACTGGGTATAAAAAGTTTCAAGAAGAAAAGAGTTTGGTTTATACGTGGCAGCTGGAATCTCAAAAAAGCATGCGTACGTAACGAAAAAAATGCAAATGTAAAAAAAAAATTAATTAACCTAAACGCAATTTAGGTGAACCAGTCCTGCAGGCAAAGCAACATTAAAATATGCATTAAACTCAAATATCACAGTAAACACTGTGATGACAAAAGCTAAAGAATGCAATTAACCAATACAGGTTACTGTTCATATTTGTACAATCAACAATAACATTTAAAAAACAGAACATATATATTCATTTGAAATGAAATGCAATACTCATCTGCAAAACTAATACTTTTTCAAGGCCTAAAGCAACGGATATAACAGTAAAACAGCGGTGGTAAAACCTGAAGTTCATGTAAAGAAATGCAAGACAAATACCTACATATGACAAGAAGAAAAACAATATGCAAGTGGAACAATGTAACTGTACCATCCTTGTTTCCTTTTATGCTTCTACCAAGAAAAGAAACTGTCCATCCTATAAAGCCCATGTAGTTAGAAGCAATTTCCCAGTGTAATTGCTACACTTAACATGCAGATGGAGACGTGAGGAAGAGTGAAAACAAAATTACAGGGTCTAAGTGCTATTATGTGGGTGTATAGGTGGCTTAGACTGCAATTACTTTCCCATTTGGAAAAAGGACATGTTCCTCAGAGGCAGGATACTATCACTAGGCAGATTAATTGTAAGTGTTAGTATTTGTTTGATTCTGAAAACTTTCTTTACTAAAGTTATTCAAGAGAGGAACTTTAGTGCTGTCACATTAAGCAAAAGGGAAAAAGTATAAGCGTGAAATAGTAGATACGATACAAGCAGAACAAACGCCCAGTCCTTTAATGCTTCACCTTGAGTAGAGTTGAGGGGAATTGAGGTATTCTTACAAACCAGCCTCTATCATGAGTTCAGTGTATTATCAAGGATTATTCAAAGGTGATTTCAGCAGCAGGTTTCTAATAAAATCGTGCACAATTTTTTCCCAGACCAAAATAAATATTCAGGTAGGATTTACTGGAAAAAATGAGCAATCTCATATTCATATTGTTATGATAGAGTTTCAATAAATGGGCCATGCATGATGCAACACAAAATGTCACCTGTGCTACAAAATAATCATTTTGTTAATGATAGATCTTATCAGGTGGTTTTGTACACTGTTAGTCTGTGGATAAAGTGTTAAAGATCATCGCAGAGGTTGCCTGATTGGTCAGGTATTCATGTGACAGGTGAAACAGATCTGCCTCGGTCTCCCATCACAGACCCATGGTCATGACTTGGTTACATCCAGAGATTAGACTGCATTCTGTTAGGAGATGCAGATCAGTAGCACCATCACTACAATCTTCTAGAGCTGTAGTAATGTCCTGATTCACCAACTAGATGTATAGCTTTAAATTATGTAATGAGTATTCATTCATGAGTATTTTCATAAGAATTAATGGACAACATTACATCATAACAGTATAACAGTATCTGGGTTGTGGACAAATTATTCCTAAGCTTTAGGGAACACTGTGTCCATCTTCTTAATATTTTTTAACCTTTATTTTTCCAGGTAAGTCCACTGAGAACTGTTCTCATTTACAGTGATGACCTGGGGAAAGGGTGAGTGAAGTGTCTTGCCCAAGGACACAACATCACTTAATCCGGAGAGAGCGGGAATCGAACCGCCAACCCTTCAACCTGCTCTAACACCCAAGCCACAGCCATCCCAAATCTTTTAATCTTTCTAACTGACTGATTAATCAACAAAACACATACCTGTGAAAGTAATGGTTAACCACACATCTCCTGCATCCAGCAATTTAAATGAAAACAAACAAACAAACAAACCAAAAAAAAGCCTATTGCACATGGATTAGTTGCAAAGGCCCAACCACGGCAGAGGCTCTTTGGCCTATCAATATGCTACGATTTATGCCATTTAATCCTATTTACAAACACGACCCTCTCCTTCTATGACAAGATGCTGTGTAGTCAGGCAGATGTGTGTCCTGTTGGACAGTTCTCACGACCTGGACCCAACATGCTAAGAGTGAACAGTGAATGACATCGAGCCAAGGTTACTATGGAAACGGATGAGAGCTAAAGATGCTACATTGGATTAAAAACAAGCTAAACGCGGCGCGTGCATTAAAAGCGCCAGCGCGCGTGGATGCTCTAGAGACTAAACGTGACACCTGACAACAAGGCGTTGACACACAGACGCGATTATGCTACGAAATGTTGTGAAGGCCTACTCCGGAGGATGAGGATCTGTCCACTTCCTGGAGGAGCCAAGAGCAGCAGCAGCAGCCGAGACAGTCACTCGCGACCTCAGTGCACGGTAGCTCGGCATCCGGTTAAACACACGGTGGACACGGCGTCAGTTTAGGACGGCGTTGAATCACTTACGAAAGCAGAGTGTCCTTCTTAAGCCGTGTTCCGTCCTGTCCATGACATCAGCTGTTTTCCGGTTTCACTGGTGTCCGTGTGAGAGAGCTGCGGGAGCGCGCAAGTGGCAATCACATCAACAGCTCCTCCAGCGTGCGAAGGGGGCGCGCCGCGTCTCCATGGCAACAGTCCTCCAGCCTCAAATTGCTGCATCACAGCACAGAGCAGGTTTTATTTACCTGACGGCAACGGTCATGAGAAATCATGACATACTCATAATCTCAACCAATCAATAAAAAAAAAATAGTTAAATGAATGATATTTTTTAATGTCCTTCTTTAAACTTCATTCTTGCATTCATGTTCCAAACCCGCGTTATCCTTTGTAGGGTCACGGGAGCCTATCCCAAGGTTAAGGCGGGGTGGGGGGGTGGACAAGTCACCAGTTCATTGCAGGCTCATCATTCACACACATTCATACAGGGATGGTGAAGAGTCTTGCCCAAGGACACAACGGCACATTGAGAGCATCAGGAAATCGAACCACAAACCCTTCGTTTACCAGACAACCTGCTCTACCATCTGAGCCATGGCTGCCCCTCCTTTTGTTGCTTCATTATGTTAGCAACAATGGTAGCTTTAAGTGCAAAACCTGAGAAATACACACCACCAGCATAAATAATCTGAACTGAAAGCAGCCACTTTTAATGCTGAATAAAAAAAAACATTGTATTTCGTGCATTCATAATCTCATGCAGCGCTTGTTCACATCTTGAATAGAACATCTTGCAAAAACAAAGTTTCTACTCACATAAAACAAACTGGAACAATGGTGTATTTTTTGAGGCGTCCTTTTTTCTTTTGTTGTCTGTTCTTGTGTCTGGTTCTTCTTCATTGGCCACCAAATTACAAACAAAGACAGAACAAAAAAATAATCTGGAAAAGGAATAGAGGGGAAATGAAGGGAGGGGGGGTGGCTGTCTGTTTTTAATTACATCTCAAACTAGTGACTTAACTTTTCTTTTTGGCAGTTTTCCTCACTTCAGCTCCTGCCCAGGACTACGTCTGCAGAGTCAAAACTAATCAAAGGCACTTGTATGGAGAGGACTATTGGCCTCTGAAGGGACTGAGCCAGTTCAGGCCAGCCTGCTGCTCTTACTCTCTCCTTCTCTCCTGTTCTTTTCCCTCTCACTCTCTCTTCCTGTCCTGTCTGTTTAAGGAGAGAAACATTGGGAAAATTCCTTCAAGCTACTTTACTTCAGCTTTCTGTGGGATTTAAACATGCACACTGAGGTTTTGGTCCAGTCCATGTTAGTGCCATTGTTTCTGATTCTGCTCTCTGCGGTGGAGGACACTTTATTGCAATCGGTGAGGTGAGTTTTTCACAAGGCTTTGTTTTATTTTATTTTTTTTCTTGTTTACTCTGGGATAGTTTAGTGAGTAAGAAGGAAGAGGGAGGCGTAGAGTTTTGCTGACAAAGGCAACACTGAAAGGGTACGATGTGAGAAAGTTTAAGATTGCATATGTATGTAGTTTGCACTCGTAGTTTATTGGGCAGTTTCTTTATGGTGCTTTACTTTCCAAGTGTTGGAAATATGCACGCCAAGTCCAAAGGCAATAACATGAACTCTGTATCATTAAAGGACGCAGAGCAAAGACGTTGATTTGTTTTAACATGCATTCCTTACAATGATACTACAGTTTATAAGGTCAGTCCACACAGACCTTGGCAGAATTTTTGGCTGGAGTTACGATTGCTGTGCAGAGGAAACCACAGAGCATGGACTGAATAACTTTTTGCCACATGGAAGTTTTCTATTACAAATCTTGCGCAAGCTTCCTCATAAAGTGACTCACCTTTTATATACTGCCAGTCCTTACAATTTCAAGAATATGCAAAGGATGACATCAGATATTGCAAATGGCTGAAATACAAATGCAAAAAAACACATGTATTGTTTATCTTGGGCTTTTAACAGTGTTAGCATAGGTAAACAGGTGCACCATGCCTTTGTCGTGATGATATTGTTTCTATCATATATAATATAGGTCATAGCATTTATTAGAGAGATTTGATACGACCAAACCAAGTGGTAATTATCAATATTCAGGTGGTTGCAGTACTTTGCAGTACATTGCATATTCAAATACTGATTTACTAGTTACAATTTATGCTGCCACTGGGTCCAGATGTTTGCATACTGATGACTACTTGATATAAAATGGAATTACACTGTGCAAAAGGTGGTGAGTAAAGCCTGGGGTCAGGACGTCTCTCTATTGTTGCTCACACTCTCAACTTCTGCATGAGAATGCCCAACGGTTGCTGAGACTGACATCAGGGAAGTCCACAGACAAAAACTCCCCTGACGGCAGCATTCCAAGCTTCCAGCAGATGTTGAAATCTTGACAACTGTAGCTGGAGAACAAAAGGAAACATGCTAGAGTGGAAAGAGCAGACAAGGGCACACATGATGTTGTTTAAATGTCACGTTGTCATACATGACATCCTTATTGTATAATCAGGTGCATTCAAAGCTCCACCGTGCTACTCAGCGGAGGTCATGGTCAAGTCCAACAGTGTAAACTGTGAGCTTACGTAACATGCAGAACATACAAACCGTATACTGTATTAAGACGGGAGTGGTACAAACGTTTGATGTATTAATTGTTTGAATAGGTCTACTGCTGCACTGTTGAACAGCTGGTCCGAATCAAAAAAGGGGACAGCGGCCGAAAAAGAATGTCAGAAGGATTCCAAATAAAACAAATCTATCTGCGAAACCCTGTGGAGTAAAAATAAAGCTTTGCCACAAGTGCTGGAGAGAGCATAAAGCTGTTTTGCCCTTTTAATTATTGGCCTGGTCCTTATCCCCAACGTTGTCTCAGTTTAATAATGGAGACATATTGTACAATTACTTAAAAAAAAATAGAAGAAGGTTTGGTTGTGGATTAATAATAAAGAAGAGTGGGTTCTCGGCCTTGGTGGAGGTCGACACTCTTATCGGTTTGAACATATTTTCTTCATGATAAGTGGAGTCGGAGAGAAGGTACACAGATAGGCTACTATTGCATACATGTTTTCCAGTTCTTTTTCCTGTATGAAAATTAAAGGCAGACACGTGGCAGGCCTTTCTGCCAGCGTTAAGGAAAAGCACTTTCCTCAGAAAAAGGCCAGACACAGATGTGGAACGCCACATTTGACCTTTGACCACAGTATTTTTCAAACCTGGATCGGCCGTGACCCTTCTTTCTGTTTACCAGCCAGGTCGGCGGTGCGTGTCGACTGTCCACAGAGTCGTCCCTCCGCCGCTGCCGGACACCTGATGGTAAGATCTGCAGCGGGAGGGGAGAGTGTGACTGCGGCGTCTGCGTCTGCCAGGCCACCGATCCAGGAAAGTTTTACGGGCCACGTTGTGAATGCCACGACTGGGTCTGTGCGACACATAATGGGATAACTTGTAACGGTGAGTACAGATCGGTACTGACTCATAATAACACAAACAGATGGTTTTGTGGTTACGGGGTGGATTCAAACACCTTGTAACAACTTTAATCCCTCGCTACCGCTATGTTTTGTGATGCAACTTGGGATTTTGAAAATATGTACCGCGCCCCTACAGTTCTGTCCACACAGAGGGTTTTCAGCATTTTCAAGTATTTAGTCATGGTGGTTAGCAATGGGTCAGTAAGTAATGCACCAGACTCTCCACACTGTGTGCTTTGCAACAGAGACACTTGGCAAATGAACTTAACAGCTGATGTTCAATATGAGCGAGGTGCTGGGAAGATGATGCAACTCGACAGTGCAATCTCATAATATACTCGTGGTTAAGATTTTAATATTCAGTCTATTGGTTACGGTTTTATGATATGAACAGACTAACTCAGAGATCTTTATAGGGTTTTGGTTCAATTTTTTTATTTTTTTATTTTTATTTTTTAACTGCTAAATAAAAACAGCATAGAATTTTGTCTTTGAGTGTTCTCATCACCTTGGCAGCACTTCAAAGAATCTCACGGTGAACAGACAGCTGCTGGGTTCATACACGGTTAGCTTTTGTTGGGGGCAACGCTTTGAATTTTGAGTGGTGAAATTTTACAAGGTCTCAGACTCTCCACACTCATGTTTCATGATTTACTCTTCACGAGGCAATGTTAGTTTTCTGTGAAGAAAATGGGCACCGTATAATTCACAGTTTTTATTTCAAAGTCAGGAATATATTCGTTTTCCATCCACCTGTTTTCGGAAACTGCTTAGTTCTTGCGAGGATTGAGGAGGACCCGGAGCCTATCCCAGTGACCTATGGGTTAAAGTGGGGTACACCCTGGATGGGTCAGCAGACCATCAGAAGACTGACTCGAACAGTCATTCACACCCGTGGGCCATTAGATTAACCTATTACTGTTTTAAGGTACATGTTTTTGGAATGTGAGAGGAATGCAGTGTATCCAGAACTTGAGCAGATATGAGAGGAACAAGAAAATTCCAGACAAAAACTCCACAGGATGCAAATCTTGTACCTCTGTAGAATAGCGCACAAAAACCTCACTAATGCGGCGGGAATGTTTGTTTTGGCTCTAATATTTTTTCAACTTTTGCTGAAATATTTGCATTAGAAAGAATCAACGGCACTAACAGTTCAGAAAATAGCCTTTATTTTGATGTTTATAGAAAATGTATATCGAAATAGAACATTCCAATGTTGATGGACCACTGAAAAATCTAAGTATTACTTAAATCACACCATCATATGCATTTGTATGATGTTCTGTGCATTCATCAGGGTCAAAGTTCACCTCAGACACCGAAGGAAAAACTGGGCCCTTCGTCTTGACAAAAATAAAATAGGACTCTCATCTTTTCTGTGCCGTCCTCTGTAGTCACCGGTCTATGAGTTATCAGACACTAATGGAGACATGTGTGCATTGAGAACAGGTCTAATAGGGAAACGTGTGGATGTGTGTGCGCGCGCACGTACGACACAGAGTGATTTATTTGGGTAGACAAGTTGGCTGCTGTGAGGAGCTCATTATGGTTCAGCAGTCTGGAGAAAGACGGCCCTGCTTCAGTCTGATAATGGGGTTTCATTCACTGGTACAGAGACTGCAAATGGAACCTTGATGCATCAGGAGAGGGATGTGTTTTCACACACAGACACACACTCCACACACACATACACACAAACACACACAAATTGATCAGGCTCATTTTCATACAGATATTCACACATATGTGCACAACCGGTCATGCATTCAAAGACTCTTATGCACACGCACTCATAGGACAAGCAGGATTTTTTTTAGAGCATATTGAGAATAATACACCTCCTCCTCTGTTACTCAATGGGCCATGCAGTATGCATGGTCTGCTGTCTGAGATGGGCAGCCAATTTCTCTCCCTGCGGCTCCCTTATCTCTAACTCTCACAACTGCCCACTGATAAGATCCAATAGATTTTTCTTCTTAGGGATAAACTATATTTTTCCTTCCCAAAAGCATTTAGCTTTCCCTGGCATTGAGATGTTCTCTTACCCTATAGGCCAACACAAGCTAATTCTTCATCTTTTCCAGAGCAACAAGTAAAACCCAATAAATAAAAAAAAAAAAAAAAAAAAAGTAGATTGCCTTAAAATATAAGTTCTGATAGGAATATTGGCCTGGAGTGTTGTTTTTAGTTCTCTGTCAGCTGGTGGGAAAGGCACAGGTGGCGAGGATGGACACTTTAAATTTCCCAAAAAAGAAGATGAGGGTGAAGAGCAATGAGATAACGACCTGGACGAACATCTGTTCACCAACTGTGTGACATTTTTCAGTCGTTTCCAACCACTGTTAGTTTTTGTATTTTTGTGTGTGTGGAGTTATTATGGTTTGAAAACAAACACATAAAACCTGAGCACATGTGATACAGGCACGCAGAACGGTATCTGCGTGTGGTAAACCGTCCTCCCAGGGGAGCATTTCTGTGCCGCAAACATGACACAACAAACCACAGAGAAAACCTCAATTGTTTTTACAGTGTTTCCAGTTTTTTCTGTCTCTGTCTTTTCTTTTTTCTTTTTTTTTTTTGGAATCTAACATAACAGTCATAAATTAGCTGCTTCTGCTCAGCATGTTGAAGATACCATTCTGTGTACTTTTATCGCATGAACACCAAAGTTTTTGGTTTATTTTTTTTCCTGGACTTATTTCTGTGTCCTGTCAGATACAAGACACAAAAACAAACCTTCTGATAATGTTTTTCAAACATAACTTTGCCAAATTGCATTGCTTGAGGGATTTTTTTACCTACAGATCTCTGTATTACATCTCATATTTTTACAGAGGCGACTCAACGTGGCTATGTTTCCATTCTCCATTTCGCAGCAACCCTGTGTGTTTTTTTTTCCACCATTGATGAGCCACGTGAATAGTCTCTCTTGCTCTTACTCCCTCACTGTCTTTCCTCCTCCTCCTCTCTCTGTTTGGTGCTGGGATCAGACATGCTGCTGACTGGTGCGCTCTGCAAATTATTTTCTTTCCATTATCAGACACACAGAGGGTGGCCCAGGGTGCTGCAGGCGAGGCATTGTCCCAGTGAAAAGCCCTGTTTAATCAACACGTCGGTAATTATGTAACAATATAGTGTGGCATTTGACTGTGCGAGCAATTATCTTTGAGTTTATTTGATCAGAGTAACTCATCTATTTTGATTGGTCTTATTAGTTTATCGTCCTATTCCTTATAAAACCAAGCTGGGGCCAACGTCTCCCTCTCCATCCCTCCAGCTACCGATGTATCTTGAGGCAGACAGCCAAAAATACCCAGGATCCTCAACAATCTTCAATTTGGGAATCTGTCAGACTTCTTTAATCGCGTGTGCATCCTTTTAACCCTATCTCAGTCAGTCGAGGTGTGAGCGCGAGAGCATAAATCCTTTGTTCTGTCCGAGCACCTTTTAGCCACTCTCTTTGTGCCCTCATCCTTCTCCAGGCTATGAGTTTTCAAAGCTTCTGTTTTTTTGCCTCAGCCCCCAGCCTCTGCCCCTCATACCCTCCTGCCAGAATCAAAGAAGATCCCACCCATGGGAGTTTTTTATGTCAGCACATAAGAAGTCAGTTTGGCCATGTGCTGTTTCAAATCAAAGACCTCCAGATGCCCTTTCTATCAGTATTACATAAGCTCATGCTGTTATTTAGAGCATGGACACACTATAAACAAATGATAAACTAATCATGGGGGGGCACTCACTAATGGCTGACACTAACTATCTTTACCAGTGACGTCTGTTGAGTTACTGAGGAGAAGAGACAGGAAACAGTACATGGGAACACAGAATAGAATACTGTGCTATTACAGCCACTAAATTGTTAATCTTTTTAGCTTTTTTCCTCCTGGTACTTATTTTGATGCACTCTTCCTGAGATATTCAGATTTATACTGGGCAATGTGCCTGGTGAGTCACCTAATGATTCCAGTGTGGGCTCTGAGGAGAAAAAGCTAAGTTTGTCTGAGTCTCCTATAGTCAAAGGATGTTTGGATTGTCCAATTACAGCTTCCAAAGACTTCTTGCCATCGGAACAAGTGTTTGTACATTGCTGTGATTACAGCTGCAGTGTGTTTAAAATCTCCCTTAGAGATATTACAAGGGTGCGATGACAACTGAATGGCTAAATGGGGAATTTTAAAAGTCGGAAGGATGAAAGCAGGAGCTCCGTGTTCTGAGGGCAGCACAAACACAGAAAAAGTTATTATCTGAGAAAGGTGTCTCCTGGATCTTTTCCAAAGGACACAAGCTGACATGTTGTCCTTTCCCGCTTCACAAACCACAAGGAAAGGAAAGGCGAAATAATTATTGAAATGAGTATAACATTATAGAGAGCATAATGTACACAAAGTAAATGAAGAAATGTGCTTTGGGAGTGAGACGTCAATAATCAAAGGGAAACAATCTCAGGAAGTTTCTTTGCAAATGTAATGTTACTGCAGTTAGAACTGTTTTCAAATGTCAGGATTTATAGAAATATGCCTTGATTTTAAGTCATATATAAGCTGTTCACTCACAAAGAGTAGGTTAGACTAGATTAGATTATTACATTTCCCTGAGTGGGATGATTAAAGGAATATAATCTAGATTAGATTAGATTAGATTCGATACCTTTATTTGTTTCAGTTTAGTGGTTGAAAGTACAGCTCAGAACCAGGAGGAGGACCCAAACAGAGCTCTCAGGTGTCTCCAGGTGAGACAAGGCTCTATGGAGGAGGAAGATGATAGCATCGCCCACTCCAATGCAGTTTGGTACGCAAATTGCAACGGGTCCATGGACGAGCTCACAGAGGGCGCAGGTGGATCAGGACTAGTCGCTCCAGGGCCTTCATAAGGTGGAATGTTAAAGCCACCGGCCTGAAGCAGCTCGGCCCTTTGGGATTGGGAGGGGGGTCTTTGGCACCAGTACCACGCAGGATGTCTTCCACAGACGTGGTACCCTCCTCAGTTTCAGGCTCAGGTTGAACAGATCTCCAATAATCCCACACAGCTGATCTGCACAGGATCTGAGGAGCCTGGAACTGAGGCCATCCGGACCTGCAGCTTTCCTGGACTTTACGTTCCAGAGCTGGTTTTTCACCTGGAGGGTTGAGAGGGACAAGCAGGGGGCTGTGTGTCTCTATGTGTCAATGGGGGGTTGAGAAAAGCAGTGGGGGATGAAGGTGTTGGAGAGCCCAGTCCTGTAGGGGGGGAGGTGAAGGGGGTACTGTGGCATTAGTTTCACTCTCACAAATCCACTGAAGGTTCCTCAGATATGTTCCCATGATCTAGTTTCTTGTTTATAGCTGTCACTATTATACTTTGTTGTTCATTAACCCTCAAAGACCTAAAAAAAACACTAGTGGCCGCAAACATC
The DNA here is from genome assembly GCA_029814585.1 of Gymnapogon annona. Classification (NCBI taxonomy): domain Eukaryota; kingdom Metazoa; phylum Chordata; class Actinopteri; order Kurtiformes; family Apogonidae; genus Gymnapogon; species Gymnapogon annona. The sequence goes on from JAPTHA010000015.1 coordinate 11,945,123, forward strand.
TATTGATTTAAAATGTCTAATCACTTTTGAACCACTAACCCTATCATTATGGAAAATATAAACTACATTTTCCTAGCTCAGTGGCATCACGTGAGGCATTTGAACATTTAATTCAGTGGGTCCATAGTGGAGCCTGGTTTAATGGAATATTTTCCTGAAATATTCAGTTTTTCTTAAAATTTTGACATATTTTGATGGAGAAAAAAAACTCAATCAGTACTAAGTCAATAATAAAATGAATACAAAAATGCTTAATATGAAGGAAAAAAGCAAAAACGTGTCCTATGGCTTTAAGAGTTAAGGACGTGCCATCTAATTGTAAAACATTTTGCTATGTGATTCAGCACTGTCATATCAAGTGTAAACCTACATCACCCGCTAATACTACCACAACAGATCATCCCTTCAGTCCCTTTTCACTGCATTTAAAAACTGGTGCAAACCTGATTGGTCAGTACTGTGTGTTTGCTGGCGGTGCGTAGGAAGGACCTAGACACCCCCAAGCCACAGAGAATTACTGCTGAGGAAGTTCAGGGAAAGATAAACAGTCGAGAGACAGGCACCTGCCCACACACCTAAACTTTGCCTTAAAGAAAAAAGATCCATTTTACTAGTCACAGTGAGTGTCATCCAGAGATTAATAGGGGCTCGTAAGTGATGATGATTTTTTTTTTAATATTCAGATTAAGGTGTAGAGAGTTTAATTTAAATTAGTGCTTGGTGATATTCACCTTCAGGAGTGTATATGAAATAATGTTATTCAAATTATGAAATATTTGCATACTAAAAGTACAATAATGACCACAAACATACATAGCTGTGGTCAAAAGAAATATCATCTTTTATTATGGAAGACTTTGAATGCCAATTTCTATACTAGTGGAACGAGGATTTATATTTTGATCAGGAGACAAAAATGTTAAGAGTGCTAAGAATACTAAGAGAAACACATCAAGTGCATATGCAGAGAACACAGTGATGCTGCTACATAATGTCATTTCAAGCCCAAGTCACCATCAACCAGAATTTCTTCTTCTTCTTTCAGCTTTTCCCTTCAGGGGTCGCCACAGCGAATCGCTTGCCTGCATCTAACCTTATCCTCTGTATCCTCTACTCTCACACCAACTCCCTTCATCTCCTCTTTCACTACGTCCATAAACCTCCTCTTTAGTCTTCCTCTAGACCTCCTGCCTGGCACTTCCAGACTCCTCATCCTTCTACCAATATATTCCCTCTCTCTCCTCTGGACATGTCCAAACCATCTCAGCCTGACCTCTG
>JAPTHA010000015.1:11962657-11978701 GCA_029814585.1 Gymnapogon annona
AAAACATGTTTTCAGTTATTTCACCTTTTTTTGTTCATTACATAACTCCACATGTGTTCATTCATAGTTTTGATGAATCTACAATGTAAATAGTCATGAAAATAAAGAAAACGCATTGAATGAGAAGGTGTGTCCAAACTTTTGGCCTGTAATGTATTTCATTCTATGCAATAAACAAAAGAGGGAGGCATTGTCTCAGGTCGTACAGTGTCCGTGGGCACGAATGGAAACATTATTTGTCAAGAGTTTTTATTTGAGCATGCAGGATTCACCACTTGTCGGGTATTGCCTGTTTTGTTTCTTGTAAAATCAGCCTCAGTAAAAAAAAAAAAAAAAAAAACTTTCATGAATATAACAAAAGACTCTTGCATGAAGTAGAACACTCTGCAAATGAGGTAAGCACATTTTGCCTGTAATATAAATCCAACCACTTAGAGACTATAATGGGCCTTAAATGTGGAATAAATGGAAAATGTGTGCTCGTTACAAAGAGTGAAAACCCAGTAATTTAAGATATAGTCAACCTTCTCCAAAATGAGAACCACTATTGTAGTTTATTACTGGTTAAATCTCACTTTCAGCTGCATCATATTAAGTTTGAGATAGTTCTTTCAAATTGGATAATTTTGTCATTTTGATGATAACATTACTTTCTGGGAAAGAAAAGTATAATTCTCCACAAACTAAAACTAACCAGTAACAAAGAACTCCGAGTGATTAATTTTGAGGAATTTTCAAGATGTCTTTGTTGTCACGTCACGGTCACTACCTAAAAACAACTATACTTTAGTGCATTTTGGTGTCTCGCATACATCAAATATTCTTCGTGGCCTTTCACCTCCTAATTCAAAAAGCACATCAAACACATAACTGGCTTTGAGTCCATGTTCCTTCCTTCCCAAGATCTCATAAACATTCTTGAAATGCCTTCTCTATCATGGACGGTGATTGTAGGGATGGAAACAGGAACAAAATCCCATCGTGTACCGTTTGTCTTTCTCTTAAGGGGAAAATGCGCTGATTTAAGATTATTTAGAAATCTCATTTTATTTCTTGTACAATTGTACTCTTTATTTCTGTAATCTGTCACCTCTATTTATGCAATCCTGTCGAAATTTCTGTCATTTCTTGTACTCTTATTTAGTTGAACATTTATTCATTAGGATGCCTTTTGATGCAATATTGTTGAAATTTCATTTTAGATTAGATTAGATTAAATTAGATCAAATTAGATTAGATTAGATCTACCTTTATTTGTCCCACTCGGGGAAATTCCAGTTTACAGCAGCAGAATAGATTACACACAGTACACACCAGACACACACCAGTTATTGCACATAACATTTATTGCACTTGTATTTTAACTTTTATCAATTAGTGTGTAACCATATATTGTGTTTATTCCTTGTAAATTTTAAGCACTTTCGGTTACAATTCTTGTATGAAGGTTCTATACAAATAAAGTTATTATTATTATTATTATTATTATTATTAAAGAATAATTCAGATGGACACATACTGACATTTTGGATAAATAAGTATATTGATTTGAACTATTCAAATCAGCCTAATGCTCAGTCCATATACTTTTTACGCTGGCTTCATCATCATCATCAAGGTTTGCCTTTAGCTTTACTTAGCTCTCCACTTCTCAGTACATCACACCAAATACATGCATATTTTGTCGAAGCTGGACTCACTCGCACTCCACAACTTTGAAACGATGCCAGGAGCAGACGAAGATCAATACAGTGTGATCCTATCTGCTCTCTTTGATATCCACAGGCACAGCCCTCTAAACCTTTAAGCTGAATTTGAGAGAACTTGGCCCGAGCCTTTGAAGCTTCTATTTAAGATCTTGGGAAGTTTGCACTCTTAATTTAAGCCATTTAGGCACAACCGCTGTATTGGATAGACGGTACTAATACATTAAAGGCTGAATTGAAATTGATATTTTTCATTGCGATTTCAGCTGCCGACTGAGACACACAAAGGATGGAGGAGGTCAGACAAACGAAACGTGCAATTACAGCTCTGTGCTTCGGGAGAAAAGAAAACATTCAAAAAGTAAAGTCATGTCAGTCTTTCCTCCAGACAATTTGTGAGAGAAAACAAAACCTGTTATCTATTCACCAAAACATCACTTTATTTTTATGGGCTTCTGTTGGAAGCTTTGATTTTTTCTTTTTTTTTGTATGAGACACTCGTAGACTACGAAACCCTTCATGTTTTCAGAATGGGTTATGTCTGTTTCATTTGTGTGCTAAGAACTCACAGTGTGCCCTCCTCACAACCAAACACACAGCTCCCAAATCTGCTTTTCTGTTTTTGCGCCACTTGAAGCGCTGGTAAAAGTGAGACAACATGACACGTGTGTACTTTCCAACTCCCGAGGACAAAACAAACCCACAAGATTTTCCCAAATCTCTGGAACAGTCAGGCCGCTTTCCCTCCGCCGGTGTATCAGACACTTTGTCACCAGTCTGTTTACTGTTGGCTCTGTTGTCTCACTCAGACAGTTCTTGCCACGTGTAATGTACTTGTACTCTCGCCAATGAAGAGACAGATGTGCATGTGCAACCCAGTCCCTCTGAGTGGGTGTTTAAAGTGTTTCTCTTGGCTGTTTCATGTGGACTCTGTGGTGCATTGCAGCATCTGAGTAAATATCTCTTTTAAAGGGGTATATTGCAGTATATGTTATGTGAATGAATCACTATAGAACATTTTGTGTCCTCATTCGTCCAGAGACTATTCTTCTTGAAGCTCCCTACAAAGACATGCTGTCAGGCAGACAATTAAATCTGTCTACTTAGAGGTCTTGTGGAAGGCACCTGGCATCTTGTGAGGCTGAGAGATGCCGTGAGCCAGGTATGCAGAGTCCTGAGTAAGTAACTTATATGGGAAAGGTGCCTTAAGCAACATTTTTCTCTTAGGCATAATGCTGTCAGTGCTTCAGGGTATTAACTGAAGACAAGAGAAAGGAGGAAGGGTGAAAGTATATGACTTAATGTTCTGGTGTTGACTGACTAGTCATTAAGTAGACACTTGATTGTCAGAGGTGTTTTTTAAATGTTTTCCCAGACATTGTTAGTTAAAAATGTAAACTTGAAATGATGGAAGAACTGCATTGATACAAAGGTGCAGACTCAGATAATACAGACTCTTGGCTGTCCATGCATGAGCACAGTGTGTGTGTGTGATGTTTTTTTTTTTTTTTTTTGCATTTCAGAGTCATTGCACAAATACTCTGTGGGTGTTTTTTTAAATGTATTATTATTATAATTATTATTATTATTATGTTTAAGGATCCTAGCTCTTGTGATGTGCATTTTTTTTATTTACAGCATTAATTGGAGAAGTGTGTCATATGCAAAACGTGGTGCATTCCAGCACCCACAATTTGAGGTGTCATTTTAGACATGTGAATGGCTGCAGGGTTGGTGATGTAAGAGTGGAAAATACACCACTTCGATAATGTACTGAGGAAACAGTGGGTCTGGTGTGAGCTATATGTTCTTGGTTTTATAAGCAGTGGAAGGAAATGCATTAGGATCAGGTACTTTGTGTAAAAGGCTAATACCACGCAGAGAAAATGAAAATACTATGCTTTCAAAACCATATCTTTGTATGGCTATGTAAGTGGAACAAAGTGTGCTGAGCCCATAAGCACCTAAACAGCCACAGGTGACTAAAACCATCCACTGATCCATATTCGACACATTTGGAGAAACAGTTTTGTACAATATAATTCTAACTTAAATGTTATACTTGTAGTAGCCGAGTGAAAGTATACTTATATCTCTGACAAGTCTTCCATTGTAAATATTCTCTACATGTATATATATATTTTTTAGCATCTAATACATACATTCCTTTTGGAGAAAGGATAAAATAAATCAAACGTTTTTATTAATGTTGACTCAGTTATTAATTGGTTTGCCACAGTTTGTACATAACGGGTCACAGTAGCTGAGCTCCTTCTTTTCTAAATAGGTTCTTTTTCTTCTGTAGTCACTCAGGTCGACTTATTCATTCTCTGAATTAAGCCCCCCCCCCATATCACAGTCCATCATCAAAGCTTCCGTGCCGTGCGTTTTGCTCTGTGAAAGGCAGGTGCTGGCTAATTGAATGAGGTCTAGGTAGATGTTCTTCCAAAGCAATTAATTGCTCTCCCGGGCTCGCTGATTGAAGCAACCATGCATGGCCCACCATAGCTGTCACTCTGCTGCAGCTGGGACAGACTGTGTATTGACTACATATAGACTATATACAGCATTTACTCCACTGGAAAAAATCAGAAACATTAACTGCATTGACATGTCTTTTGGGAAATGTGAATGCATCTGTGCAATTGTGCATTTACCTGTAAAAAGGAAATGACCAAAATAAACTAACATCACTGTAATGCAAGCAAGTTCTGTTCAGTCATTTCACTCCATGAATCATTTCCTTCATAAAATGTGCTAGTTTAATAATGTTTTTAGGGTTGATTGTATACAGTGCACTCAAATATGAATCTTGGATTGAAATTGCAAATATAAGATGGATTGGCTGAATGCAAAATAAAAAATCTAAAGTGAATCAAACAGTTGTTTAATTAGATCTATACAATTCATAACAAACAGTTGGTATGGATGTACTGGCATAAAAATGACAGAAATGTTCTGCTCATTATCACCTCTTCAAACTAGAATCTGCCACCAGATGTGAACATAATGGAGTGAATCAATGATGCTGTTGCATCTTATTCATGATGTCACATCACATGAGATCCATAGGTCCTGAAATTATATATACATTATTATTTTCAAAGGTAGAAAGTAATAATGGGTTAAGATGAGAATATAAACTGGACTTGCATGTAAAAACTATCCTTTACAGCAATATGAATAAACATGAACAAACTGAAAAGATAAGTGTAAAACATATTGAATTTATCATTTACACATATACATTATAACCAATAGATGACATTTAGTAACAGGCAGAATACTGTTATAATTGCACTCTCGGAAGTCATTTCCGGTTGCTCAGGTTATTTACATTTTTTGCAAAATTATACTATGAGTTATGAGTATTTATAGGTTATTATGGTAGTATTTCACTTGTCTGACCACATTCAAATTGAATTGGTCTGAATGTGGAACCTGAACTCGTTCACTTTTTCATTGCAATTCTAGCTTTGCACAGATTCATCTCAAGGGCCAGAGTGGACCCTTAGGTGGGCCAGATGTTTGACAACTGTGTTCTATATGATCAGCAAACTTCTATTTGCACAGGAAACCCAATATGGGTTTATCACGGTAATTATGGTCTTGTAAAATCCATAGATTTACAGCATATGGCACTGGTGACGGTGCAAAAACCACTGTGTCCCGCAGGAGAATAAGGAAGGCATGGAATTTGTGTGTGTGCGTGTGTGTGTGTGTGTGTGTGTGTGTGCGTGTGTGTGCTTGTGATTGTGAAACCTTCACAGAGGCCTCCCTGCACCAAACAGCCTCTTCGAACCAATTAAATCACCCCTCTATGTGTGCGTGTCAGTATATTTGTGTGTGTCTGTCAGCCGTTGCTTTTCTTTGTGTTTTCAACTCCTCTCGCAAGCGCTGGAGATTTATTAAGCACCGGACAAGATCAGTGATGACAGTTCCTTTCATGTCCCTGTGGGAACTACAATAAGCCTGCTGTGTCTCTCTCATCTTCCTGTGGGTCTGTCTCCTTGTACTGCCTATTAGTGTCAAAGTTCAGTGTCTGCACTGTCAACTCTCTGCGTTTATGTGCTTTCTTGTTATCTTTTTTTTTTTTTTTGCTGCTCTCCAGTGGCATTCATCTTGGCTTTTTTTTCCCCTGCTTTCAGCGTCAATGCTTTAATAATATTTACTCCTTCACTCTAGCTGTTTTTTCTCATGTTCATGCTCCATATTCTGTCTCCTTTAAATGAAGGCCCTTCTGCCCTCCGCCGCCAGGTCACGGTTACTGTTCATGTGGACGGTGCATCTGCCAGGAGGGCTGGTTTGGAAAGCTCTGCCAGTTCCCCAGGTCTTGTGACATGAGCGACGCCCAGAGCAAGGAGCAATGTGAAACCTCGGATGGAGTCGTGTGCAGTGGGAAAGGTGAACATTTACCAATGCGTCACAAATACCTCATATACTTGCAGAATCATTTTTTTAAAACTACAGATAATGTCATTTTTAATCAGCAAAAATAGATCAAAGGTGTAAAGCGTACAAAGAAATGTCAATCTTTTCCTGCTTTGCTCTTCTCAAATGTAAAGGATACACTTTTCACTCTGTTTTAATGTCACTGGTAATTAATATTTTGGGGAATTCTTTTTTTCTTATCATCATGGGAAATGTTGTGATGGGCGATTTCCCTAATCTCTGAAATTCACACTGAATAATGAATGAATAAGTCAAGAAAATAAAACTATTAAACTCATCATTAGTTGGAAGTTTAGCCGCCTGCCAGTTCATACCTGGACAATTATAATCAAGTCCTGCACACGGTTACTTCACTGTACGTATCATTAGGTGGGAAATGACACCACACAACAGTGCTGCTCCTCTTTGGGGTGTCTGGGGGATCCACAGAAATAGACCGACCGCAGTGGGTCCGGCCCTGTAGAGCTGAGCTGGGTGTGAAAATGAAGATGAGCATGTTCATTCTCTTCGCTCGGCTACATCCAGACACCAGAACAATCTTCCCTCAGCTCCTCCCCTTATCTCACCTCTGTTTCACATTCCGTCTTCACTCCGTCTGTTTTTCTTGGCCTGCCTCTCCTTCTCAGAGCGGGTTCCTGTTACCCCGCTGTATATTGATAGCATTTGGGGAGATTGAAAACATAGTTTGCTCGACCTCTGGGTGTGAGGTTGAGGGGAAAAAAAAAAGAAAGAAATTGACAGCGGTAGATTTGTTTCCCTCTTACCAGTTTGCCTTTATACTAATCCTTAACACCTTATTATCCTGAAGCAGCCCCTTAGAGACACACACTTAGAGAAACATAGACACTTATTGGGAGGACAGAAAGTTTACTAAAGTATATTAGTAGGTGTTCCCCCAGGAAATCCACTCTGAGCAGTGCTATTAATCTTCCCCTTCCAAATTAAGAATTTGGAGAAAACATACCATTCGGAATTTAGTGAAGAAAAATACAAGCAAAAAAAATAAAAAAAAATACCATGCAGGAAAGCAAGGCAAATTACACACAATTGAAATATTTATCAGCTTGGATATCAAACTTGTGATTAATTAATATCACAAGTTAGTTAACAGCTGTGTGTGTTTGTATGTGTGCGCGCACACGTCTTTACATGTGTGTTTTGCGGCAGGTTCTTGTCACTGTGGTCAGTGTATCTGTTCACCTCAAGACTGGTGGGTGTCTGGAGAGTACTGCGAGTGTGACGACCGAGACTGTGACAAACACGACGGTCTCATCTGCACAGGTATAAACGTAGAGCGAGCACTCGCGCAAACACTAGAATATCTGAAAGTTTTACACCGTGGCCTTTTGTATGTGCAACAGGAAACTTTACGTGCACACATTTTCCTCCATGTAGCCATTTATCCACAGGAGCCGTCTTCTGATAATGGAAATCTCAGTACACGCTAATAATTATTTTTGCCCTTGGGCCTGTCAAACTCTGGACATCTGTTCAGAGGTGTTTCTCATCACGACTTCATGACGCCAAATGTCAGCCTTAATGCCATTCGAAGGAGAGGGTGATTAGTTTGAGATGCTAATATTCCTTACAAACATGGAAAAGAGTGAGGGAGAAACATACATGAGGTGTGTATGTGCTGTTAAATACTGGTGGTTACTGTATTACTGATTGGACTATATGATAATTAGCAGAAAATACAAATCATCATAATGTAGTAGAAGTTTACATGAAGGCCATTATGGCACTGAAGTTGAATATCTAGATCCATTTTTATCTTTGCCTGGTAGCTGTGATAAAAATGACTTTTCCCTGTTTGCCGACTGAAGAATAAAGGAATTTGTCCATCAGGTTTTCCAGTAAATGAGACCTCATATGAAGGATTTCACGGAGCCTTCAAAGCCATAGATTGTCACTGCACATACAATTGATGAGCGATGTGGAAAATTCAGTGCATTAGGAATGTTTGCTGGTTAATTTCATGCACTAAATATGATCATTTCAAGAACTATTTTAGAAAAGGTACCAGAAAAATAGGTCTGTTTGCCAAGTCTTCAAAGGTTCCAAGTGTCGAAATAATCAAAACCAAAACACAACATAAAGGGAGTGGGTTTTGCTTGAAGTCAGCCGTTGGAAATGTGGTTTATTCAAGTCAAATATGAAAAGTTACAGTTCAAAAAAGTGGATCGGGGTAAAGTGGCGTAGTTAATTTTAGGAAATGAATAGCCTTGAAGATGGAGTAAATACATAGACACCATATGTCCTCGTCTTGCCTTAAACTTTGCAACTGCACTTAAAAAAGAATGCGAATATAAGGCTGACCATGTTAAGTTACTTGCAAACCCCCCAAACCTCAACCACCTTCCTTTTTTTTTTTAAAACTCAACTACAGGTTTCTTTAGAATGTAGAAAACCACATTCGGCCCCGAGCACTATCCTCAGTTTCCATATTCCACCAAAGAGCTGCACCCAGGGAACCAGAGTGTGAAAAGAGGAACCTTGTTAAAGGTCAGGCAAGATGGCACAGCTCTTTAATTCACAGCTTTTCTTCTCACATCTTCTCAAAGGGAATGGCTTGTGCAATTGCGGCACCTGTGAGTGCTGGGATGGCTGGACTGGGAACGCTTGTGAAATCTGGGTTGGAGCAGAGTACTGAGGATACCAGAACACTGGTATAGGAACAGAGGCCTGGCTGCCCGGAGCGTCCAGGACCACCACCAACAGCCGCAACCGCCGACTGAAAAACCACGGGACGAGGGAGGAAAGAAGAGACCAAAACTAAACATTAATTCTGCATATCATTAACTTCCTTTATTGTACTGGTTACAAATTATTTTTAATAAACATTGATGTTTGCAGGTGAAAAAGAAACAACCGTGGATGCAAAGGCATTTTTCTGTTGAAAACATATTATAATGTAAACATTTCTAACACAGCTTTATTTCTTTGTTGTAATATAGAAATGCTTTTCACGCTCCGCAGAGCTACACTAATAGAGTGCAGGTACATGACAAATCCAAAATGTTGGAAAGAAAACAGCATGTATTATTAAGGTGACGTTTTTGGAATATGTGGAATGCTGTGGGGGATAACGTGGGACTGTTCTTAACCGGGAACTGAGTGCCGTTTCCAAATGGGAATGAAAGTTCACTTGAAAGCTTGAGGCAAAAAAGGTACTGTTTGAGGTTTTTATTTCTTTTTCATAATAAAACATTAAATGTGCCGCATGACACAACATTTTGCATGGAAAACAATGCGAAGACCTTAATCATACATGGTTACAAATTTGTTATAACATGACATAACTCCAATGGGCATACTTGCAATGGTATATATATATATTTTTTTTTTGAAAATAAATCATTTCAATAGTGCCTATTCTTCTCCAACCGGAAATTAAACATTAACAACCTCCCATGAAACCCATGTCGTACTGAGGGTACAAGATGGACACTTGTCATTCAACTCATAGTCGTGATGAGGTTAAATTCTAAGTGGAGGAAATAAAGAGAGGGCATACATATTTCAGTTTGGGGCATGCTGGATGTCCATGTCACTTCAAAAGGTGGCATCAGGGGATGAGAGCTGCATTGACACAAGAGCTCAGTCACCACTTGAAAAGAGGACCGATAAGAAGTCACAAAGAAAATTTAATGTAAATTCTACTTTGGCCTTTTTTCATGCTTAAACTAGCCAACCCCTCTGTTTTTCTTTGTCCCATCAAAATGACAGGTGCAATAATATACTGCACACTATATTGCATTATTATGTTACTGATGTTACAGTACACCTTTATATAAATATTTTTATTCAATATGTTGTATATGTGTATACAACAAACACAAACTGTATAGTGTAGACAAACTCGTTGCATATATGTATGTAAAATTAGCGGTACATACCAACAGTTCTTGATAGACATAGCCTACTACATGCAGTTCATCAATGCCATCCTCTCCCCATGCAACAGATGGTACAACGTACAAATGAAAGAGTTGAAACCAAAAGCACGGGTAACAAAGAAACTACTTCTTCCAGTAACACATCTGAACAAAGGCGAACAAAGCAAAAAATTGTGACAGCTGTTGGGATCTGGAGACGACATCACACACGACCCGTATACTAGAGAAATGAGGAGATCGGACAAATAAAGACAGGTGGCTACACAGATCCAAACAGAGATGTACATTTACACACCAGTCATTTACAAAAATAAAGTCAGCCTCGGAGGAGCCGGGGCTGGAAGGGCCAGCCCAGCATGTAGAGTTTGAGATGGTGGTAGATGATTGGTTGTACTGAGGACAGAACATCAGCCCCAAAACACAACAAAGAGTGTTTGCAGCTCCTTTGTATAGTACACCATTTTTGTTATATACGTCAACAGACAAATATTGAAGTCTAAGTAATGTGCTTTGATGTGCCATAATAAGAAATGGTTATGTGTAATCCCAGATAAAACTCAGTAAATAATATGAACAAAATCAATTTCTTAATATAGTTGCAGTTTTAGCAGCATACAGCAGCAACAATCTACTTAATATTCTAAATCTTACCTAAACAAAACTATTAGGAAAAAATTATTAAAGCAAGACAGACGTTAGAAATTGATTGATCAGATAGAGCTTTCATAAAACTGCTAACAGTCAGAATGAAAATGCAAACGGAAAGTGCAGAGGATTACCTTCAGATAAGCTGTGAGTGTGCCATAGCCTACGACATGCCCATTCCACTCCCACGCTAAAACTCCAGCGCTCTTCATCTCAATAGTGAAGAACTTTACCCACACCTTGTTCCTTATAGAAAATACATGCATGTGATTAATTCAAGGTATACATACTTCTCCAAAATGACATCAGTCAAGACCTTTGGGTGTCACCGAAAGGACAGGGAGGAGTTGATTCTTTCGAACAGAACAAATGCTATCACAGTGAAAGCTTCATTGAATTGAATCATAAAGAGAGTCAGATTTGTTTTCTTTGTTAAAGAATCAGTTCTTCTGGGATGAAAAAGGCTTTGGTCATTTCAGAATGAAGAGATCTGAGTGAGTGTTTTTTTTTGTCTTTTTTTTCTTCTTCTTTTTAATGGGTAATGCTACGTGTCCTCTACATGGATGTATCGGGTGGGTGAGGCACCTTTGGCCCAGTGGGGACTGGGATCCTGTTTTTGCATGCCGGGAATCAAGGTCCAAACAGGCACATGATAGGCCAGGATGATCAGTACTGGACTCTGCATGCTGAGCTAGGAGACAAATCCTCTCGTAATTATAATAATAATTATTATAATAATAATATCTAGTCATTTAAAAAGTTATGATTTTTAATTGTCATTTTCCCTAAGTTTTATACAGTGAAAATGTTATAATATAAGCCATCTCTTGTATTAACTGCTGCAAGAAGAGAGAACACAATATTAACTTTGCCCATGCTTTATTTGCTGAACCAAATAGGGATGCAGCCAGTATAAATGTCGCCTAATGGTTTTCAGCCATGTTGTTTTCTGGCTTTAAGTAGACGCTGCCATGAGATGGCTGCCAGTGCTGCAGTTATAGACCATCTGGGTCAAAGCCACAAGCCTTGCCTTGTAGTCCAAAGAAGTCAGCCAGTGAGGGACAGAGGCCTACAAGGCCTAGAGATATTCCTAGAGCCCACGCTCTGAAATAAGATTAAAGAAAAATAGACTTCAGGTTTCTATTTACCAGAGAAGGCGGACTGAACCGCTGGTGGGACTTAGATAGTGATATGTATACACCATTCCTTACAGCGCTCTCCCACCCACACGCACATCTGTTTATAAATGTGTGTTTGTATGTGTGTAGGGACGCTCCTTGCATTGATTGCAGTGGCGGTAATTAGCACTTCATCATCTATGATTGCAGGAGCTTTCTCCCAGCCTCCAGTATGTTTTATCGACTGTAAAATGCAACATCTCTGATTTTTTCCCCCCGCAAACTTTTTGTTTCTTTATGTGTGTTCATGTTGTAGGCAAGAAGAAAATTTGGATTTTTTTTTAATATGTTTGTTTGTTTTTTTTATGCCACATCTGAGTGAATGTGTTTCTTAGAAAATCACACAACTCCTCTGCAAAATGTTTTTATCTTTTCTAGGTTACTTGACAAAGAGAAAAGTGTGTGACGAGAGATAGAAAGAGAGGGAAGAGGGAACATACTCGTAAAAAATAGAGGACTACAGTCCAAATATTTACTCTAGCTATACAGTCTCTATCCCAGAACATAGCTGGTGAACTGTGGTATAGAAAATAGATCTGAAGGTACACAGACTCTGCTGCAACAGGGCATTATAGAGAGGGGGGGGGGCTTCTTGGAAGGACCATCAGCAAGCAAAGTACCACAAGCGTGGCTGTAAAACATGTGTAATTCATGTGAATTGTCACAGTTTCAGAGGGATCTAAAGGCATTCCATGATCAAAGGTCCTCTTCCCTCGAGATACTCAGCCACGTCAGAATCCATCCACCCATGTTGAAACAGCTGGAGAAAGGGAGGACGAAAGAGGAGGAGGAGGAGTAGGAGCAAGACAAGAAAGGATGTGAGGTTCGCCTGGATCCCATCCACAGAAGACAGAGGGTCTGAAGTCCAGTCAGGAAAAAGCCCTGCCTCCATCTCATTTGCCCTCTCCACTACACACACACACACCCACCCACTCCGGGCACTGGTCAGGTGTGGCTATGTGGTGGGCTTATCAGGCTTACTGACGGGTTTACCTCCGTTCATCACTGCAGGCTCACTTGTGCTTTTACTGGGAGGTACTGCTGCCTTGGGCACTGTTTCTCCAACATCATGCAACGATGGCTCTCTGTACATGGCAACTGGAGGAGCAGAAGAAAAAAAAGATGCTGTTAGCAAGAATTTGCTGTCGGCTGTCAAAAGTTATTTATGTGCACCATTTACTGTTGCTATGTATAAAATTTTAATACAGAAAAAAAAAATCTCAACATCTGCTCTAAAGGTAAACATTACAAGCCACATTTTTTTTTTTGGGGCTGGGGGGCTTTATGGCACTTTTTTCGACTCACTCTTTGCATTTTGGCAAAAGTTAAAAAAAAAAAAAGAAAAAAGAAGTGCCTGCCTTAACATCCTATACACAGCTGTATTTTTGTCTTGACAGAACATTTCATCTTGATTCTGTGTTTAAATGATGGGAAGCAATCAGGCTGGTGGCTGACAAGAGTGATGGTGGCATCTGCTGGACTATCAACATTTCATACTGCATTTGCCTCCTACACTGTACGCTTACAGCAGCAAAACTGTGGCTCGGCACAAAAAAAAAAAAAGTCAGACATAATCCTGCTATTGCTCCAGAAAGGAGCAATAGAAGCACTACCGTTATTGGACAGCTGTCTTGTCATGTCACTGGGGCATTTGTGCTCATTGTTTTTTTCCTCCAGATTCACATTGAAACACACCTGGGTTTATTTTTGTATCTATAACCTATTTTGTTCCCTGCTGCAAGATAACAGTAGACAGAATGGCTTCGACAATACTTCCAGGAATAAAAGTGTGTAGGAAAAAATAATAACATGTGTCTGATCATGGCCCTTGTACTGCAGAATAAATAAAAGAAACAAAAATCTTTGAGGTATAGCGTCAAAGCATCCGCAATGCATATTTATTTTAATGTGTTTCATGTGTTTGTTTTGATTTTTTTCAAGTCGCACATATCACATCCAATTATGCGTTACGGTGGCATTTGCAGGATATTACAAGGTGACATAAATACATCTGCAAATAAAGCTGACACTGGTATATTTTTAGGTTTATGTTTATGCAAGATTCTTCGAAAATCCTTCCAAAACGCTTGGCACATCAAAAAATCATGCAGGCAATTTTGACTGCCATAAATAGATAAATGTTACTAGACGTGGTACATACCTTCTAATGGCTTGGGCAGGAAGTGAGCAGCTGGTTTTGTTTTTTTCACTCGATTTCCTTTCATGGCTTGTCCCTCTTTATTAAGCCCTAGGAACCAAGCCCTCCCCGACTCCTGTTGTCTGTACAACATGGACGAGTAGATCACATAGTAGTTCTCAAAGACAGACTCTTTGAACTTGCACTCTGCTGTAAAGAGCTCCTGCAGACAGACACAAGCCAGACAAATAGAGCATTAGAGGAAAATATCACCTTTGTCTCAACAACAAAGAAAGAAAGAAAAAAAAAAAACAGAGTTAATGATATTTTTCCACTGGTCATGGATGACGTTTGTGTATTCAATAGGACTGTCGTTTACTTTGTCTGTAGGAAGAACAGCAGTTGTACCTCATACTAACACTGCATGGAATAATACAAGGAGGTATAGGAAGTGAACGGGTGGGGAAATCCGACATCATACTTCCACCTGTCTAGAAAAGGACCAGCGCTGCAGAGTTCATCTCGCTGTAATCATGTCGGATTCAACCCGCGTCTAATGACCTGTTCTGATGAAATGCAACGCTCACGTTCTCCTTGGCCTTAACCTTGACATTAGGTGTAGGAGTGTTCGTTTCATCAATTAGTTCATGTTCCCAGCAGAAGTATATATTGTTAGGCTGTGACCCCGGCACCTTTACAGCTCTAATTTTTTTTCCTCATCCCAGAGATCTAGTCAAAGATTCCAGTTCCCTAAAGTTTAATATAATAGGTAAAAAAAAAAAAAAAATCTTTCTCTGCAGTTTTCTTTAACACCACACGTTTTCCCAGCAATTTGTCTATCGCCCCCTTTTGAACTTTGCACGAATAATGATGGAACTAATCGAGTGACTCCTCCGCTTTTTTTTTTACACTTCAATTTGGCAATGACGAATGAACGCCGAGGCACCACATCTCTCTCCGCTGTTGCTCATTCATCTCCAACCAGAAGGGTAATAAAAAGCGTTTCCACATTGTCCGCCCTGCCAGGCTAAAAATAAAGGCATTCACTGAGGTATATTAATCAAAGTATACTCATCACAACGGAGAGATTCGCCACATCTGTTGTGAGTAATTCATGCTGATATGACTCCCAGAACATATAACAACCTCTTGATAGCTTCAACTCTTTAGCAGTTCTCGGCATAACATGGAATCTTTAAAGATGCATTTGGGGTATACGTGAGAACTTTTGTTTTATTACAAATGGAATTTGTGTAGGAAGGTTTTGTTGTACGCAGTGTTACAAAGCGACCTACACTCCATAGAGTCTGTACTAAATATGTGTGATGAGTTATATACAGTATGACATAAAAATCTAATTAAACAGAAATCTTTGCGGTTGTGTCTGGTGAAATTACTTCACTGGTCGGTGTGAGTGTTCACATTCAAAGAAGGCGCCCTCCTAGCGGCTGCCTGTTACAGCAGCTCCGTAACTTTTTCCTACTTTTAAAGTTTTTCTGCCCGTCTCTTGTGGTCGTGTCAATTGGACTCCTGTACAACATGGACATGTATCATTTTTTATTTTTTTTGTGAGGCAGTGGCTGTTTCTTTTGCTACGTTCACAAAATCCCGGACCTCCATCCACCGTGGGTTGGTGATCCATTGTGTCTCCAGCTGAGATGATCGACTGCGTGTACACCGGAGAGGACCCGCTTGTCCACGGCACCAGGCAGCGGGTGCAGTGCTGGAGCCGTGTACCGGGAGGTGGATTTATGTGACGGTACAACGGCGTACAACCGGGGGTCTCCATCGGTTCGTGTGTGTAATTATCGGTAGAGCTGCTCAACAGTTTCTACCAATCGTCTTCCATCGTGATGGGGACTTAACGGCTTTGGAATCAGCATCAGGTGTCCTAGCTAGCTAGCTGCTAGCTGTACTAGCTGTACAACTTTCTGGCTCATAGACTCCATCAGACTCCACGGGACTCTTTTGGGGGGGGGGGGATGTGATCTGTGTGTGCAGTTTAAAGACGTTTACATTCCAACTGT
>JAPTHA010000015.1:11999545-12010533 GCA_029814585.1 Gymnapogon annona
ATTATCTGCTGTTGCACTCTATAGTTAATGCCTGTTTTTTTTATTTTTTGGGGGGGTGGGGGGGTTATGATTTGATTTGATAAATCAAAAAATATTGAGAGCAGGGCCAAGTGGTCAACACAATTTTTCTGTTTTGCTGTTTAACGGAGTTGTATGTAATTCTACAAAACAATAAGCTTTTACTCATGAATTTCTTGGTGGTTTTATAGCCCTGGGATCTCATTAATGGGTTTGATATAAAATCAATGTTTTTCAGCGTTGAACACAAGTTGCACTGAAATGAACTGCTTTTGTTTGATGCAGTCTTTATTAACAATAAAAACACAATGGGCTCATATATTATCATACCACTTATTTTTCTTTTCTTTTTTATTTAGTCGTTTATTCTGTACTCTTGATTTTTAAGGGTGTATGACAGTAACACGTGAGAGCATGGGTAGAGAGAATGGCCCGAGAGGATGGAAGAAGAACCTGAGCGTCAGTAGAAAAATACCAAATCAAATACCTACACCCCAGGGACTCGCCCATGGACTCTCTCTCCTTTTCCGAGAGCCCCTAGGACACTCTTTTCTGCTTCTTTCCACAAACTTTCATTTTCATACTGATGCAAACTAAGCGAGTCCTCGCATCAAGTCCCTCTGCGCTTTCATACATCTTTGAATTGGACACTACAGGAAACAGATGCCCTCTGTCTTGTTGTTTCATACTGCTGATGATACAGTCTCCAACAAGTGAAGCTAAAAATCACTGCAGTGCTCCAGATTGGCCCTCTCAGGGATTTCATTTCTAAAAGCACCACTCAAGTGATGTGGCGAGTCAATTTGACAATCATGAAAGGTAGCACTAACAAGTGCAGGCTCCTGATAAAGAAAGCCTGCAGTGAGAGACTCCAGTGAAGTGAATGAATGAGGAACTAGCTTTAAAGAAAACCAGTCAACCATGAAATGCCCAGACTTTACACTTGAGAGATGTAGGAGAGCGTATTAGCAGGACAGAAAACGACAACAAAATATACACTGGGGAGTTGCATTCTGTGGCGCCACTATTTCATCATGTGTTCTTTACAATCTAATACTTCCTGATTTGCATTTAGGGATTTTGTATCAAAATTCCTGCAGAATAATTGAGGTTTTCGTGTTTTTATCTCATTTGAATCGTCTGTTTTGCATAACAAGTTCAAATACAGTTATCTAGAGACTATCGTAAGTCATGTTTTTTTACTGTGTTCTACAACAAGCTGGGAGAATTCCTCTCTTCTTATTACATTTGAGGGGGGAAAAAAGCCTTTTGCTGCAAGCGGCCTGGAGGAGAAATTAGCTAGGAGTTTATTGGCTCACATACAAAAGGAGCAGATTGAAAAGGGGTAAGATGATTGAACTCTCCTTTATTCCATGGTGTGTCCTTTGTGCCAGGCTGCACAGTCACTTTGATGCTATCTCTGCCATTTGAGCCGCACGCTGCGCCTTGGGTGCCTCATACAAAAGAATATGATGCACTACCAGAGACCTTGAATGGGCTTTCCATCTATTTTCTGAAAGAGTAGGAGTCTCCTTTTGATACATCTCATCTGTTAAAAAATTGAGTGTCACTCATTATCAAAGTACGTCATTAAAGTAAAAGCCTCCGTAATGCGTTTAATTCCGTAAAAAAAAAAACAGACTGTGTAAATTTTTCACTCCATAATTTTTGTCTTTTTTTTTTCTTGCCAGATCTCCACAACAAAATATTACATAAACTTCTAAGTAATTTCTCAAAATGTGAGTGCACTACAATCAAATACATCTAATGGAGAGAAAAGGTCAACTATCAGATTCTGATTTGCAAAGGAACACTGCAAATGGGAAGAATGGTTGCACCTTGTTTAGAGAGAATGATAGAAGACAGAAAGTGCAGAGGGAGGAGATGGAGGTAGATGAGAAACATCTTACAAGGCTGCTATTACCACAGTTATTCACACACTAAGATGCAAAGAGAGACCTTTGAGTGGGTGACTAGATAGTTAGAATAGTACAGTCTGATCAAAAAGTCCATTAGCACAGAAGCAGGGGTACGGAGTGAAGCAAGAAGAAGGCCAAACTGTGCTGAAGGAACACATCACTCCAGTGTCAGTAATGAGACCCACTTCAGTGTACTTATGCCTGTACAAAAAAAAAAAAAAGACACATTCACTGGCTGGATGGTGACCTAACATAAACTCTGCTGGGCTAGCGTCATCACATAAGATTTACTACTGTGAAAAGGGACCGTTGATTACCTAGAATACAAGTTAGCCCCATTTATCATCAAACCCCCTAACAACATATAGGTGATGCCATCATTTCACTATCATACATTATGACATATGACAAATTACTATGGAAAACACAGGACATAATTATATCCAGTATAATTACTGACAGCAGTTACTTCCATCTTTTTTAGTCAGAGTGTATGTCCATCCTGTCTGTTATTCCTGCACTACCACATAAATAAAAGGTTAAAGGAGGCTAATATTTCATTAATAAAGCCAGGAACAGATCGACGGGGGTGGGGCGGTGGGGTAAGGGTGGCAGTGGAGATCCACCGCTGAATAAAGCTGGAATTGTTAATAATATATTGGACACGGGTTGAAATAAAAATTCATGAGTCAATCGTCTGTGAAAATTCTGGACATTCTGGACTAGATCAAAATACCTGGTTCATTTGCACTGTAAAATAAAAAAAAATAAAATTAATACAAAGCAGTAAAAAAAAAAAAAACACATTTACAGCTGAGGACGATTTCCATCTTTTTATATGAAAGTCATGTATATGTCATAAGTCATTTTATATGAAATGTATTTTTTTTATTTGAATATTTACGTATGCTCCCTGGAAATGTGCACAATCCACAGATGTTGTAATTGTTCTGCTATGTGTTATGCATCATAGCGTACCCTTAGCGTATATTAATTCATAATCCCTATTGTGCCATTCCTTAACAAAATCCACAGGATTCTAGGTCAATCCTCCTCAAATGAATTTCATTTCCTGGCTTAAGTCAAGCAGTGATTAAGTATTGCAGAATTCTGCAGGAATACCGGTGCATTGTACAGTTCTGTGCCCTGAGGATTAGGAACAAAAAGACAGTGGAGGAGAGAAGAGACAGTGATCGTGATGGATACTCCTGTCCAGGAGAAGACCTCTACTTCCAATGTTCTTGCTGATTGATTTGAATGACTGAGATGGGACACAACATGGGAGGGAGATGAAAAGCACTGTCTGTGCCAGGTGAGGTCTTATTACCCCTACTTAGCTGTCTAGCCCATAGAGTCCCAGTTTTGTTTTTTTTTAAGTGAAGCGGTCAGTAATAGTGTTTGAAAACTGACCAAATCTTTACCCATCAGATGAATATTAGTTGCGACCTGAACTGTACTGTGCAAAAAATCTGCCAAAACACCATTGAATTTTGCATCTAAAAAGGTAAGATCTATTTCACTTTTATAGGACAACAGACCAAAAAGATTGACGTTTTCTCATATTCTCTGTTATGGCAAAACAGCCGATCTCTAGATGAGACAGGAAACTGTTTTCCTGAATATTGTCGTTTGAAATATATATATATATATATATATATTTTTTTTTTCATATGAGATGGAAAACTCTGGGGGCATTTAAACTGATGAACAGAAATGTGTATGCATGAATTTCCGCTTAATCGAATCACTAACCTTCACTGAAATGCAATTATCCTGTCGCAAATGTGGTAAATATTTGAGACATGTTCAGTGCCCTTTATTGGAAACCGTGACGTTCTAGTGATGAATTTATCCATATCTGCAGCTAAATCTGAACTGCAATCTTTGCATGTAGGACACACCGATCAATGTTTATATATATATATATATATATATATATATGTACTGTATATGTGCAATTCCTATATGCAGTAAGAATATAAGTACAGCATATGAGTCATCAGGCCTGTGTAGTGGTGGTGTGTAGTATTGTGTAGATCTTGTACAGTACAGGATCAAATACAATAGAATAGACGTCTTACTGATGTGTACAGGTGGCCCTCCCCGTTCATGGCGATGTATAACCCTGTCTTCACGGACTGAATAGCGACGACTCTGAGGCCCACAGGAATAAGGTTGAACAAAGCTGGAAAACACACATTTGAAAATGCAAAAACACAGAATACCATCAAACTCGTCACCACAGATAAACCCAACCATTAGGCGAACATCAAATAAAGTGACAAGAAAGCATTAGGGTGTAATTCATCATCCAAATGCAAGCTGCCTATCATTAATGCTTCACCAAGCACAGATAATACAATTGCGATCTCCTGCATTTATGTAATCTCTGAAGATGAATCACAGCATCACTGGTGAACGTGACTAGTCTTGCGGAGCCGTCTCCACCCAGAGTTACCACTGGTGCGTGGCAAATTTAATATCCCCTCTGTTGCTGGAGATGACTCCTTGCGCCTGCTAGATAATGGCTACTGTTTATACTGGTGAGAAACAACAGGACTGGCCAGGTTACGACATCAAGTGAGTGTACGTGGAGAATTAACTTCATAACGACCTATATTGATTATTGTAAGTAATTGCTATTGGCAGGTTTGGAGGCTGGAGTAAAGCTGAACAAAGTGCAGTGACAATGCTCTATGGTAGCGTCGACTTGGAATTTTTAATTAAGAAACATTAAGGGCGATCACTGATTCAGAATGTAATATTTTAATTATCTGATATACCTCGTAACATGTACTGTCCAGTGTCTAAATGAAACATTTCAGACTATCAGATCTGACATGTGCCACATCTCTTCACACTGACAAGAGTGTGTGACACAAAGTAGAGTGTCAGCGTTAGCACCAAGAACTGGAATCAAATTAACCACCTAGCCTGAAGCGCTAGAGGAGCAGTGCCAGAACAGGCTAATAATACCTTTTCTTCCCTGTTAAGCCTACTGTTTTCTGGTCCACTTTTCCCTCACAGAGAGGAAAGAGAAGTCTGTGTGATTTGGTAACTGTCATTTTAAGGTGACATTTTGGCTCCAAAGGCTGAAAAATAATGCGAGGTTGTAGCCTAGAGCTTGAAGGAACTTATCCGAGTTGTATTTCAGTCCCTACCGCTCTACCAGCACAGTGAAATGTTTCTCTGAGCGTCTATAATGATCAAATGTTTGGTCCAGAAGGTAATCAGACAGTGTCGAGGTACTCACAGGAATTACTGCTGTCATCCTTGGTCCCATCAAGAGAGCCATCGGGGTTCATTTGCAAGTAGTATCCCTGCCTGCAATATAACCTGGTTACTATACCCTTGAGCTGGGGATCTGCAGAACAGAAAGAGGGAAACACACACACACACACACAGGGGGACAAGGATTAGTCAAACTCTGCCAAAAGAAGTAAACAAACAGCATCATGTGTCTGCAGAAAAAAACAAAAAAACAAAAGCTGTTTTCATATCACATGTATGTTGTAATATCTTCCTATTTTGCTGCTATGGGAGGCTGTTTTTCAATGTTTTGGTAATTTTACAGGCAAATCACAACTTTCTGGGTGTAAAAGCCCCGCCCTGTTCAGAGACAGGCTGTCCAATCACAGGCAGCAGATTTAATTTGCAGTTGCACGACTCCTGTAATGAACCCAACAGCTCCCTCTCTGGGTCCAGGTCTGAGGATGTGAGAGCTTCTGTGTTTCGTGGCTTCTAGGGGCATTTGAGCTACATATCTAGTGTAAATAAATCTGCTGCAGCAGTTAAACTGGCAGGAACCACCGCATCTCAGACAGTCACCTCGAAAATTTCGGTGAAAGTACAACGTAACACGAAGGAGAGAAAAAAAAAGTTACAGCCAAAATACATAAAGTAAGGAATGTAAAATTAAAAGGGATGCATTTTAATAAAGATGTGTTGAGATGTCTCTGGAAAAAATGTCGCTTCTGCTAAGAAGCTGTGAAACAACAACAACTAGGTGTGCGTACGTGTGTGTGTGTGTGTGTGTGTGTGTGTGTGTGTGTGTGTGTGTGTGTGTGTGTGCGCGTGCCCATGTGGAACCGCTGGGGTCGTACACCATCAACATTTGTCTTATCGCAGAGACAGCCATCACACCAGATTTCATTCTAAGAAAGCCCCAGGGAGGTGAACAATCAACTTCACCTGGGCTGAAACCATGCTCCTTGTGAATCTGTGTGTGTGTGTGCGCATGTGTGAAAGTGAAAGAGACGGGATGGGGGGGTTGGATTGGAAAAAACAAAAAATAATATGAGGGAGCAGAGCCACAGAGGAGAACTCAAAGGGTCTCGCTGAGGGCAGGGAGAGGCCTTTTTTCTGTCTATGTTCCGCTCAAGGCAGTCTTCTCTGAAAAGGTTCTGTTTGGTGATGGTGTTACATCGCTGTGAGACATTTCACTGCTGCCTGAAGAAAAAAAAAGGAAAAAAAAAGAGAAAATACTTCCGTGCTGATATACGTATCCGAGCTATACCTATATAACAGCAGCGACCGGCGCTACTTTGTCACCTCACCAGTACAATGAAAAGGTGGTTAAAGCAGAATTTGAGTGTCAGAGTCCCTCAGCTGATGCACCGAGAGCCTGACAGAACACTGACAGGATCTCTTTGGTTAACAATAAGAACCAGTCAAAACCGCCGTAACAATTTGGCGAGACATAGATGTCACTGGGCAGACATCAGCCTTTCTTGTGCGCCGTGTTTAATATCTGATGAACCTGGAAAGGTTACTTCCCTCAGTGGCAAACAAATGGAACCTTTCTCATGCGTAAAGGCTACATCCGACATCCATTTACTGTCCCGACTCCCTCGCCCACCACAACATCTTTCACTTCACATCACAGCTGCAACAGGAAAGTGTTTTTATTATCTACACATCACTTGGTGAACCGTCGCCATTAATCCTTTTGCCTTACAATATTCTAAAATATACCTACATCCGATAAATTCTAATAATATTCAGCTTAAAAAAAAAAGAAATTAAATGTCACCACAATGAATGACTTAATAAAATGAAATGAAAATGTATTTACTTTTGATCTCCCCGATAAGTAAATCTTTAAATAAATAATCCCCACCTTTCACTTGTTATTCGTTTTCAGTTTCCCAGCAACTAAGGATGGCAGAATATCATGGCTATGGCTGAAGATAAGGTTAAAGGAGATTAAGGGAACGTGCTTGTCTGGTACAGATCCCGCAAAAAAACAAAACAAAAAAAAACAACACCACATACTGTATTTGAAGTATTTGTTTCTGTGAATACACAAAAAAATGTCAAAACTTCCAAAACTAAAACTGTCAAAATATGTCAGAATGAGCATCGACTGACACCCCCCCACCCCACCCCCGACACACACATACACAGACAGGTGCTTTGAGGCACAAAAGCACCACGAAGCAATCACATCACATTCACCATAAGACCACACCCACCATGTGCTGTTACCCAGAAAACTAGTGAGATACCGCTTCATGATGTGGTGAGAACAGAAAGAAACATTTGAGCACAATCCCAAAAGAGCCAAAATGGATTTTTTGGGTTTTTTTTTTTTTTTTGGACTGTTCAACTCCCTTGAGCAAATACAGTGCAGCGAGGTGGCTACCCCGTGATCGATTAATGACTTTGATAAGCAGCATTTAAACAAAGAACTTGGCTTCTACATCATGCTATAAATCATGGGATTCTGGCTGTGTTCCCTGAGGCGAACCGGCAAGTGTAATGTATCTCACATACAAACAGAACCCCCCCCTGATATTACTGAACTGTATCCTGGTGGAGTAGAATCTGTAACATTATTTCTTACCAAACCAACAATCGTGTGACATTTACCATTGGTTTACATCAGGAGACGACAGTTTATTTTGTTCAGATGAGCCACTTACATACGGGACGTGAGAATGGCATATGAATGGACCGACTCATGGAAGCACAAGAAGGAAAGTCCCAGAGGATTTCGAATGACACGGTGTTGTTACGAGACAAACGATGAGTTATTTGAAATAGAGCATCCACTCTGTAACATTCAGATCTGCTTGGAGGACATCTCAGTGCGATGCCGCTCACAAATAATGCAAACATTTAACTGGGATTATTTTTGTTTTAACCCCCTTCTTTGTCTTAAATGGTCTGGTTATAAAACAGACCCGAATGGCGTCTCAATAACTGAGTCCATCACCACCAGAGCACCTCAACCTCTGAGGTTGCTCAACTTTCCCCATTACGCTGTTATTAGTAATTAACAACAGAAGAACGGTATGTCTCTACGCGCCACTTCTTTGTTTCTAGGGAAACAGAGCGGTGGTTTGGCAGCAGCGGGAGGTTTCCTCAGGAAATAACAACCATCAGAAATATAAGATCTCAAATCGTGTCGTTCTGCAGCAGAAGTCCTCTCTGCATGTAAATTAAACTGTCACAGGAAGGTTGTGATTTTTCCCCCCCCCCCATCACTTTACAGCTGGACGCCAATCTTAAACCTATTCACATCACACGGGGAACCAGAACCTTTCCCATGGATTTATGGACATAAATCAAGCCCTGGCCCTGTCCTCGCCCGCAGCACACGGCGGTGTCCGCTTACACGGCTTCACTCTAAGTCTTCCCACTCCACCGGGAGTGGGATGTGTGTGTGTGTGTGTGTGTGTGTGTGTGTGTGTGTGTGTGTGGGGGGATCCCATTCCCGGCATTAGTTCTGCTACACGTCTTTCTTTTCCCTGAGTAATTGCGGCGGTTACATGGTGCGAGTGCGTGGAGGAGCTTCAGAAAACCCGGCTCCCTTTTGTTGAACATTGGTTGGAATTAGTTGGGACCGGACACGACGGCCGACGCGTAGATGAAGACGCCGACGGGAGAGGACGGGGCCTCTGCAAAAAAAAAAAAAAAAAAAAAAAAAAATTGCCTTTGATTGTTATTATTATTATTTTTTTTTTACAATTTACGGGGAGCTACTTGTGGCGCAAAGCGGGCCGTGGGGGACATCTGGGACAGTTATGAATATGTTGACAAGAGGAAATGAGGGTCAGAGGGAACGGCAATTACGCATGCAGAAAGCAGTTCGGCACAATTAAAACTAATGAGCCGTCGGCTCTAATACCTGTGGCGGAGTTAGTGATTTTCTGCCACATGTAATCCAGACGGCGAGTGCACTCACTGTTGAGTTTATACCCAGAGTCAAAGAGCTTCTAAAACAAGTCTTTGGACGAGTGTAGTGGCTGCTGACGTGAGGAAACACTTACATCCTCACACAGTCAATCCTTAAAATACTTCTGCTACGTCGGTAATGAGCTACAATTATCCCGTCTTGGTTAAGATGCCAAGAAAGGATAAAAAAAAAAAAGGACAAAAAAAACAAAACAAACATTTGTAACATATTCATTGATAAGACTGCCATTTCCCTGCTGTTGAAACAGTTACTGATGACAAATAGAAAGCAGACAAACATAAATACAGACAGAAACTATAGCAGTGCTTCTCAAATAGTGTGTGTGTGTGTGTGTGGGGGGGGGGGGTTGTGTGACCCCTGGATATATGCGATTTTTATTTATTTATTTATTTTGGCCGTACTATAATAAAGTGTAATTGTACATCCACTACAGTAGGTGTCGGTGGCGCTCTCATTGTCAGAGTGTGTACAGGGAGTATTAGTACTATGATGTAGGTGATTTATACACCCGTCATGAATATTTAACAGATGAAAAGAAAGACAGAGAGAGACAAGTGTGTGAGACAAACCAAAGTCTCCCTAAAGCTAAGACCAGGAAACATGACCAAGAGTATGTAGCGCTGGACTTCACTGTGACTACGGTGTGGAGACCAGGAAAGACCAATCCTCCCACTGTGTGAACGCTGCTATCGTAAACCAGTGAACATGTTAGCATCATAAAAGACGCAAATCAAACCCACACCATAGCAGAGGACCTACTTATAAGACTGTAATGACATACTTATACACAAATAATAGTATTTATAATTGCATAACCCTACACCAAGTAACCTTAACCCACACCATAGCAGAGGACCTACTTATAAGACTCTAATGACATACTTATATACAAATAATAGTATTTATAGTTGTATAACCCTAACCCACACCATAGCAGAGGATCTACTTATAAGACTGTAATGACATACTTATATACAAATAATAGTATTTATAGTTGTATAACCCTAACCCACACCATAGCAGAGGACTTACTTATAAGACTCTAATGACATACTTATACACAAGTAATAGTACATTTTCTAGTTGTATAACCCTAACCCACACCATAACAGAGGACGTTCTTATAAGGTGCTTAATACATAGTTATACACAAATTTGATTATTTATAGTTCTGGTGGGGTTTGGGTGGTGGTGGTGGTGGTGATGGGGGGCACAAATGTTTTCTTCTTCCTAAGGGGGGCGTACCAGAAAATAATTGAGAAGCACTGCACTACAGGTAGATAAACGGTTGAAGGAATGAGTGCACGGAGAGTGTGGATGGACAGATAGACGGACGGACACACGGACGGATGGAGGTGTGGACAGACAGGGGGAGGCGTGGATGGATGATACATATGCTGGACAATGCGAACACCAACACCCACCATGGTGGTGCTGGTCACTGGTTGCCTGTCCAGGCGAGGGCTGAGCTGTCTGGGGAGGAGACTCCAGCTCCTCCACTGGGGGAGGGCTGGTGTTGAGTTGCCCGACAGGAGGGGGCCACGGTAGGTCCTTGATCACTTTAATCTCTACTGCAAGTGTCGCCCAAGTCACCAGAGGAGTGATGGAGGGAAGAACAAGGACAGCAAAAAAAAAAAAAAAAAAAAAAAAAAAAAAAAATAAGATGGGAGACGACAAAAGGAAGTGAAAAGGGTGAGGGGAGGAGATGAGAGGAAGACGGGAGGAGAGAAAAGAGGGGGAGATCAGTGAACATCCACAAAGAGTACAAGACGGCAGTGTTGGAGTCCAGTTTCGACCGCCGGGGGGGGGGGGGGGGGGGGGGGGGGGGGGGGGGGGGGGGGGGGGGGGGG
>JAPTHA010000015.1:12040275-12050373 GCA_029814585.1 Gymnapogon annona
TAGAATGTTTGGAGAATGCTCCCGAAGCCTTGATAAAATCCTAGCGTGGACTCTGAATCTTAAATAAAAATCTTCTTAAGAGTCCTTGGACCTTGACCAGCTTTTGAAAGAATGAACAAAATGAGGAGTAACACAGCTAACACACTGTCCATTTGAACTGTCAAGTGAACAATGGCGTCAACTCCAGATACGTCAAGATAAGTGGCCGTTCTATTGTGTCACTGTTGCTTCCTCTGGGTATGGAAAAAAAAAAAGTAAGGAGTACCATGAGGATCAGAAGACTACCTGTCAAATAACTGGTAGCTTCAACATTTCCTTACCCTACTCAGCCGCAGCACTTACAGAACATTAAAAATATATTACTGCTACAAGATCTTCTGACAACGCCATCTGTTCTCTGCTGGCCATGATGATGGCAAAACAGGTTAATGGTTAATTTACCGCTTTTGCATGATAGACAGAGCCTTCCTGAACACACAGTGAACCCAGCCACTTGTAATCCGGCATGAGTGAATCATCGACAGTGGAGTCTGAGTCTGTCAGAGATATTCAGGGGCGCCACTTTCAGTCAGTGAATGAGGTATTTAGAGGAGGTGATTGAAACTGTTGTGTCTATAACCCTGGAAAAGCTTCTCACCTCCTGGAACATGATGAAAACTGACTCAGAGGGTGAGAAAATTGCACCTAATAGTCATCTGTGAATTTATCACTTACAAGACAATTTAGAGCATTAAGTCATTTAAAAAGGAGCCTCTATTTGCAGCGATTCGCATCTTAGGACCGTGGACTAAATGAGTTAACATAGGAAGGAAGGAAGCAATCAACAGTAGTACATCTGACATTTACCAGCTCAGAGGTGTAAAGGCAAAGGAACACATCAGAAGTGAAGTTAGGGTGTGAGGGGGTAAAGAGGAGTAAAAGGCAGGAAGGTTTGAAAGATCTAGATAAATGAAGCGAGGCCGCTGAGCAAGTCCAGGGCACCACAGTCGAGTGTGTGACGGCCTGGCCTCCTCTCAGCGCAGCATAAATCTAATGCACCCATTTAACTACAGCACCACACTTAAGATGACTGTACCCTGTTCAGCCCTTGTTTCCTGCCTGCATGTCTGGTGCCATGCTTGACCGCTGCTGTGGCCCGCTGCCGCTGTTCATGTACTGTGGATGATATATTAAAACACTTGAAGCCCCCACCCACCCCCCACCAACCTCCTGTAAACTGTGAATCCCACTTGCCCATGAGAGAAAGTTAGTTCGCCAGTTACTCATGGGCTGAGATCAAGTAAGAGCCAAATTTTGTTATATTATACATTTATATAGCCGTCTATTCCACATGAGTTAACTAACTGAAGGAGTTATTTAGAGAAGCCAAAAATTGGAGACATTTAACAAATGGTGAGCATGTCAAAACAAAGCTAACACGGGACAAAAAGGGTTGATGTAAGAGCCAGAGGTCCATGGGGAGATGTTTTAATGGGAACTGGTTGCTCCTTCTGCAGAAGTGGAGCCGACTGCTTCTGTCGTGAACAAAAAGGGGCAAATTGTGTTTCAGTGCAAAGTTCAGTTTCCAAATGTTTAAAAAAAAAAAAACAAACCCTAAGGGACCGCAATCACTGGATGGAAATGGGGCAACCATTTCAAATTAAAGGCCAGCTTCAAATGTCAACACAACATGAAATATCCTACATGTAGCATCCGAGTAGCCCTGCTGCAGCCCTGAAATGAACACAAATATGAAAGGTCATGTGTATGAGATGTAGAAGAATTTAATAACAGAAATGAAGAACAGCCCAATCATTTAATAATAAGGATTATTTTTTAAATTGATTGATTAATATCTACTGATGGTCTAGGTCCACCTGTATGTTTCCTATACTTTGGTTAGGATTAGCATTACTGTCAACCAGACTAAGCACAACAATATTGGGGTTGTAAATAGGGGGTCAATCCATGTAGCGGCCACTGCAGAGGAGGGTGGGATGAGAGCAGACTGGTGCAACTGCTGCAACTCACCAGGAGCTGTCACAAAGTGCAATACACTGAACCACTCATGGATTTTGCATTTCTCATTTCTCACTTCAACTAGACCTTTAGGCTGGAGCATCATGTTGTAAATCTCAGCTAATAAGAAACTATAACTAGAATGATAGAGTAAGAGTTTCTCTTTGTCTTCTTTGATACATGTGTAGAAGCATTTTCTATCAACAGACACTTGTTTCTAACACCTAAGTGTAAGTAGATGAGTGTATAGATGTAGAAACAGATGGTGTATGGTGTACGTATAGCTGAAGTCTCACTCATTCATTCATTTTCTGAACCTACATTATCCTTGGGGGGGCGGGGGTTACTAGTTTACCGCCTGAGCCACGGCCAACTTTGAAATCTCACTTTAGGCTTTATTTTGGAATTTTCGGTGTGTGGTTATCACACCTATGGTATTTTGGCTTTTATGCATTTTATCACAAAAAATTTAGCCATAATAGTCCATGTTATTCATGGAGGATTACTTAAAGGTATGTAATTAGTGAACTATTAATCCTGTGGCAATGTCATTTTAAAAAAAATAAAAATTGAATTAACTTGACTAACAATAGGAATTAAACGCAACGTTGAGCTTCAATCCATTTAGATTTGGAAACTTTTCATCTAAACTGTAAGCCAACCAAAAACGAGCTCGGAACATTTCTTGTTTTAATGTTTAAAAAACACCCGATGCTGCATTATTAAGGATGAGGAAAAAGCAGCTGGCTCCCATTCCTTTCCATTTCCTACCCTTGCCCCAAAATGAGATCGAGACAAAAACATGCTTGTCTGGCCCAATGCAGTTTCCTTGTACAATCGACATGAATAAAGGATGTGGGGTGTACGACAAAGTCTATGCTCTATGTCCAGTCACTTATCATTAGGATGAGTGGCACACACTAACTGCACTATGTCATAATTAACTCACTTCATTTGGAATCTGGATGAACAACACAAATGACAAGTTCTGACCGCCGGGTAATACACAAGTCATGACTGCTGCACTGTTCTCTGCCACTGCACAAGGAAGAGGACATAAACAGCAGTCATGTTTTCTACAAATAACACTCAGTTGTTTAAAAGTTGGTTTTCCATTGTTCAAGTTCATTAACTCATTAGAGGGTGAGTTACACGCTCACTAAAAGGTTACCTCAGCACAGGATGTTGACTCCTGAGAAAACACACAACAAACAATGTTCTATCATCAAAACCAACCTTTGAAATCAGAGGCTATGAAAAGCAATTTACACTCAAGAAATTTCATGGTAATGGGTTTCCTGTTAGTGGATGCAAGAAACAGAAATCTGGGACACACACGTTCAGACTGGAAGACAAATGCACATCTTCACTCTGCAACTTTCTCCTCTCTGTTCAAATCAAACCACTAAATATAACCAGACACAAAGGGATTCCATCAACTGCCCCTTGGAATTGTCTGATGAAAATGTCCGAGTTCCAAGAGCAGGAGCTCTAGTGACATGCCACAGAGTAGTCATGTGACACCTGCCAATCCCGTATTTAACCTCTACCTGAGAACGCCTGACATTAGCCACACAACTGGGAAGAATTCTGACTTTCCTCTCAGACCGTTGGAATTGCAACACGCTGAAAGTCACTAAGTCACTATTCATCAAATATTGCAGCTTTCACAATGCAGTCTGAAAAGAAACTTTTTTTTAATTATGTAAAAAGTCAAACATAAAATCTCATCTGAGGTGTAAATCCAATTGGAGCACTAAGCCTTGCTGTGTGTATGCAGCCTGAGACAGGGAGTGGGATTTAGCCCTGACAGCTGTGAAGATACTTAATGCAGGAACACAAAAGTATGCCAACCACGATGCTAACTTTTTGTCAAGTCACCATCATGTGCATCATCAGCAGTGATGTAGAGTATTTCTTATTTGGGTGTAAAGCTCCACTTTCAGTGCAAGTGACACACTAAAGTACGATCAGGCTTCTTCCTCTCTGAAAACTCAGCTAAAAGGAATTATTGTATTAGCCCAGGACTGAGACGCTTCCTTCTAGGAAAGCTTAAGATTAACCATGACTCAAATACCCACTTTTGAAAATTTTGGGCTTATCACAAAAAACAATCTCTCTCTCTCTCTTTCTTTCTCTGTCTCTCTCTCTCTGCCTCTCCATCCTCCCTTTTTCTTACCAGCAAAATAGCATGCAAGCAGAGTACACAGTGTTTTCCACTGAATAAACCACATGTGTCATCACAGAAGATCCGGTGTGTGATGATCGGGGGGGGGGGGGAGCACCGGAAAAAACCTGGAAAGGTCAAGTGTACACAAAGATACTGACGTGTGACTAAGAGGGAAGAAAGAGTGGAAAGTTGTCCAACTGTGAGGCATGACTAAATGGAGACAGGTAGGTAAAAAAAAAAAAAGAAAAGAGAAAATGGCAGAAAGAGGCAGAGGTCGAGACCGAAAGGGGTTAAAGGCAGAGACGGATGAGAGGACAGGAGGTTACAGCTGTGTGTCCCATGTTACCCTTTGCGTCTAGCTGCACTAATCACCAACACAGTGTCCCCCCTGGGTGACTTAAGCTCCTGCAAAACAGGACTCTGGATGTCAACAACCCACTGATCCCCTGCTTCCTGCTGGGAAACATACACAGACGCACAGGCACTCGGCGAGTCAGCCGCACACTCACTTTGCAGCACAGGACAGCGTAGAGCCGGCATCAATACAGTATTATCAGACTCATCAGGTGACAGGGCTATTCTTAGAGTTTCCATATGCACCAAAGAGGGGAGAGATAGAGAGGGGCTGGAGAGGGGAATGGTACGGTAGTTTGAGTGCGTTTGTGTGGAAAAGACGCTGAAAGTGACTGAGGAGCCGTGGGACGAAGGAGAAAAGCACAATTGTTATGGTAATTCATGGTAAACTAAGAGCATCCACGGCATACATTAAAGATGCTTTGCACTGCAATTAGTCCTCCCGCCCATGATACCGACATGAATGTGAAGGACAGCCATCCACGCTGAGCAACTTTAAAAGTTGTTCGAAAAACACGTTTCTACACTGGATCATTTTTATATTAACTTAAACTCATAGCACATTACTGCTCTCGTTCAAAACCATAACAAAACCTGGAGCATTCTGGGTCGCTATCAGTACAATGAAATATTAATATGCCCAATGTGATTCAGGCAGAAATAATGTTTAAACGAAAATGAAATGTATCCAAGGTTACTCACATATATTTGTAGAAATCTATTCCCATAATGCCCTGCCATTCATACGATCATTTTCAGTGTCAACTTAACATTAGATGAGTCGAATTGGTAGCTTTTAACATCGCCATACATATTAGCTCGGTGGTATGAATAAATCACTTGTTTGTACTCTACAACCTAAATCAATATTAAAATACAACAATAAACTAACCACATTATTCTGTTGTTAATGGCATAGGACCAATTACAGCAATTAATCTGGAATTTAAATACTGCTCTATTACAGCTATTGCTTAGTGAGAATAACTAGCACTTTAGCTATACGTACTTAATTTCCCATTTTTAATTTACACAAATTTCCCAGCTTCTGGGATCAATAAAGTACTTCTATCTATCTATGACATATTTGATTTAATTTGAACACTGTTGGAAACATTTAATTAGATAACCAAAATTCAAGTTACGCAGACAACATTGATTTGGAGATCTATTAATGCAGAAGTAATGCTGCGTGCATATGTTATCCGTCTAACATATCATATTGCTATATAATGGAAGTTCAGTAGTGGATTATTACATACACCACATGCATGACACATGTCCAAATATCTCCTAGCCTACATTTTCACATCCCACCTATGTATAAATATACCCAAGTGCAAACACACGGGGCTAAAGCGCACAGATACGCAGAAGAGGAAAGAAGAGAGCAGATTAATGCAATGTGCTCCAGTAGACAGTGGTGTAGTGGCTTTGCTGTGGGGAGAATCTGCACTGAAACAGATTCATCAGAGCGCCAGTGCTTCAGTCTGGATGGATGCCATTTGTATCTGAAGGCAGAATATCCCCACCACTATAACTCAGAGAGCATGCTCTCACATAAATACTGAAGGGAAACATGCGCTCTTGGACAAGCTGTACGGCTGCTCAACTTCAGCGTAGGACGCTCGAAAACAAGTATGCAGCTTTGCATCGCCACACACACACACACACACACACAAGTACGCAAATAAAAGGAACAATAAGCACCTCGTATTCATGCGTCTTCTCCTTATACATCCACAGGTCCAAAGCTGGTCTAATGAGTGTTTCCGCTCCAGTGTTGCACTGGTATAAGTTATAAATGGTGGAGGAAGAAAAATGCTGCTCTATTTTCTATTAACGGATTACATAACGTACAAAAGTATATGCACACAGCTGAGAAAGCCGGTGCATGTACAGTACAGCAGCACCACCTGTTATTTACCATATGTAAACATCTAGACCCCACAGTGAGCGTATTGCGAAGCCTCTCCTTCACTCACCCTTGTCTTTTTCTATCCTTTACATCCTATTTCTTCTTCAGGAACCTCTCTCATATAATTTCTTTACCCATCCCTGCCTCTCTGAAGCATTTGGGAAACTCTGTTAGTAGTAGATGAGGGAGAGAGAGATGAGGAGAAATCTTGGCCAATGCATTTAACTTGGACTAATGGGAGCCTCAGTACATTTTTCGAGTTGCCAACAGTCAGTGGTCATAAATCAGACATCAGAGCCAAACTCCCCCTTGTTTTGCTGAGACGGGTGGCACAGAAAGGCAGCAGATTTAAGCTGAAGACAAATGGGATATAAAGAAGTTTTTTTTTTTTTTAAATAAAAAAGACATTAACCATTTTTGTCGAATTAAACAAAATCATAAATTGTGAAAAAAAATGAAAGGTTGCAAATAACACGAGTGGTTCGGCGAGATTTGTTGGAGTAGTTTGCTGCTACTTTCGAAGGCATGCCAAAGAAAATACACTGATCTTTAAATAATTGCATAATAATTTCTCTTAGTTCTCAAGCCAAAATAAAAAACAACCCTTACCACATACACTCACACCTTAAGCCTTGGCTTTCATTACATGTACGTCCTGAATGACAAATAAAATTATTTAACAATGACCTTAGATCTTTAAGAAATTGATACTTAATACAAGGATATTTGTTACATGTCAATGTTGAGAATCCTGTCATGATTCATGTTTACTCAAGTCTGGTTTATGTATTTCCGGCTTTGTGTTCTGGTCCTGCGTGCTCTCCTCTCGTGTCTTTCAGCTTCACTCCCAGTGCCTTTACCCACCGGTGTCTCGTCAGTAATTATCTCCAATGTGTCTCACCTGTGTGATTTCCCTGTGTATATAAGTCTGTGTGAGCGCCCGTCTTTTGTCAGATCGGTGAGTGTCTTGCCCATGGAAGCATTCTCGTCCTCTCGTGCCTTGTCTCACTTTTTTCCCGGTGTGAGTATATGGTGTTAGTCTAGTTCTTGTGTTGAATAGTCTTGTTAATAGTATCTTTGGCTTATATAGTTTTCTAAATTTGTAAATTTCCCCCAGTAGAGTGATTTTGAGTTTAATTAGTTTTGTTTATTTTCTAAATTGTCTTTTTCCTCGTAAGAGTGATTTTGAATTTCTTATTTTCCCGTCGTGGGTTTTTGATTTCTAGATAAAATTTCCCGTGTTTTTGTACACCGCTTTTTGTTATTTCCAACCTTTTCTTTCTAGTCGAATCCGTTAATGATAAGAGTTGAATGTTCTGAAAGAACATAAAAATAAAGTTTATTAAATTGAATTCTAGTAGATGCAGTCATGGTACATCTCCATAAGGTTTGTCCCTTGGTTGATCCCCATTACCTTTCACACACTATCTCAGGAATGTCTTAAAAGTACAATATTCTATTGGACTCGCGACTGAAGTGAGACTATATCAGGGGTCAAAAGGTCAAGATTGTTTTGACATCATACCACACATTTTTGCCAATAACTTGTGTAAATTAGACAACTGCATGAATATTATATAAGGATAATGGATACATTTGATTGATTTTTGTTGTTTCGCCAATGCCAGTAAAATTTACATTTTTCTTCATGCCTTGTTTTTCACTCTGTTCCAGTTTTTTAAATGTTTTTTCCTCATCAATTTTTCTACCAACAAACCAGTCACATGCAGGTTTCTCTACCAACCTCCTCCTGGTCACTGCCCACACTCACCTGCTCATTCTGCAACAAGTCATGTACCACTCACCATGACTTTAGTCTTATTCACTTACACTGTACATGCTTCACTAGGTGGATGAATGGGTAGATGGATGACAAATGGATAGATTAAGAATGGAAGGATAAATTAATGGATAGATGGATGAATATTTAATTAGTTTTTCCTTTCCAAGCCCTACGCGGCTGTTTATCCCTGCACATTGACAAATGTAATTGTGCCCATGTTTGTTGCACACCAGACATTCATTTGTCTTTTGTGTCTTAAGTGATACGTCTTCTCCTTCGACATATTTTGACACTTCATCATGGCTCTCTGTCAGCCTGAATATTTCACTCTTTCTTAATCCTCTGCTTGAAGTTCCCTCTCCATCTTCCCCTTAAATCATATACCTGGAGATCTTTCATGGTTCTTGGCCTAAATTTTCACTGCACTTCTTCCTCTTTTCACCTGAACATGTTTTTCATATGTCCTATTGACGAGTCAGGCTGACAATTCCTCTGCCGACCGTTTCTTTGTTCAACACTTCCCTCCCTCGCTCCTCTGAACAAGCATGAGGAGTAACCCCCATTTCTTTCTTAGCTTTAGACATATTCACTTGGCATGTGAGTCCTCCTCCGTGAACTCTGACCGACTCGACTCTTCACACATGTAAACAGGTGCACTGATAAAAATCACAACTGCCGCCTTTCAGCACTCCTGCTCTGTACATCTCATTTTATGCCACTCTGATCACTGTAACCATTCACTGAGTAAATACAGTGTTCAGAAGCTCTGTGAAGGCAATAAAAGGGTATATTAGTAATGGTAATCGAATTTATATGCATGATGTTCTCGCTCGATGGAAGAGGCAGAATAACTCCATTCTGTGTCTGACTAAGAACCGGGAGTGTCGGAGACGTGTTCACACATCAGCAGGCCTAGAGGATGGGTTTTGTCCATGTCACAGACAGAATGCAGGTGGAGAATACAGTGCTAAAACTGTGCAGGCTTTTATTTTGAGCTGCGTTCCACCTATAGAAAATGAACGCAATCAGTTAGATGGAGAGATACCCAGCAGGACTTCTTAAAAACTCTGTACAGTAACTCTAGGCGTGTATTACTCAGGCTGTGTGCCTCATTCATATTTTAAAAGTTAGACAATTCTTGAGAGCTTAGTAGAAATAGTAGTTAAACCTATTCTTTAAAAAAAAATACATTTTAAAAAGCCTCCAACTTCAAATACAATTATCCCATCAGTGCCGCTCTGGAATTAATATAATTACAGAGGTGTGTGCCCTTCATACGTCTATCAGGAAAACTAATCAGCTTCATCGGTTTGTGTTAAAATGTGAATGTAGTTTTTAGCCATTTCTTTACAAGTATAATTGACAGTTTAATGTTTTGAGTGAATTGACACTGTGGCTCCCAGTTGGCGTTTTATTGCTTTCACAAGGTTTGTCTCTTCTATGAAATGTGTCAGCATGTGAATGAATTAGCGCGGACAACCATAAGTGCCCAAATTTGCACACAGTTTGCCATACGTCCACCATGCCGCTCTCCACTCCGAGCTGCAACTCTGCAGAATGTGAAAGTAGGCTGATGAGCATCTTTGCACAGGACATCATAGCAGTACAAACACGTGTCAGACAAAAACAAAGAACACTTGGCTCCTATATATAACAATGGAATAACTCGTGCACCCCAAACCACACTATGGATATGGCTTCTAGTTAAAAACAGGCCGGTCACTGTTACTTAAGCACCAGCTCTACTGTGCCTTCAGACCCACAAAAGGCAGCAAAGTGTTTCCTGTTAGATGTTCTGAAGAGGTGGGTTAAAACCATTATATATTTAACAGGACAGAGTGCAAGAAACAGCTGCTGTACTGTATTAAACTGTAC
>JAPTHA010000015.1:12088438-12101728 GCA_029814585.1 Gymnapogon annona
AGAAATCTGTCCACAATCCACATCGTCTTCACCTTTGAACTGTGTGAAACAATCTCTGCACACAGCAGCTAATTTTACAGCTATTCTCTCCCCAGTCACTAATTATCCTATCTCTATGCCTATATGCTTTTTTCCTCAGTGTGGAAGGTGCTAAACAAGCGCATCGTCTGAAACCATTCATTCATCTCCGCAACTACTGTCATGGCAACAATGTATTGGTGGCAGAAAACAGACTACGGTCTCCAGTCAACCCGGACACACTCCCAGGTAGATGAAGAGTGGTGGAAGCGATCATCTACAGCTTATGAGGAGAGTTCAGAGAAACCCACGGGACAGGGTGAGTTTGCATAGTGTTTTATTTTTATTGATTATCACTGAACCTCAATATTTGATGCAAAAGACAGGTCATTAGATATGCATGCAATTATTCTCTAAAACATCACTTGGTTATTTAAAGTATATTACTAATGCACTAGGTGGTGACATTCAATTTGATGCGTTAAAACCTTGTGGCTATCAGTGTTACATGTATTTCTGGACCTCGACATTTCAGCCAAATGTTGTATCACTGTATTATATGAATGATAAGTGTGTGCCTCTGCTCTAATGGGGTGGATCAAATGTGTTTTTTCTGTAGACGAAGATGAATCAGCTCGCATACCAATCCCCACTTCCTCCGAGAAACACATATCTTCAACAGAAATGGGACAAAACTTCATATGAATTGCACAGAAGAAAGGTACAGAGAAAATTTTGGAAAACCACAAGTTGAAATAAATTAAGAAATACCTCAGTGACTTACTATTGAATTACAGCATTTACCATATGCCCACTTTGTCCTGTTACCTTATATTTAAATTAGGTGTATATTTAAACCTATCCATTTTTAGCTTACTATTTCTATCCAGCGATTAATACACAGCTCTATTTATTGTCCTCCCAAGGTGAAGTCAGCCACATCAACAACAGACACAGCAGCACCGAAGACCTATGGACACTTGACTCTGAAACTAAAGAAACTAAAGGTTGTTTTTTTTTTGTTTTTAACATCAGACATCATCCACGGAGTGTCGAGACCGAAGTGTAACATTACAAATTCATATTACATATCATATAAAAAGCTTTGAGGACATTTTGTTGAGTTGTTTCCATAAAGCGTCAGATTATTTACAAATTAAAATACTGTGTTTATGTTTCTAACCACATTTCCTTTAAGCTTGAGGAAGAATGGGCATTGAAGACTCAGAGGGAAAACAATTTACTTGTGGAGAAAATAGCTTGCATCATGAAGACAACAGGAGGCACTGACAACAGGAATTTCTATGAAAGGAAGAGGTCAGCTGAGGTTTCTTTTCATCATAATGTTACTACCAGTGTTAGAAAGTCTATGCTAGAATAAAGGTACAAGTTGTGCTGCCAATGAAATTGAGCAACACTTTAAACTGTCTGTTTGTATATCCTATTGTATCCTTCACATTCTAGCCTTAGCAAGGCACAACGACAACTGGAGTTGCTTCGTATCACCAAGGAGAATGAAATGATCCTGCTCCATCTGAACCAGTGTAGGCCTCATTATAATGTGAAAAGCTGGCACGAGGACTGGATAAAAACCCTCAAGGTGATGGACAGTATTGCCCGTTACCCAAGAGGAAGATCAAATCAGCAAAAGGTTGTTTTTTTTCCCTCATTTATTAAACAAGTGGTTTTTGTCATATCAGTAAATCTGAATACAATGAACTGACATAAACATTATTAAAATGTAGTCTGTTGTGCACCACAGTAACATTTTTATGTCATTTACAGAAACAGGAAAAAACAAACAAGAAAAGGTGTGTTACAGATAAAGACAAAAAGGAAGTTGCTGATGAAACCCATAACGAAACAGGATGCAAAGAAGAGTCTGGGGATACAGAAAGGAAGAAGGAAACCAGCAACGACACGGATACAGGAAGAGACAGGCAAAGTGACACCGATCAATTCTGACCCTAAACCACATACATCACAAATGTATCCTACTAGATACTCCTGCCATATCCAGTGCTTGTGCTACAGTTAATATCTGACCAAGTGATGCAGCGGAAACTTCCTTTTCTCCTGATGGATCTCATATATTTAAAACAAGCAGAAGACCTCAGTGAATGAAATTTTAAGGTCCAGAAAACTATTTTCTACACAGTGTAGAACTATGTTATGTAATACAATGTAAGCTGTAAGAGAAACTGTATTCAAATATTGAATAAAACATCTGCTAGCAGCTATTACATAATGTATTTGCTGTAATTGTCCTTTTACAGTAATACGTTGGTAAAGATACATTTGTGTGTGGTGAAATATTCACAAAAAGCTAATTCATGTCATGTATATTTCTGATTTCACAAAAAATAATAAATTCTTCAAATAATTAATTTGTAAAAGTTGTCATTTTTATTATTATGTGTTGAATAGAAATAAAACTCATTAAGCCGGAACCTTTCGTCGAACTTTAGTTTCTGGCCGGAACTGTTTGACATAGCACCCGATGTAGAAAGAAGCCGCGGATTTGATTTTTACGCAGCTATCAAGCTAGCAGATACTCTGCAGTGCCGTTATCGACATTGTTTTTACTTGTTGTAAAGAATGACGCGCTTGTGAAAATCAAAGGGGCAATTCTACAAAGTCAAAATGAACCTCGACAGACTTCGGAAACGAGTACGGCAATATATTGATCAGGTAAACACATATCTTTCTAAGTCTCTGTGTAGCTAGCTAACGATATCTTTGCAACAGTCTCTTAGTGGCAACAGTCCGTAGTTTTAATCCTCGTGCTAACGTGAAAACTCTGACGCCGACAGTCAGGCCGTTAAACTGTGAAAATGACAGAGTCTTGCGTTTGTTTTTTGTGTGTTTTTTACAGCAACAGTATCAAAGCGCCCTGTTTTGGGCCGATAAGATCGCATCCCTCTCCCATGGTGAGTGCCTTTAACGTTTTTCGTGGCTAACCATTGTTTATAGACGTTGCTCATATCATCGAGCTTGCGTTAGAATCAACTGATAGTGGTTTTTAAAATCCTTTGGCTGCGTTTGGTTTTTACAGCTCAGCTTGTCCTTGTTACCACCCGCAACGCTATGCGTCGTGTCTTTTCAGTTGAGAAACGTGAGCCACTCAGCATCTTTTTTTTTTCTTCCAACAGAGGATCCCCAGGACATCTACTGGCTTGCTCAGTGCCTTTACTTGACCTCACAGTACCATAGAGCCTCCCATGCTCTCCGCTCACGCAAACTTGACAAGGTTACACAAGACTATTTGTGATTTCTTCAACTCTGTCCTATGTAATAATCCTAACGGCAGCAGCCCATTTGTTTCCCAGCCTGAAGCTCTTCTTTCCTTTTCTCATACAGCTGTATGGAGCATGTCAGTATCTTGCTGCTAGGTGCCATGTAAGTGAAAAGAAAGTAAACTGTACTAGTGTTTAATATGCTTTATGAAGAAATTCCAGAGTGTTTTATAATGCTTTATCCATACTTTTCTTTCTGATTACTCACTAGTATGCTGCCAAAGAGTTCCAGCAAGCCTTGGACATTCTGGATTCAGTGGAGCCAGCAAGTAAGAAGCTGCTGGACAAGGGTGGAAAGGAGGACAGTGGGACACCGGAGACATCCAAGGACTGGGACATGTCCCCTGCCTCTGTAAGCATGGGGTGTCATTAAAATACAACTGAATAACATGACATGGCACATTATTTCTACTGACTACACAGACATATTACAAATGAGATATACTTGCCTATATTGAGTCCCCTTTTACTTCATTTTTTTTGTAAATTTCAAAGTGTGTAATAACAGAAAATAATATGTCTGTAGATTATCCAAACTGTGATCTCTGCTATGTCACATTGACTCATATTAATGATGTATGGATAGCCTCAAGCAATTTTATAGCCTCTTTCCATCTCGTATCAAATGATGTAAAGCATCCTCAAAATGACCATGAGCAGAAAGAATGTGGTCTGCAACATAATGAAATGAACAGATATAGTATTAAACGATTCAATGCTAAATGTTATCATATATCGTATGTTTATGTACATATATGGTCCTAGTTGTTTGAAGCGGCTTTATAGGTTAGTTATATCTCAACTGAATTGATAGAAAGGGTTGTCCAATGGCTGAAGGGTCTGTGGTTTGAATCCTGGCTCCGACTGTCCACATGTTGAAGTATCCTTGAGCAAGACACTGAACCTTAAATTGCTCCCAGTGGAGCCTGGCAGTGCCCTGCATGACAGCAGCTGCAAACTGGTGTGTGAGTGTGTACGTGAATGGGTGAATGTGAAGCCTATGTAAAGTGCTTTGGGCACCACTGTAGAAAAGCACTATATCAATGCAATCCATTTCAATGCAGTCAAAGAGTGTGAGTAATATAGAGATTCACAACTTCTTTCCCCTTGTGTCTTTCCAATTTGAAATATTTCAGATCAACAGCTCCATCTGCCTCCTGAGGGGTAAAATTTATGATGCCATGGATAACCGGCCATTGGCCACCTCCAGTTACAAAGAGGCCTTGAAACTCGATGTGTACTGCTTTGAAGCCTTTGACCTTTTAACAGCCCACCACATGTTGACTGCACAGGAAGGTAAGGCTGGTTTATACACACATATCTTTTGATATACTCCAATGTTATAATGAAAAAAAATATTTAAATGTAATGGTATGTATTGCTTTTTCTAACAGAGAAAGACTTCCTTGACTCACTTCCTCTGAGCCAACAATGTACTGAGGAAGAGGAGGAGCTGCTACACTTCCTTTTTGAGCATAAATTAAAGAAGGTGGGCATTTAGCTTCTAAAATTACAGAACTTTTTGTTTTGCTCATTATGTACCGTTGTTGTTGAGCAAATTGGCATATGAAAACTGATAGTGGTTAGTACATTCATAGTTAAAACTAAAGATAGCTTATTTTTTTGTTTGTGGTTTAAAATGTATTGTTTCAGTTAGAAACATAACATTAAATCTATGTCTAGTAATCCAGCTCTTTACTTTTTCACTTTCAGAATTTATCTATATGTGATTAATTCAGCTCCATATGCACATCCTGTTAACCTGTCATTTGTCCTTTTTTTTTCATTTCTTTATTTTTAGTTACATTTTCATGGTATTCCTTTAACATTTTCTTCTCTGGATTGCAGTACAACAAGCCCAGTGACTTGGTGGTACCAGAGATAGTCAACGGTCTTCAGGACAACTTGGATGTTGTAGTGTCTCTTGCCGAGAGGCATTACTATAACTGTGATTTCAAAATGTGCTACAAACTCACAGAGACGTAGGTGTTATCTTTTTTTTTTATTTCTTTATGTATTGGGTTACCGCAAGGTCTTAAAATTTTTGAATTTACAAATCTGCTTTTAATACCTTACAAAGGCTTTAAAATGTATTCAGTTTGATATGGTAGATCTTAACTGAT
Organism: Gymnapogon annona; assembly: GCA_029814585.1. Classification (NCBI taxonomy): domain Eukaryota; kingdom Metazoa; phylum Chordata; class Actinopteri; order Kurtiformes; family Apogonidae; genus Gymnapogon; species Gymnapogon annona. The sequence continues at coordinate 12,093,876 of JAPTHA010000015.1, forward strand.
GTTGCCATAAAGTTATTTAGTGTATCGTGTTTAAATGTGTGAGAAATGTCCAAGACTGCATTGAAAGTAATGTTACTGCACTCAGCACCAAGCCAACAAGTTACAATGTTTATATCTGTCATGTAAAGGTTGTGGTTATGTACACTTATTGAATATTAGCGTGTATAATATTTTGTTGTATTTTTTTGTTTGTTTTCAGGGTGATGGTTAAAGATCCCTTCCATGCTAATTGTTTACCCGTCCACATAGGAACTTTGGTGGAGCTTGGAAAAGCAAACGGTAAAATACACACTGACCTCATCATGACTGATTGCTTGTTATACTTAACTGCAGATTTAAGTGAAAGTGTTTTATTCATTTGTTGGTTTATACTTTGTTTACACTGCAGTGTTTTTGTTTTTCTCCTTCAGAGTTGTTTTATCTTTCACACAAACTCGTCGATTTATACCCCAACAATCCCGTAAGTATTAAGAGTAAATTACTTTCCTCTGTTTCCTTAAACTCAGCTATTTAGTAGTCATATAAAATTCCTTCACCAGGTATCATGGTTTGCTGTTGGGTGCTATTATCTCATGGTTGGTCATAAAAATGAACACGCCCGGCGATACCTTAGGTAAGCACGTCACATTATGTACATCCCATCCTGTTTGTGCATTAGAGGTAGTTCATATTTGGTGACCGTTATAAGACTCACATTTTGGGTCTATTGTCTTTTGTAGTAAAGCTACTACCCTGGAGCGTACATATGGCCCTGCGTGGATCGCCTATGGTCATTCTTTTGCGGTAGAGAGTGAGCATGACCAAGCTATGGCTGCCTATTTTACTGCTGCCCAGCTGATGAAAGGGTTGGTACATAATTTGAAAAGTTTGGCACTTCAATAATCATCATTATTATGAAACTGATGTTGAATGTTGTGAATGTTATGGTCAACCATTGCAGTTATATGAGTATATGAGACAATTTGGAGGATATCTTGCGTGGGAAAACATCCTGTATTCTGTCTAATTTTCATGGTACTAACTCTGTGTCCCTGCCTCTTGTATAGGTGTCACTTGCCCATGCTCTACATAGGCCTTGAGTATGGCCTGACAAACAACTCCAAATTAGCAGAGCGTTTTTTCAGCCAGGCTCTTAGTATTGCTCCAGAGGACCCATTTGTCATACATGAGGTGGCAGTGGTGGCTTTTCAAAATGGAGAGTGAGTCATACAGCAACAAACACACACATTGATAATTAGGTCTCTAGCTACACACAGACAGCATCAGTTAACCGGTAACTCATTCTGGCACACATTACTGCAGTATTCATAAGCGCGTAACTTAATGAAGTGAAAGTCCATATATCAGTAAACAAAACTAAAAAGTAGATTGGACTGAAATGACTGAAATAACAATCATTTCTTGCATTCATGAAGTATATGTCTGGCTATATTATTAATCTTGGAGCCGTTCAATTGTGTTTTGTCTATTGTATGTCATGCAGCTCAGTTATTTTCAAGATTTGCATGACATTGTTTGAATCTATGCAACATTAGTGTCAGTCCATATTATAGGTAGAAAAAGCCTAAACTGTACCCCTTTGGATGTGTCATGAAAAAAGACATTTTCGCAACCTATATCAGTCATTTAGCTGTGTGGATAGTTTATCTTAAGCACTTTTTGATAATGAACTGGAGTAAAGCTGAAAAGTCTTCATTAAAGTTGTTTTTTGGCCAATAATCCAACAGCAGCAACAGTTCAAGAGCAAATTAAAATGTACCCATTATCTCAAATAGATAACTTGAAGTTTGACCTAATTTTACCCCAGAATTTTTTATTTGTGTATTTTTTAATAAAGTACTATTTTAAGACCAGGAAATCTGACTTTAAACTGTTGTTTTTGTATTTGTTTTTTATGAAGACGAATCTGAGTTTCCTTGTCTATGATTTCAGTTGGAAGACAGCAGAGAGGTTGTTTCTCGATGCAATGGAAAAAATCAAAGCCATAGGGAACGAGGTAAGTCCCAATGACTAATTGCTGAAGCACCACTGTGTGAACGCTGAACCTCCGAAGGTTTCTTATTGTGCTTTTTCATGTTGTTCTTAAGGTAACTGTGGATAAATGGGAACCTTTACTCAACAACTTGGGTCATGTCTGTCGAAAACTGAAGTAAGTACTCTATAGCACTGATTTGAATGTGTAGTTTATTACTTGGATCGTTAAATATTGTAAGAGACTTATTATCATACAGTGCCTTTTTAATATTTGTATAATGTTGCTTTCTTAGCAAGACAAATTTTAGCACCCCATTTCATTTTGGGTGACTGGTTAATGATGATTACATGGAGCTTATTTATCTCTAATTTGTTTATTTTCTTTATTTTTTGTCTTTCACTCCCTGTTACTATTTTCAGAGACAAGAGCACTTTAGTCTGTTGTTGCTCAACAAAAGTAGGCGTTAAAATAGAATTTATTCAAAACCCTTGAATTAATTACAATCTGGGTACTCAATAGGTATAAGTGGCTACTCTCAAAGGTTTGGGTTAGGGGTTTGTATAATTTTTGCGTAGAGAGAGACATCTTGCATATAAAATGAATCGCCTCATGTATTGTGGTGTTATGCATATGTTTTGGTCTTTTAAGGTTCTAGTCCAAGCCATTTTTATCTCCAAGTATATACTTGTTTGTGGTGAGAGATGGGTTCCTTTTGTATGTGGTGAATCACAAAAGACATAAACAGATATTGAATGTTTGATGTAAGAAAAAATAAGATTTTTGTATAGGACGGTGATTATCTGTCTGTCAATCATCATTTTGTTTCCAGAACATAACTTGAAGAACCGTACAATACTTTTTCACCAAACCATAGTTTCGTTTTTAGTGTGGCAGTGATTCCTCTTGCTTATTGGTCAACACTTAGACCTGTTCAGTGTTTTTCCATCAGTACCAGTCTTTTAATTTTGTGAGGTCCGGGGGGACTTGCTGTCATCTGATGGCTCATGTGCGTGATATTCTATTTTGTTTTTATGTAGAAAGTATGACCAGGCCCTGGAGTACCACCGTCAGGCGCTGGTGTTAATCCCTCAGCACGCCTCCACCTACTCTGCCATAGGATATGTGCACAGCCTTATGGGTGACTTCGAGAGCGCCATTGACTACTTCCATACAGTAAGATCCTTTTTCCCTCTCATGTTTCATATCAGGCTTGAAGGACTGTTTATTGTCTATTATTTATTATCTGTAACATTTTGTCATGATGGCAAATTTACTTCAACTCAATTGTCAAGAATAAAAACTATTATTTTAACCTTTAGGAAAACAGTGTTATCTAGTGTTTTTTTGTTTTGTCCTATCGCAGGCACTTGGATTAAAAAGGGATGACACATTTTCTGTGACAATGCTTGGCCACTGTATTGAAATGTACATTGGGGACACAGATGCGTATGTTGGTATGTTCCAGCTCTTCTATTTATTTGCTTATTGTTATTCATTACTTATTCTGTTAACTTTTACATATCTAGTGCAAAGCAGACAGTGTTTCTGGAAAGAGCCACTGTCATGCATTGTTACTACCAATTAATCACCAATATTCAGCGCGTTCATTGGTTTCCAACATTAAGAATAACTCCATGCAATTGGTTCTTTTCTAAGGCACAGACATTAATGACAAAGTCCGGGGAAACTTGAACGCCCCAGCGCTGATGAAGATGTTGAACACATCAGAACCTGGTGACCTCCTGGCCACACCGAGACTGGAAGACACCAGCATCTCATCCCTGGACACACCACTGTCAGGTCAAGACAAGATGATGTTGGAGACGCCTCTGCGACTCTCTTTAACCCTAGAGTGTGATATGTATGAAAGCGATGTGATGTTAGACACGTTGTCAGACACCAGCACGTGATCTCATGACGTCTGAAGGTGGAACTGTTGTGGCAACAGATTGTCATAGGCACACATATCCAAGCTCAAGGACTATTTTCAAACCAAAACTCTGGAACCTGTCCTTCCCCCAAACGATTCTTGATTCCCCTCTCGTGCAAAAATTAAAATTATGTGAAACTTCTCATTGTGAACGTTATGAATAGAATAAACATGGATTTGTATACAGTATCTACAGTACTATCAATATCAATACTCCACAGCTCTTATAGTATGATTTAAATTTTATGGGATATTAATTTACACACAGATATCCAGTCCGATAAGTTGCGTAAAGATTTTATGAATTCACTAGACAATGGATTTTTTCCCAACATGTCATGCAGCTAAATCTAAACATGGGACACACTCTGGAGTGGGTCATGGTCCGTGGCCTGTCCATGAGTGTGTCCTCTGTTGCTGATCTACCAGTACTGTGTGTTTGGTTGTTTTTTGTTTGTTTTTTTTAACAAAGAAGCTGTTGATTGATGAGAACTCTGAGGAGGTGCTGTCTGACCCCTGAAGTGGCTGCAAATTTTATTTAAGTTATAGAGAAATATCCTCCAGTTCCTTTATCTGCATCCTGTGTTTTTATTGTTGAAAATATTACTCAAGTCAAGCTTCAAATTCAGTAATGCCACCGGTTCCAAAAAAGGTATAAACACAGCCCTGCCCAAAAAAGAAAAACCTTGAACGCCAACTTTGAAATGAAAATTAAGGATGCCTGAAAGCAAATGGAAGAACAAAATAAAACAATTATTCCTACAACTTCAAATATACAGTCAAACGAGCGAGGACCACATACTTTGGTACTATATCTACCCAAAAAATGATTCCAAACTCCTCTTCTCCACAACCAACCATTTAATCAACAATTCAGAATTCAATGAATACTGCTACATCTCATCTTGTGTGACACGTTTGCAGACCACTTCACATTCAAAATGTATTTTACTGGATCCAGCATTTTACCTGTGCAGGAAATTATTTTGATAGAGACTGAGTTTCGACTTTTACCTGATGAAACACTGGACAGATTTGTTGTGGTTGGTGCTCAGACACTTGGTAGAGTTTTATTTTTAATTTGATGTGAGCTATTCAAACCTGGGTGGTAGTAAACTTCTTAAAGCTCAGCCAGGGAAAAACTGAAGTTTTAATTCTGGATCTGAGGCGATGAGAGATAAATGCCAAAACTAAAAGCATCTTCTTTTAACCCATCTAAACCTGGGCATTATCTTTGACCCTGAGCTCACTTTTATTCTAAACAGGTTTTAATCATCTCAAGAATGTAGCCAGGGTCCGCCCTGTTCTCTCTAAAGCTAACACACAGACGTCGATGCATGCTTTTTATCCAGTCCCACTACTGTAATGCCCTGCTTTCTGGTCTTCCTATAAATAGAATTTCACAACTCTAGTGTCAGAACAATAGCCATTCTTGTGCTGACAGAGACCAGAAGACAGGCTCACAATACAGCGGTTTTAAAATTACTGCGTTGGCTCCCAGTGTGTTTAAGGCTTGACTTAAAGGTTCTTTTAATGGTTTATAAATGTCTTAATCGTCATGCACCTTATCTCCTAGACTTGCTTTTACCTAATGAAGCCTCATGGACCCTGAGGTCCTCTGGTACTGGCCCTTTAAATGTTCCAAAGGCAAACACCAAAACCCACTGTGAGACAGATCTCCAACATTATGCGCCCCCCACCCCATGGAATAGCTGACCAGGGAACCTCAGGGCTAGAGAGAATGAAGGCATTTTTAAAACCAGACTAAAAACCCACCTTTTTAATGTGGCTTTTAAATCATGCCCCTTTTTATCTTACATTTATCTTAGTTTTTAGTTTTATATTAAACAAATGCTTCTTTTTTTATCTTCTTAATGTTTTATATTTTTCTTCTCCATTGTGTCCTCAGTGAAGCCCCTCCACACCTGGGGAGCTGCCAACCTGTAGGCTCCAGTGGCCGTGCTGCTCTCTTGAGGTCTGCTCCTCCCTGGCGGGGGTCTCTGTTTGACCCTCTCTCACTGGTCAGGGGGTGACTGTGCAGGGGGGCAGCAGGTTGCTGGGGGCAGTGGCAGCTCCTCTCTTTGCTTTCTGTCCTGCCGTGCTCTTTAAATAAAAGGGGAATTGACGTGTGCCTTGGTTAAGGGACTGAGCCTCAAGGAAGATGTGGTCCTCTGACAGTGGAGTCAGTAACATACAGTACACACACCTCACATCACAACCAACAGACCATGGTCACTTATTACTGCCTGTGGCAGAAGCGTTTGTGTTGCTTTCCCTGTGGATTTTCACCTTGAATAAAGAGTAGTACAAAAGTACAAGCAGTTTTGTTGAAAATTGTCCTTGGAAATTCTTATAATAAATAACACAATCTTTAAAATTTTACCTCGTGTTCTGTGTTGAATGGGTCATTTATAAAACCACGTCATGTATCTTTTCCATTGTAGGAATGGTAGTATCCACACAATGAAAGGAGAATATATCTAACCTTGCTGCGTTATTGGTGACAGGATTATGCAAAATACAATGACTTAACCTGTGGGGACTTGGCACATGTTTATTTTTTTTATTTTGTAGTTTAATGTGTTGAGACAGGTGTGTTTGACCCACGGTGCTGTGTACAGAACTGAGGATGTCCAGAATGTGTCACATCGGAGACAGGATCACAACATCCACTCAAATGTCAGTCCTGTGTAGGGGAGGAGTGAGGTGTCAGTGCCTCTGATGAAAACATCAGCTCCTCTCCATCCTTCATCTCAGTCCCTCTGATGAAAACATCAGCTCCTCTCCATCCTTCATCTCAGTCCCACTGACCACCACTCCTGCACCTGTGAGTGTGATGCCCGTGTCAAATGGAGAGAAATGGGCTGTACTCCGTCAAAGTCGGCTGGTGTATACACCCGTGACAAGGTGTGTCGAGACCTGGATACGTGCTCTACTTTTGTGCCCAGTCTGAAAAGCTCCGTTTCGACACCGGAGAGACCCTCACCTCGGCGGAGTGTGGAGAACCACAGCGGCAGACTAACTTTTCTCAGTGGTGAGTTGACGCAGAATTTTAGAAACAATACAAGTGTTGATCGCGATGTGGCTCGAGGGTTAGAAAATACAGGTACTGTGTCTGTGTGGTATTTGGAGCGTTTTACGTCTGGTCCACAGTTCCCGACAGGGACGTCCACGGTCGGTCCGCGAACCAGTCGTCCCCCAATGAGTCCTGTGGCTCCTCCAGCAGCAGCTCATCCTGGACACATCAACGCGACACCAAACCCCGCGCCTCCACTCCGGATCTACACACTGACACTGAAGAATGAATCCAGTCTGAAGACACACAAAGGATCCGGACACAAATGAAGCCGCGACACTCAGGACCAGTGTATTTTTATTTATACTCTCCGGTGTGTCTTTCATGTTGCTTTTATACCATGTGTTGTGAGTCGGCAACGTTGAGATAAATCTTGCCATCTAAAAATGGTAGCTGGACATTACTTATTTGTATGGTTATTTTTTTTAACCCTCAAAGTTTCTAATTCGTGTACGGAAATAATTTTTTAAACCATTTTCCCCGTGACTCTGTCAATAAAGTGAAATAATTAAGGCATAATGCTTTTCAGCAGCGTGTGATGTCTTTTCTGGATGCATCCATAGTCAGTGAACTTGGAAGCACCATCGATCATCTGCACCAATAGAGCTCATGCAGTTTGACAAATAACAGTGGCGGTTGTTTTTATGTAGAATTAATGGCATATTTTGTTGAAAAATGTCACCTTTCAATGTACTCAATTTTGATTGAATTTACACCCGAGTTTTCAGAACCATATTCCTATTCAATGACATGATCGGTAAAATAAATGTAAGAAAATATGAGATTATGAGATAAACGACAAATGATAACTTGAAAACGGTGATAAATTACCTGGCAATGGTTAAATGTATAATGAAAAAATTTTTCTGAAA
>JAPTHA010000015.1:12127693-12138499 GCA_029814585.1 Gymnapogon annona
TTGTACAATTTTGTTATTTGTTTGCATTTCTTGTTTCTGCGCTCGAATAAATATATTCAATCAATCAATCAATCAAGTAAAAATGTTTACAGGAATTATATTTTTCCCCTGTTTTTATCAAAGTCTAAGCTTTCTCGGTTCATGTTTTAACCAGCAGTGCAGCTTGCAGTGGTTTTTTGATGCGAGTTAAACCTGGATGGGACACAGTACCTGAGAGCAAACGTAAAAAAAACCCAGTTTAAGACATACAACATGACCCCCGTCGCCAGAACTAAACCGCAAAGAAACAGATACCTTTGCTGTGATTAGTGGGAGACAAAGAGGATCTGCTGTGGCCTTGTACACGCACCATTTTTGTGGAGTAATTACTTAGTTTCGTTTCATGTAGTCAGTGATTTAAAATGGATTTTGATTGTTTTAATTCCCACTGTCAGCCCCATTCCTCTCAGCGCAGTCCTTTTTATATTCTCATAACAGTTTTTTTTTTTTCTAATCATTGCAAACAACTTTTTTTCCCCCAGGTCTAAAAAAAGTTGTCTCTAAATTAGCATAAAATAACAATGTAATATTTCCTCTTACTACACCCACACCGAGTTATTACTGTACCTCTTCTTCTGTATTTCTCTGTAGAGCTTCAGCAAACAGCTGCCTGATTAATAAGTTAGGTCCTCTAAATATGGCTCAGAGTCATGTATCTTTAAAAACTACTTAATAATGGTAATCAACATTATCAACAACGTACCAATTACATCTTTACACTTTCCTTTCTTAATTATGTATAGTTTCCTTTCACCGTGGATAAAAGGGCTGCTTTCTCAGTCTCAGGTGGATTGTTCATCTTAAGTGTTTATGATGGTGTATTTGTAACACAGCTAAGCTACACTCCCTTAAAGTGCCAGTGTGCTAAAAAAAAAAAAAAAAAAGGCCCGTGACTTCACCATGTGTGAATCAACCGCAACGGAAGGGTTCCTATGTTTTATTTATTGATATGTTTTAGTGGGGGAAGACCTAGCATTCATTATCATAAAGGCCTCTAGACATCAAGTCACACACAAAAGACCCAGCCATCGCACACTCTCTCTCGCACGCACAGATCAACACATACACAAGAGAAGAAGGCCGCTTTGCTGTAGCGACTCCTCGCCAGCAACCATTGGTAACTTCAGTGACAGAAGCTGACAATGTCAAAGTATCTTTGTCTCTCGCATATAAACTGTCCCTGAAGCTGTCGTTGTAAAAAGAGATGTAAAACACAGACGTTTTTTTTTTTTTTTTTTTTTGTCTTCATGGGGGAAGTTGTTTTCGTTCCCCCTTTTAGTTTTTTTTTTTTTTTTAATATGTCATATCTTTTCTGTCAGGGCCCTGGGGCGCCTGGTGGTGCTGGTACAGCAGGAGGAGGAGTGTAAGCATCTGCAAACCCAACGGAGTCTGACCATATTGTACCTGTACTTGTCTTTATCTCGGTTATTTTGTCAAAAGCTCAAAGCCTTGAATTTCAGACAGCTGCGTTGTCATCTGATCTGATCTCTGAGAGTGTGAATTTGTGGATGTGTGTGCATGTGTAAAAGAAGACAGGCAGTGAGAACAGATGTGGGGGGAAAGTCAAGTAAAAACTCAATATGAACCCTGCAGAGGCCTTCCTCTCTCTGTTCAATTATTTAGAGTCAAAGAAAAGAGGCAAGAGTAACATATTTCCTCAGAACCCACTGTGTTCTGCAGGAATGAATAACATATTTATCTAGTCTCATCTTTGCCAAATAGCCGGAAATGGAAACAAATACCTTCAATTGGATTCTTGACTCTGGTGTTTTCCTTCAGCGGCTGCTATGTGTACTCATGCAGTCATATTGAAAAATTCCTCAGGACCAAAAATTATGGAAGTGCTGACAAGTGGAATTTTTCATGGTATCTAGATGTACACTTGGCAGTTTCAGGCAAAGCTTATGCTATCATGTGATGGGAGGAGGGGGAAAGAGAGAGAGAGAGAGAGAGAGAGAGAGAGAGAGAGAGTGGGAGCAAGAGCAAGAAAAGTGCTCACCTATTTAATTTGATTAGAGATTAGAGAAGGAAAAGAGTCACATTTCCTCCCTGGCATGTCTCTACCTCTACTTTTGCGCACTCTGACACCTGATTTCATAAAGAGATGTCACCGCCAAGCGCCGCAGTAATGCCTATAATTACTCTGAACTCAAATAAATAAATAAATTTGCTTTTCTTTGTGAGAGTCTGACAGCTTTTCCAACATCCTTGACTGGGAAAATTTGCCGTGAGTGTGTGTGTGCATGCAGGCGTGTATTTATTTTTTTTTTTTTTGTGGCTGTGTATTTGTATGTGTAACTTTGCGTAGGCGTGCGCTTGTGTTTACATATAGTGAGGCACTTATAAGAGAAATTCAGACAGGGTGAAATTTTTGACAGCTACAGTATTGCTTGTTTTCCCCATCTCTTCTTTTTTTTTTTTTTTTCTTGACTGTGATAATCTCCGCTCTCAGCCGCACACGCTGAAGGCAAAGCTCCGTTTGAGAATGATAAGTTTGGAGGTGCGGCTTTGTAAATAATAAGGTTAGAGTTTCTACACAGTTACTACTGCTGTGCCTGATCTTACTCCTATTAGTGACAATTGGCTGTGACCTCACCTGCTCACCCATGCTGTCATCACTGAGGGTGTATCTACGGCGGCAGCAGCAGGCGATTAGATCATCCACTCTGGTCATGGAAGGAGACATCCAGACAAACGTTGCTGTGCTGAACCACGGAAGGTCTGATGCACATTGTCATCGAGTCTGGCTCCTTGACTTTTGATATTGTTCATCTGCAAAAACACTTTTCATATTTTCTTTTTCCACTGTTGAAAATCTCACTTTGGTAAAGGGAGTTGCCTGCACATACGGGTGTGTGTACACGCCTTATGATCATCCTCAGGTTTCCATGAGCATAAGCAATTCTTTACAAACACTGCCTATTAAAATGTATGTCTAACAAGTCCAGCTCCTGGAAAAAATTGATAATGTAACTCAACTGTAATACGTTAGTGCCAATACAAATGAATCAGTGTGTCACAAACATCAGACAAGTTTCTCTGTTGCGTTGCTAATGATGGGTTTAACTGTCCGTCCTTCTAACAGGCCAATCCACTCCTAAGATTCAGTTGACTTTGCAGGAAAAGTCAGCTCAGGTCGTGTAGCGATCCAGTTCATCACACGTCACCTTTCTTAAATGTACATGTGTATCGCGTGGGCAAAATTTGAATTTGGTTAATTTGTTGTCTTGATAGGCGTATGGAATTAAATTGACTGACTGGCAAACTTTCATTGGACTCTTTTAAACATCCAATTTTTTTAAAATATTTTTTTTCCTTCTAAAGAACAAAGATGAAAGAATAAAATGACTCATGAGGAGCTCAATCCCATCACTTCATAGTCAAATGAAAACTCATTGGGTTTCCCTGTGTTACTTCCTGTTGCTGTTGTAATTTTTCGGTTTATTAACAGTACGGGAATTAGAAACATCAGTGCTACGATCTGTTGTATCACTTTCAACTAAGTCACAATTTGTACACGTCCTGGTATCGTATCCCTGACACCCTTCTCTGTCTCCCCTCTTCTCTGTATGTCAGTCAGGCTCTTGTTCAAGGCCTTACAAACATGTCCCTCCATCGTCTGATTTATTAGGTCAATGAATGCCAATGTACATTTCCTTGCACAGTATGCAAAAAAAAAACAACTCGTATCTCTCATGCTCACAGTGATCCTATATCCCATGAGCCCCTCTGTCATACATGCCGATGTCAGCCACTCACACCTTCCCAGCAGAGCAGGTGTTCGGGACGCTCTCTTTCGTCATGATCAGGCATTCTCATGTACGAAACCAAGCCGGCCCATTTTCCCCTGACAATTCTCACATCATTCCCTCTCCTCTTGAGTTCTCATCATTGAATGACAGTCCTGGTGATTCTCAAGGCCTTCCAAACCCTTCTCCCTCTCCCTCTGGTCAACGGGTGTCAATCAGAGCTCTCCCCACAACGCAGATTGGCAACAAGTCCTCTCATGTTTATGAACCAACCCTGACTGGTCTGTGATGAACACGGATCCGTGCTTTGACTCATGAGTCCCTCTGTCACCCAGAGCGGTGTCAGACACTCACACCTTTTATTTCCGCCAAAGCAGATGTTCAGGATGCTCTTATCATGGATACGCACGTACAAAATGAAACTAGCCCCTTTTCCCCGACAAAGCTCTGCCGTGTAAATTATAGATGGCGAAACAATCTTTAAACATGTTCATTAAAGACGATGCTTCTTGAAGAAAATCAGCTCATAAATATTTCTTTCAAGCAAATCTCAATATGATGTACCCTTCCGCCCCTCCCTTCCCCGCTTCATGCCTGTATTCCCTTTCCCCAGTCAACTCGCACGTCTAAGGGGAAGGAGAGAGACAGTTCCTCAGCAACCTTGACTGGAGACAAGCAGGAGACACATGCGTGACTGGATCAACTTTGCCTATGATGGCTGTTAGCTAGCTTTTTCTTGCAGAAGCCGAGCTGCCTGCCTGCCTGCTGATGCGCTATTACTCGCTCTGGAAGAGATGCTTGTGTGGAAGATGACACATTATTATCCTTTAATCTCGGTCTCAGCTTGTTGAGCATCAAATTGAAATATCCTGAACAGATGTAAAAACACATGTGAGCCTGGGCGCGCAAGCTGTGCTGCGCTTTGTTTCATCTATCCATGATGTGAGCCTTAAGGAGAAGCTTTTTAAAATTTCATCACTATTCAAAAGGATAATTAATACGTACCCCCAGGCTTTGATTATGCGATACCCAGTGTGTAGTGCTGGTGTTGCCATAATGAGCCACTCATCAGTGCTCTGCCTGTGCCTCCCCAACAAACATACAGTTTGCATAAGGTACTTAAGATTCTGCTAAGGTATTATTGTGCTTGTGTGTGTGTGTGAGTGAGCTAGTGAGTGCATGCACCTGTGATAATTTATATGTAGGTCTGTGTGTGCATCTCGATGTACATCTGTGCGAGCCTTCATCTAATTTGCAGTACAATGCTATAGGTTAGATCACACTGGTTGTTTCAGTTTGTTTACAAGAGGGCCCCTGTCAGATTGTCGGCACATAGCAGGGCCCTTATTGTAAAGCCTGCCCACATACACACACACACACACACACACCTCCCCACCTACAAAGACACACAATCACCCTCTTTCCCCACTTGTTCCCAACCTAAAAGCGAGTAAGGAGGAGAAGGTGGTTGTCAGTGAGTGGGTGCTAAGGTGATGCAGCAGTGAGATGGACAGGCAGGTGGAGACTGACAGGCCAAGGAATACGAATGGGAATATTGGGAGTTCACACATAATGAGACCTGTCAATTTGAATGCCTCAAGGCCAAGCAGTGAGCGGGCCGTGGTTGACAACTGAGGCAACCATTTCTTCCTAGAAAAAAAATAAAAATCAGAGTAATCGCTCACCCTTGACCCTGATCAGTCTCTAAACAACACAGTTACCGCAGCAATTATCGAGTCGCTGCATACAGTAGCTGTAAACGCTGTTTTCTGAATGATGAAACAAAGCAACGTGACACAACTGAGAATACCTAGTTGTCTATTTTTTTTCCTTTTTTTAAATCACTGGAAGGTACATTTGGAGTATTAATTAAAAAAAAAGAGCGGGCATCAGTTTTTTAATGCAGTGGTTATTGTATTGTGGAGGTGGTTGGTGTTCACAACTGAGCACTGCTCTTGTTTTGTCTCCCTGACAGTTAATGGGAGATCAGTGTTACAAGGTCAGCATCTCCAATGACTGTCTGTACCTTATACAATGTAATGCTTCTGCTTTGAGATACTTGGCGATTCTGGTCCAAAGGAGTGAGCTATATGGGGAATAGAGAGTGTCATCAGAGATTTGCCCATGGCCTCTCATGGCCTGTGATGGCTCTTTACCCTGTTAGGAATTTAGCATGTTCACTCAGTGGTGAAGTGACACATGAGAGGGGCGCAGCGACCTGCTGACAGCCGACGAACCTGGGCAACTTCTCTGTCCTTAAATCCAATTCCATGCTTGACACCGAGCAGAATTAGCTTTGGACGGGTGAGTGATAAGTTCCCTGGGTGCTTTCGCCAAATGGATCTAAGCTGTCTTAAAGAGCCGCCAAGCCGGCAGTTTCAGATATTAAGTTGTACTTACAAGGGAAAATTGAGCCATATAGAGCACATGGTAATCACAATCAGTGTTCTCTTTGATAAAGCAGACAGGCATCCATGTCTATTTAAAAGGATGATCTTATCAATTACTAATCAATAGTTCTCCTGGAGATTAAAGGAGATAAAATATACATTCGCCCCTGTAGAGTATAGTAGTGAGAAAATCATTACATTTGGCTGTGATGCCTGTTTTCAGGGTTACTGCTTTATTGACTTGTGTAAATGATCATCCACAAGGGAGAGGGTTGGATTTTAAAGGATAAATAATGAAAGAGGAAACAATCAGATAAGAAAGCAGGATAATCGCACTTAGTCATAGCAGTCGTGATCGGGTTTTTTATTTTTTTTGTCTCTCTCTCTCTCTCTCTCTCTCTCTCAGTTCTTGTGATTTCTCCTGTTTTGCACATCATCCCTTCCCTTCTTGAATCCTCATCTTTGAGTGACAGTCCTGGTGATACTCAAGGCCTTCTAAAACCCCACCACCCCCCCTCTCTTCCTCTCTCTTTTCCCCGGGTCTCTCTGGTCAATGGGTGTCAATCAGAGCTTGGCCCTCACGCAGATTGGCAACAAGTACTCTCGTGCTAGCGAAACAATTATGACTGGGCTGTGGTGAAAATGGATTCCCGCGTTGACTCTCCACACTGCGCTCCCCTTCTCCCGGCCGACGGGGTCCTGCCATGGGAAGCAATTATCGCTAGATGCCAGCTGACAGCCCAATTCTATTGCCAGTGCGGTCGGCCCTCATCCTCAGGCTTTCTCTAGGCAAATAGCATCCTCAACACTCAAATCAAACCTCTTACCAACCATTGGCTTCCATCAGAGAAATAGATGGTTCCTTTTGTTCCCCCGGACAATGCAGAGGGAATAAGGTAGATACAGAGGCGGACAATAAAGAGCTGTTTTGATTTTTCAAGCACTCACCTCAAGCTCATCTATCGCCCTTTGCAAGACTTATGAAGAAGAGATAGAGGGGAGTGTTGAAGCATTCATTTCAACTGAGAGAGAAATGGAGAATTTAAAGAAACGAGAAGATCCAGGGTCTGGGGGTGATGAGTCTAGTGTCAGATTGAATTTTTTTTAATGAATTATTTTTATTGCTGTTAACTCTTTGACCCCTCAATTCATTATATCTGAGAGTGTATTTGGTCGCTCTTTGAGAAAACATATTGATTGTCTATAACAGAATGATGTTTTCAACTTGATTTCTGACTTCTAGTGTATCATTTTAAAAGTTTATTTCATTGAAAGAACTATAAAATCATTGAACAATTCTGCACAAGTATGTAAAGGAAACATACTAATCAACCATAGTGTAATGACTTTGGTAAATCAGCTCATTTCTACATACACTGTGTATATTTATGTTAAGAGTTAAAAGTGAAGTTGAAAACCACAGACTCTCTAGGAATAGGCTTAGATTGATGTGAAAGCTGAGGAGGATGAGTGTAAGATGAATGAGCTTAAATTAACGAAAACGGTACAATTAATCTGTATAAAAGTCAAACAGTCATCTGCCACTTTGCTTATTAACTGAATAAACACATCAAGGCAAAGTTCAGTCAATCCTTTAATCACTTTAATTAATGCACATTGTTCTATTTTCCTCTCTTTCCCTGGCTCAGTCTTTCCCTCTCCCTGTGTACCTATATTTGTGAAATAATAAATAAATTAGAATACACACTGCCACAAACTAATTATCATGCAAATAAAGCAGCAACAAAGCATAGTGGGACTGTTAATCTGTGCCAGATCGTGGGTGAAATTCCCCAATGTGCTCAGAGATGTCCACGGTGCAATTAGAGAGTGACTTGGGATGAGGTGGGAGAGAAGAAAGCGCAGCACCAAAGGACGAAAAAGACTGTCACTTACTCACTGTCAAATTAATTCTGTCTCCTCTCCCTTCTGCCTTTGTCTATGACAAAGTGGCAGCGGTGTCTCCCGATTATTTTGTCTTTGTTTCCCTCTGTGCCTCTCTTCATAGCCGAGTTGAATCTGCAAACACCACAGAGTCCAAATCCCAGGTAATGTCCCATACATGCAAAGTATTGAACGGAGCATAAAAATTACTGGAAAAATAGTGGAAAAATAGTATAATTGAATTCATCTGTAAATGTCAGTGCCAGAGTGAACCTTTGACACATCCATGGATAAGCTCCAGGACCCCCATGACCCCCACAAGGAAAAAGAGGGTTGGATAATGAATGAAGACTATCAATAAAATGAAATGTTCTTCAGAGAGTTATCTTAGAAA
Organism: Gymnapogon annona; assembly: GCA_029814585.1. NCBI lineage: Eukaryota > Metazoa > Chordata > Actinopteri > Kurtiformes > Apogonidae > Gymnapogon > Gymnapogon annona. The sequence goes on from JAPTHA010000015.1 coordinate 12,136,150, forward strand.
CGTCTTCAATGTAAAACCATTTTCCAAAAAGTAGATTAGAAGGAAGCCCTACTGTCAGTTATGGTTTTTTTTGTTTGTTTGTTTGTTTTTTAACCTGTGTGTGGTCATTGAAAGAGGCTCAGGCCAGGTCATTTGTACCACTTTTTCCCATTTATGGAACCAGGTATCTGTAAAACAAAAAAAAGGCCATATAGAATGGACAACTAACAGATCACTAGAAGGAATTCACTAACAGATCACTAGAAGGAATTCACTGAATGCAGCAAATTTTAGAATGCAAGAATTTACAATAAAAATTAAATTGGGATAGCTCTGCATTGAACTCACAGCACACCCATAGGCAACTGGGAGAAGGTGGGAAATACACCCCCATAATCTCCAGAGAAGTAAGACATAAGTTCTCATATTGAAAACTTACTTTCACATTGCACTCAGTTTTCTACATGAAAACTGTTTATCTTTGCATTATATTGATGATTTCTTTCGGCTTTTTCCCTCCCGGGATTGCCACAGTGAATCCAATTCGCTTATTTGATTTGGCAGGAGTTTTTATGCCAGATGCCCTTCCGGACACAACCCACTGGACGCTCTTACCGAGGATCGACCCCGGTATCCTATGCACCAGCCCGTTGCCTTGCCAACTAAGCTATCCAGCCGGGATTTATGTAACATTCATTAACTTTGCACGAAGAAACCTCAGCAACTTGTTACGAGCTAAATAGGTGATAACCACTGGAGTCTTTGAAAAAGTAAAATTTACACCATTATGTATATCTTCTGCCACAAATGATGCTTCTTATCAAGTTGGGTTCCTGCAAAGATCCCTATATCCTCACATCCACATCTTCATCTGCTTGCCTCTAGATAGATCCAAATATATGCCAAACAACTGCATACCTTGAACTGCGCAGTAAATCTGTTCCACGTGGGTCAGCTAACTAAGCTGATGTTGAAATATATTTACTATAATCCCACGACTAATTTCGAATGTAAGTGCACCTCATGTTGTATAAAACTAATTGCAGCAACTCCAAGATTCATCAATTAAACAACTTTAATGTTTTAATTCTCGCAGGTTAATGCTGCTAGAGACTAGCCGCCATGCACAAAAAAACAAAACAAACTGTGATAATCCTATAATATTAGCTGCAAAGAAGACCTTGTTTAAAAATTCAGACCCCGTCTTGGTAAATTCAAAGCTCATATCAAGGGTCCTGGGCTCAGAGAATTTAAAAAAAAAGAAAAAGAAAAAAAACCCTCAATCACATGCATCTCTTTATTTCCGCCTCTGTGCCAATGCAGGCTAAATATGCTACAAAAATAAGAAAACAAACACCAGCAAAAGTGCCTTATTATCAGCAGTGCCATTATCATAATGACCTGATTTGCCTAAATCATGTCCTTATTAGGCCCAAAAGTCTCTCTGTCCCCAGAGGGTAATGAGAGGCCAGGCTGGGATTCCTCTCAGCGCTGACATGTCTTTTATTACTCTTACACTAAATGGAGGCAATGATGAACAGTTCAGTTGTGTGATTACTTGCTGTGTACCCTTGATGTCAGAGGAGAAGAGTGGGGTGCCCTCTTTTAATATTTGATTGTTTTTCCTGTGTAATTTGTTCCAATTCATCATTATAGCCTTTCATTTTGCTCGCTTTGTGACATTTGTGTAATGTCAATGTCCTGATTACTGGACTCTGATATTCTACCAGCCTTTGAAGTCCAATAGCTTCTTCTTGTCCCAATTTCGGCCACAGGAAGTCCGGAAAACTTTCCCCTCATTCTATTCCAACTTTTAAAGAAAGAATATTTGTTGTGCCCTGCAAATGGCATAGCTAAATTATTCACAGAGTAATGATTAAGAGTATGGCTAACCTAAATATTGGTGCTCAGAGTGTACTGATTAGTATCAATTTGATAAAAACTTAGAACACGTAGGAATGCCCGCTGGATAATTATGAACCGCGCGTATATTTTTACACATTAGACAGAACAGTGGAGCCAGATGCACAAGTATCAAAACTATTAATGTTTTCTGGAGGAGTAGGCCTGCGATAGAAACTGTCCACGAAATAATAAGTCGGTTGTCAAGGACACATGATGCTCAATAAATCGTTGGCTGTCTAAAGAGAAAAACATCAGTCTTGTTATAAATCCCGAAAACAGAACAAATTGGAATGTAAACATGTACAAAATGGCAGGGAAATAATTTTGTTGCATTGAAAAGGAAGATGGATCAAAAATCTTCAGATTATTTCACTCGATTTCTGTCCTGATCTGACACACACACACACACACACACACACACACACACACACACACACACACACACACACACACACACACAAAAAAA
>JAPTHA010000015.1:12138599-12160942 GCA_029814585.1 Gymnapogon annona
GATAGATAGATAGATAGATAGATAGATAGATAGATAGATAGATAGATAGATAGATAGATAGATAGATAATCTTTATTAATCCCTCTGGAAGGTTCCTCTGGGAAATTAGGGTTCCAGCAAATACAGGATAAAACAAAATAGAAATACAACACAGGATAAATATATACAGTCCATACACACACACACACACACACACACACAAAAACATCAATGACATGTTAAAAATGTGAGGGAATCACATTCATTATTTTCATTACACGCACCCACCAAATTGCATCAAGCTTATGAAATATTTCTTCCCCTGTTCAAAGGCTTGTTAGAGCTTGTATTCAATTACAACTGTGGCTGTAACATGTTGTCAGTTCTCTTTAGCCAATCATTAGTTAGGGTCGATGCCTCGCTACACAGTTGGCCTGGCAGAGTCAAGTTAGAGAGCAAACGACAGGCCTAATTGTTGTTCGGTGGCTAAAGGTCGACTAATGAACCGGGGGGGGAGGAGAGGGGGGGGCTGACTGAGGCTGTTGGTGCAAGGGTGACAGGATGGGGTGTGGGGGGTAGAGGTGGTGGTGATGGTGATGGTGGTGGTGGTGGGAGTATGGGGGGTAGGGAGTGAGCTGAAGGCTGTTTTCCACAAACAGAATTTGCCAAACGTTCCAGAGATCAAAGGGGGAAGAAGCAGGGCATTTTAGGAATTTGTCCAATCCAGATTGGATGTAGCTTCAACGTTTGAAAAAGACGAGAAGGACCAAATGTGAGAGTTCATATGTCTGTACTCCGCCTTCTCTATACTGACTTCAGAAAAGAGCTATTATTTATGCTTGTATATTGTGTCATAAATCCGTTCATCTGGTTAATATCAGCTGATGCTTACTGAAGAATAGACAGACGTGCCTGACTGAGGACATTTCCCTTTGGTTTCACAGATGTATAAATGTGTGACTTAACGTATAATACAAAGGGGAGCTCTACCTTTCTTTCCTCTTCCCTTTATGAATCTTCCACATAACTCTGACCAAAGTACTTTATTCTAAATGACAGGGCTGTGACGTGAGAATGGGCTGGAATAACATGCGACTACTTCATGAGCCTAATTTTGGCAAAGAAACAAAGGGAAGCTTAAGCTAGCCCAGACAGTCACAATACTGTTGATTTCCTTTTGGTTTCAGAAGAAGAGATGCATGTTGTGAGAATATGCCACAGCATTTTAAAATCGACGGGTCACAACCAATACCAATACTATCAACTCACAGAAAGGTACGGTAAGTCAAAAGATACAAAAGACCCATCATCTAACACTGTGATTCTCCAAACCAAATCAGCTGTCTGAGACGAAACATTTGGCATAATTTGTAACATATTTGACTTGATAAGGACAATGTACAACTGCCTATAGTTTTATTATTTTAGGCCTGATATAACTAGCTGAGGGTGTCTATTCTCACATTGGTTTAAGTGTTCAACAAGCTGCCTGTAACTAGTCTTTGGTCGGTTTCGTTCAAACTAGTGTAGGGCGCATATGTTGAAATAAAATATAGAAATTAAACATAATTTTCACTTTGCATCACAACAAACACTCACTCTCACTTTCTGAATCCACTTTATCCTTTGCAGGCTAGGCTCAAATTGCTAACTCTTCCGTTATTGGACAAATTGCTCTAACACCTGGGCCACAGCTGCCCCAATTATCAAACACAAAGATGTAAATATATAATTTTATGATTATTCAGATCAGATGTAACGAAACCAGTTGCCATTGTTATTGGGTCTTTGTCACATATTTTACAAAGCATGGGCGCCAGAGCCATTTTGAGTGGGACAAGACCCATCCACTTTATAGGCCCCAAAATAACAAACCCATCTACTTTATAGGTCTAAAAATATCAGACCCATCCACTTTACAGTCCCAAAACTGCCAGTCCCATCCACTTTCAGATCCAAAAATACCAGACCCATCCATTTTTAATGTCCGGAAACGATGGCATTTTCAGTGTGCTGTCAGTAAAATCCATTCCATGATCTTTGAGATCCACCACGTTTTTACTAATCTTGTAACATGGCAGATTGAGCTCCAATGCACAGAATCGAAGGGGAACATAGTACATTTATTAACAAAAAACACATGCAACATGAAAACCAATCAACACAAACATGAAACAGAAGAGAAAACTCAAAACATGGCCGCCAGAGTCAAAGTCCAACATGGTGTAACAGAACACCAAACAAAACAGAGCAGCACAGATGAGTCCACGCTGCGCGATGTCTACACCGGCCCCTTTGTCCCCAACTAATGGCCGATACAGAGTAGCCGCGCAGTGCGGAACAGGTGGACACAATAAACTAATTGGGTCATCCCTTCAGGGAGAGGGAGTGGCCCAAACCACTGCAGGAAAGAACTGTGACAAATCTATGATATTCAGTCCCAGGTAGGGTTGACTTTTTTTATGAATCAATTCAGTCACGTGACTTCTTGTTGTTGTTACTATCTTTAGTACAAATACAGGAATGTCAAACTTTACTGGTGTCCCGGGAAGAAAAGTGAACTATGTAGGATGTCCTTAAGGAAAATGGAAAAAAATCGCCATCACTGATCTGAGGTTGGACAAATATTCCTGTTGCTTCTGTGGCCTAGTGGAATTTACGAGTGATTGGGACCTAAATACTTTACTGGACTGTGTTGGTCGGACTGTTTGGAGGAAAACCAGACCATACTTATTGGATGGATGGATGGATGTTTGATCTGCAGACAGCCTTTGAAAGTAAGTAAAGACACATTTATTACATTTTGCTTTTCTGAAAAGCAATCTCTTGTGTATGTGGTAGTGCCGTTTCACTTTTTCAGACGAGTTTGTTTGTTTTCATTTGACTCACAACAAGTGAAGGTGCATTAATGAGACAGCAGTGTACAGCTGTGTTTCCAATAATCTCCTCTTCATCCTGGGAGCAGGACATGAGACTGTTGAGGGGTCGGTGATGAAATGGCTGTGGTTCATCTCTGCAACGTCATATCAGGACGGGTCACTTTTCATGGGTGTGTTATCTGTGTGTATTAGAAGGTTTCCATGTGTGTGTTCACGCCTCTGTTCAACATGAATCATATCAAATACCACACACCGAGTGTTATTTCAACCAGAGATGTTGAACTGACATGATATCAAACGGAATTGAATAACATGCAAAATATCGAAAATACATAGGTGTAGCATGTCAAATGCTAAAAGAACTGATGCGACATACAATGCCATTTACCGAGATCCAGTGTTGTCTGAAATGTCCTGTTAGTGTCCAGTGGTGTGTTCTGAGGGCAGACAGACACTTCTCTCTTCCTAAAGGGTTTTTTTTTTTGGGGGAGGGGGTGTTGTAACATTTGTGGCCTGTTTCTTTGACTTGCTGTTCCTGAAGCCCAAAGCACAGCAGTGTCATTGTTGTCATCGTTGATGTCATTGTTTCCTAAATTATCAACAAAATCCAAGCTTTGGATGCTGTTTTTAAAAAAAGAACGAGAGAGAGAGAGAGTCTCCGATGTGGAGGAAAATATGAGAAGTGATGCTGCTATGTCATTGCTTCTACCTTTTGCATTGGGAATAGAAACTATCTCAGTATGTAGAAATTAACACAGGCTTTTGAAAAAAAAAAATTTTTCTTGGCCAATGATGTGTCATAGGTTTGGAATAAATGTTAAATTAGGAAATAGAGTAAACAACATCAACACCCCTATCTTTACACTAATTTATCATGGAGCCACAAGAGAACAAATATTCTTAAATTAATCACAGCAGAACTGATTTTTGTATCGTAATTTAATCCAAGTATTACTCCAGCTCCTCTAACAGTCAATGGTGCTTCTACACAAATATCTCAACTGGAATCATTCGGAGGTGTGTTTTTTTTTTTTCAGTGCAGCTCAAATTCTTGGCCTCATTGTGAGTTTGACTATGTCGCTCCATTTCATCAGAATACCCCAGACTCACCATCAGTCTGAACCAGTTCAAAAAGCTCAACTCAATCTCTCAGAGCCGACACAGAGGCACGAGGCCTAATAAGCACATGCTAAATGTGATAAGCTGCTTTGTAGCTTGTGTTTTGCCTGTTATATTTTTTCACCATCCTTTTCTTCCACCCTGGTGATTTACTCACTCCAGGCGATGTGTGTTTTCTGTTCTGCAAAGACATAGACACACACGCCACAGAGAAGTGCAAATACATTTTTGTCTCAATTGGTCCCTCGGTGTCACAGTGGAAAGATACTTGGACAGAAGACGGGGCGAAAAGGGAATTTTATGTTACAGACACTCAAGTGCTAAATCACAGTTTGCACTCTGAGGAGGTTTAGTTTAGTATTTTTAAGAGGCCCCTGCTGGAAACTGTGACTGGAGGCTGAATCCAATGCACGGCGTAACTCAGCGCCACTCATGAAAATTCATTCACAAGTACCTGTGCAGAGGTCAAACCAAAGTTTGGAAAATGTTGCCAGAACATCTCCCACACATGAAAGCCATTTTTGTCATAGGTAAGAGAGAGAAGTGCCATTTGGTTTCAGTTACATATTTAAGAGCAGACATACATGGAAAAGTATATCTCCTTCTTGTTTCTGTAATGTCTTTGAGTGTGTGTGCATGTGTTTTTTGTTTTTTTTTTATGTATGCATGTGCTCACATCTCACTTGTGCACTTCGGTGCATAGAAAGACAATGAGCCACTTATGAGTACAGCACTGTGGCGTCTGTGTCCCTCTTACCAAGGGGCACTCGGACCAGCTGGTGGATTGCACAGCCAAAGAGATGAAAAGCAACTCTCTGCAACTCGCTGGAGTGGTACTGATGGAACCTTTTAAGAGCAGACTTGCTCCAGTGAGTGAAAACATGGCCAATACCCTGGCTGATGTCATATCCCAGCTGTTACCTCAATCAGAGCAGGTCCCACCACGACTAAGTGAGTCTCAGTGCATCGCATTCCACATAACACGCAGTTGCTCGATAAAGCATGGTGAGCTTTTTGAAGCCCCGTGTTTCTGTCGGTACTCTTGTGACCCTTCTGCCAACTACCAGGTCTCCAAAGGCCTCCCGTTTAAAAAGGGCCAGGCTCAATCAGCACATGCTTAGACTGGTGATGACTCCCCTCCCCTTGTTGCTGTTAGTCTATCAGTGTTCCCTTGTATTGCCCCCCATTTTCTGTCCTTCATAACAGACGGCACTCCCATGCAGCTGTTGAGAGGTTGTCCCTGATGTCATCTTAATAGTGCCCTGCCCCCTCTGTTTAGCATCCATCTTTCAACATGTGCACCTAAGCATTTTTGTTTGATGACATCTTCTTTGTGGTTTTCACAGTTCAGGTCGCTGACTGACCTCCCCCCCACCCCTATCTATTAACACTGTTACGTGGACTATTGTTTGTGCGGTGCATTGTGTTTTGATGGCATGAGGGACCTGAAGTCCATGTTGGGGCAGTGAGTTTGCTGTCTTCTTATGTCAACAGCCATTTTAGCCGCCTCCTCACTGAGAAGGGCACCGCATGACCAGTACACACAAGCAAAGGACAAGCAGTTATTCAGTTATGACAACCCAGTGCCAGCAAGACCTCAGCCTGACTGTCAGTGTGTGTGTTTGTAAGTTTGTATTTGAGAGTCTATGAACGTTATTGTCTGAGGTTTCCAGAGAAACTACCAAAACAGAATGGCCAAACACCAGGTATGCTCTCTTTCTTTCTTGCCCAGGGCAAGGTAAGACATGTTAGCATTCATAGACACAAAGCACTAGAGGCCAACTAGCTGAAAACAGGAAGGAGAAATGGACAAATGACATGCACAGCACAGTAAACCTCATTCGGGGTCAGGGCAGAGGGACAAGAGAGGGGAAGTCTGGGTAATATGGATGAGTCGAGCAGAGCAGTGTTTACTTGTGAATTTGTCTGGGTGTGTGCTGCAGGTTTGGAGCTTATTGTTTCGCTGATAAATGTGTGGCATTTTCTATTTTTTTTTTTTTTGGTCTGTGTCATCAAGTATTCTGCACGAACACTCAATGGAATGTCAAGTCACAGATGCAGCTAAGAGGTAAACAAGAGACGGAGACAGAGAAGAAGACGTAGCAGGAGAAGTCCTGTCAACACTGACTCGTTTTAGGTATCACAATCTTACAAAGCACAGTTTACTTATTAACGCTAACACTCCTCGACAGTTCCTCCAAATTCCTCCGCTAGTTGCAAATACAAATGTGGAAAAATATATATCCGAAACCCCCCAAACAAGCAGAGACTCTATTATTATTTTAATTATGCTCTTTTTGTTTCATTCCTCCCAGCTGAAAGTCAGGAAAAGGAGCATGTGAGTAAGAGAACAAGTGTGTTTTGTGTTAGGAAGCACCCCAGTGATTCTTCAGCAGGTACAAAAGCTGGCATGTAGGAAATGGCTGTTATTAAAGTCAATATACATACTCCTGATGCATAATTTATGGCTACTTCTGTAGCATTAGAACAAGCACTGGAGGATAACGTCACGTACGAAAACAGTTTGGGATTTTTCAAAGTGACTACAAACGGTGCATAAAGTATGTCAAATCCAGGACGAACATTAAAAATATGTTTGAGAAAAGCATTACTCCGGTCAGTAAGACACAACTTCATGTAAGTTATGAGATAATATATTCACAACACACCAAATACATATGTTCTAATGCACTCAAATGATCTCTACAGACAATACGTTCATATGTATTTAGAAAGTATATGCTGTAACTGTATTGGGAATGCTACAATTTTATTATATGTCTTAATTCTAAGTACAAAACAAGGGAAAATTCCAGACTTTTTCACATTTTAGGGTGAAGCAAAAGCACTATCCTTCCCAACTCAGGACTGCTGTGTCAGACAACAGGTTAATGGGGCAAAACAACTCAATTAAATAAGTCAACAGTTTGCGGTTCCCATCATTAGCGGTGTAGCCAACCAGGCCCGAATATTGCACATTCCTGAGTAAAGCAGGCCATCTGGTCCCAAAGTGCACAAAACATCTCTTTCATATTAAGTGTTTATTGTTTTGTTAGATTGATGCTGTTAATATCAGCCTTTCAGAATGACAGATTAGCATCACCTCGTAATCAGCGCCATTAGCAGATAAATATCAGTAATTTAATCACTACAGCAATTTCTTTTACAATAATAAGATTTACAAATGTAAGTGATTAAGTAATTAGCTTACATCTCTGAAGATTACAATCCCCTGGACCTTGGTGCATCTGGTTTTCTGAAGATTACACAGTTTCACTTTAGTCGTCTGCTTTCATTTTTTTTTGGTGAATGAGATTTGTGCTTTTCCAAAGCAGAAAATAGTTTGCAAATGACCCCTGTATCCCGTGATTTTTATTTCATTTTTTTTTTTTTTAAGTTTCTCTTAAGTGTGCCATTTTCTAAGTGGACACACAGAACAAGCAGTTCACACAAGAGAGATGAATGCCTTACATTTATTTCAATTGAAAAATTATATACACTTGATAAAATAAAGTCAGGCTGTGGGATGACATATCTAAACACTTATCAAGGATTTCTTTGTTACTCTGAGAACACCGGCCCTTGGGCTACTCCGATGTTCAACATTCTAAAGCTCTACTTTTTCTTTTTTTTTTATTTACAAAGTAATTTGTCGGTTAGTGTTAATTTCCTAAATGTAACATAAAAGGAGTGCAGTGCGGTGAGAAAAAGAAAAAAAAAATTAAAGGGGAAAATCATAAAAACAGCAGAGAATCAGGCAAATTGCTTCCATGTGTCTGTGGCTGCCAGAGCTAAAGGAAGCAGAGTGCTGCTTAAATGCCCCTGACCCGCCGAGACTGGGCCAATTCAGTTTGAAAGGCCCAGCTCTCTAATGAAGGCCTAATTTTTATTGCCACTCCATTGACTTCAAAGCAGTTCAGGTTGCCAAACATAATTTCACTGGAGGTATTTTCAGGTGCACTGCAAATAGTTCATAAATAATTTCCCCATTAGTCCAGGCGATGCACTTTTTTGGGTGAATGTTTGGTCTGTGAGATTCCTACCACACTAGTGTTCCCCTCCTCTGGCATCGACGCCACCTCAGTCAGCAACAGCCTCTATCCCTGCACCCCCATCAGCCCCTAACCTTAGTCCTGTAGGAGCTTAGGGAGTCAAATACCGCTTAGTGACTCTGTGTGTTTTCTGGTGTTGCAGAGGGCTGGCCATGCTTCGCTGCTGTCAGTCTGGGAGTACGGAGCCCCACAGCCTGGGAGACAGAGCTTCACCATTACAGGATTAGTGTATTAAAATAAATCCAACTTGAGGAGGCCCAATCACAATTGGCTTATTGCTTGTGACCATGCTGCCACTTTGAATCGCTACCTGCTATTGAGCGCGGAATAACGTTTCATCAAGTCTCCACACTTGAAATGGGAATGGGAGGGTCCTCGTTTTAGTCTTCATGCGACTCCCTGAAGCTGAAAAACCTTGTTTACAAACACTCAAGAAGTTCTATCAATTTATTATATGTCGGGGAATAACTTTTATCTGACCATATTACGTATATACTGTAAGTGACAAGTATAGGAAATAAACGTAATTGGTTTGTATTTCACCAGTTACTGATCAACACGTTGGTTACGTTAAATGCATTTGTTCTTTGGATTTACATCATTTCACCACCGCTTCATTTTAGGTCACATTTTAGTGACCTATAAAACACAGTTCACTAAAATTTGAGTACATCCATAAATGGAAATTTGATTTACCAGACAATGACCTTTGTTTTGTTTTTTTAGGCAATGTCTTGTTTACTCACTTTAATAAATTAAGTAATCCCCAAGATGCATTATGTATAGGTATTTGTAGTATTGATGTAACTGTTGGGATTGCGGTTTTTATGTGAGCTGCTGAGGATGAATAAATTGTCTTCTATCGCTGCATTCTAATGCAGTGGTAGTTAATTTTAATGGAGTACTTTTCACACTAACAAGTTACCATGCCAACAACAGGGTTATCAGTTACCGTCTTCAAATTTTAATGACATTTCAGAACAACATTTTAGGTGCTGCTGTCGGACATTTTTATTTAGACGTCTCAGCTATAAATCAATACAGACTTATAAAATTACAACAAAAACAGAATGATCTATACGATATCAACCTAGTTCAGAATATTCATTAATAATTATCAGCTTTTTGTTCAAGGTGTGCAGAACTTGCTTTCCCAAATGTGATGTTTTATGTCAAATCAACATATTAATGGGGAGTGAAAGCCTCCCAGAATCCTGCAATCACAAGCCTAATTCAAAACAAACTAATAATAAAAAGGATCGATGCCATCAAAGCACATATGTTTCCCATTTCCAGACGTTCTCTGAAAAGTACTGGAATCTTGTGGGGCCGTGCCTCGACTTAGCAAGCCGTTAAACTAGTTTTTCCCTTTGTCCAATGCTCTGTAAAGAACTTCATAAAAGCTATGAACCTTTTGATAGGTAATAACACACGGGAAGCTATGCCAAGGTGAGTTGGAAAGCTCTGGAAACGACTGGGCATGAAATGTAAGACTCACAGACAGGAATACCAAGCCGAATGCCCATTAAACACTCCCCACCCCACCGCAAAATCCACATTTGTCCTCCTTTTCTTTTTTTTTACATTTTGAATGTTATTATTGTTCTATAATTGCATTTCCTTCCCTGCAGCAGACCTCATCCTTTGAAGAGGGAAAATGGAACACTTCTTTATTGTAAGCAGGCAGGTATTTTGCAATAAACTGGGGTGTTGTCATTGTACACATAACACGTTTAACCTGAAAACAAGTCATAAATCACACCAGTAATAAGTGATTACTCTCCACTCCTTCTCTTTCTTGTCTCCTGGGTTCTATTGTCGAATTTGTCCATCCGATATGTAACATCTTCACCCGGCTATTGCAAGTCAGTTTGTCGTTTACTACGCTTTGACAGCGGAAACATGTTTGTGCCCTCTTTAAATGTGACACGAGATCCAAGGGCAAAAGCCTGATCATAGCATCAAACGGTGAACCAATTATGTCATCAGGGTTGTGGTTATGGTCTGCGGGACACTGGCTCATGCTCACAAGTGCAAGTCAAGTCTCTTATAGCTGGAATGATGTAATTGTCTCTCATCTGCTGTGTGCAATTCAGCCTTAGAACACAGCGATGCTATCTATGGAATTCAAACGTACATTGTCATCGCTCATTTAACGACGGCCATTGTCATGCATCATCAAAAGACACCCAATAAAAATGTCAGTTTAAAGCCAAATATCTGATCTGCCTTTATTATATAAAGATAGTGCAGTAGGGGAGAACAATCTCACAGTTTTAAATCATAATTGATCTTAATTTTCCATATGATCTCAGAGCAATGGTGTCATAAATCTACATAACGCTGTCAAAACGTTCCTACTCAACTGATGTTTTTTTTTTTTAATTATTATGGCCTGTTTATAAGTTATCATGATATTCTGCAGAGGGTCACCTATATGGAAAAGTCCCTTGTGAGTCTGTAGCATTAGTGTCATTTGCCGAGTTAGCATATGCAGAGTGTGTGGAATGCAGGGGTGCTCAATACGTCCATCGCAATCAACCAATAGATTGCAATCTACCAGTCGATCGCGAAGGTATTGTGGGCAGAGAGCATGGCATTAAAATTTTGCCATCAACCTATTATCGTGAAGTGTACGTCTAACGACTGTTGAGGCGCGGCTCGGGTACTAAGCTGAGCGTCCTGGCTGTGAAGGACTCATGGCTCAGGACTCCACCGGACTCTTTCGTTTTATGGTTGGTTTTCTACTGGTGAAGGTGGACTGAAGAAGGAGGGGAGGAGGACGGACTGGAGATGCGTGTGAGTGAGTTACGGTGTGATCTGAACAACAGTTAGTGGTTAGCAGCTAAAGGGCTATGCTAACGGTGGCCTGCGACGACAATCACTACTATGTCTCTCAGCTCCGAAAGAACTCTCATTATCATCTTCGGGACTTCAATCATGTATATTGTCTATGTTGTGCAAGAATTCAATTTGTTGTTTGTTGTGCTGCTTATGACATTTCGTTGCCAGATCATGTGTCTGTGCAATGACAAATTAAAGGAAATCTGAATCTGAATGAAATTCATCACTTGATTGACAGTTGGTATGACCAATCACTGAGCATGCATGCATGGGAATTGGATTTGCTGTGGTGACCCTGGAAGGGAAAAAGCAGAAAGGACACCACCAGTGAGTTGACCAGTAAGGACTGGTTCGTACACGGTCTCCGGTAAATGCCACATAAAAACTGTCTGACGTTTAATAAAATCACACAACAACATTGTTACAGATTTTATAACTCCGTGCACACGTAAGGCGCACTTTATAAGGTGCACCGCCGATTACTGAGAAAATGACCGGCTTTTAAGTGCACCTTGTGGTGGGGAAATGGGGAATCATTTGATGTGTGCTTGAGGCTGCTATCAGCAGTTACTGTCTGGATGATGCATTATGATGATGAGTTCTTTTGGCTTTTTCCCTTTTCGGGGTCGCCACAGTGAATCCAATTCGCATATTTGATTTTGGCAGGAGTTTTTTTTTTTTACGTCTGATGCCCTTCCTGACACAACCCATTGGGTGGTCATCCCTGGAATCGAACCCAGGTCCCCCTATGCACCAGCCCGCTGCCTTACCAACTGAGCCATCCATAATATATACAGTATATATATTATACAAATATTATTTGGTGCATCGCTGGCTGGTTCTATTCAGTGCAAATCATTAGAGTAAGGTAATGACAAAAAATGTACGTAATTGCATTGAGCAATATGGGTTCACGCAGTTATGCAAGGTATACTAACATATATGGTTTATATAAATAATTGTCAATATATTTATAAATGAATATATATTTTGCAATTTTATAGCAGGTAGATCACTTTGACTTGGTCATTTTGAAAGTAGCTCGCTTGTTGAAAAAGTGTGAGCACCCCTGGTGTAATGCATTGGATCAATAGGTATTAAACAGTTTAGCAGACCTTGGATGCCAGTGGATATTTGAGTCTTCATGGGTTAAAATAATTATTGACTCAGTACCTTCAGAGATAAATTCAGTATGTACAGTATATGTGAGAGTGTTTTGGAGTTGGTCCTTGCAGTAGTCGATTGTTTTTCAACTTTGAGACAGCCTTTGAGAAAGCTTCCACTCTGGCCTTATTTTAGAAGCAGTGTCATTTCTGAGGCCACCGCTCAAAATTTAGTCACTACGTGTTTTTAAAATGGATGCCCTGGCAATTATATAAAGTACCTTGATTAAATAAAACTATGTACAGTCACATCAACATATTAGCCGTAGTACGCTCATTGAAAAGGTATTACTAAGTGGCGTTGACGATCAGGGTAATTTGGTTATCGGCCATCCAAGCATTCCGATAAATGGAGATACATAAACACCCATTGTTCCTCCCACTGCTCAGATTGGCGCTGTGTTTATCTCTGTCAGTGTTGTGTTTGGGATCTGATCAATAGCACAAGACTGATGTGTCTCATGATTCATGACTACAGCCGCTCTAATTCCCTTACACACACAAACCTTCATTAATGAGTTGTTATTGGAAGAAAGAGAGCCCTCGGTATCTGTTAAACACACACGGGTGCTCTTAATGAGCTCTCTCTCAACACACAGTCGTCTCTGTGTCAGCTCTCGGACACACTCCCACCCTGAGCTCCGACCTAACCCACACCACTGGAACACGGAGGACAAGTATCATTGTTCCAGTCTTTCTATCAGAAACGTTCATTCAAGTGAGACCGTGTATCAACTGCAGCCATCATTGAGGACAAATAAAAAGCACCTGCAGTGATATTACTCTTCTCTTCTGGCAGGATCCGGAGCTTTTTAGTCAGTTTGATTTTTGATGGATGAAGATGTGTCCAGTCTCTGTGCTCTTGCAGGCCCTGCTCCAAACCCCAGGAGGCCCCTGGTCGTGTCCTTTATCCAATTCCACCAGCCCCGACAGGAAATGAGGGCTTTAGGGGGCAGCGGTAAGGAGACGGGAGGCTCGGTCACATGCAGGGGTCCAAACACACTGCACACCCAAAGCAGATGTTTGAAGAAAGATTCCAACAATATTTAATACATTACTGATCGAAAACAGAGCCCTTTACCGAGCAAAGCATTTCCTTTGTCTTTCTTTTTTTTTTTGTCCTTTTACATGAATCACTTTGTCTGAACCCAAGATGAGGCTCCAAATTCACACCAAAGAATTATTCATCTCTCCAAAAACCATTTGACTTCAAAGATGCCTCAGAAAGTTTGGGGGCTTTTTTTTTTTGTCTTTGTGCGAGGCGCGCTTCCCTCCCAAGCAGACGCAGCCATTAGACGCTCCGGACATAATTAATCAGGGAGAGCGGCACGACACTGATTCGCATCAAACATTTCTCATTTTCAGATATCTCCTCTAGATATTCCACTAACACTTTCTAATCATAAATAATCACACAGGAAAAAAGGGCATTCAATTAGATTAGTCTCCAATGTCCTGGTTTTATGGGGGAAAAGACATTCCTCTGGTACTTTGCTAACTATCAGGCTAAAGCGTAATTGCTCTCTGGTGACTTCATACCAGTTGTAAGCTTGGGGTTTAACTTGCCTTATTAGGGGATTTTCAGGGCAACGTGGACTGAGCGTATTGAGTTGAGACTGACTTGTATGAAAGGGAAGATTAGAATCACCCATAGATAGCATATGGAGATTGGATTGCCCCTTGTTTTGATTATTTTTTGCAACATTTTTTGAAGTTATCGTCCATAACTTAATGATGTCTGGACTTGACGCCCAGAATGAGTGTGTTGGGCTTTTTAAGAGTGAGTAATAATGCACGACAGAAAGTTGTGATGCAAAAAGATATGTTATTATACTGTAGCTACATTACATTATGCTGTTCAACTTGGTTATTTTTAAGCTACATGACAGAGGTTAGATTTAATTTTTCATTTTTTCAACATGATATTACGAGAATAACCCATGTCCTCTCAAGCATTACCAAATATGATAAGAAGGGGTGAAGTATCTTCTACATATGGGACTTTAGGAGCCTCCTTTACTACTAAGTCTTCATTATTTACACAGCAGCCAATGATCTATCACGTCCATTTTCAGTTTTATTAACTATAGCTGTACTGGTCATCCAACTCTCACCTGTTACGATGACAAACACAAGAGCAGCCTGGTCTTAATTTGCATCTTACGGTCTAAGCTCAGTGGTATATTGGACGCAGTGCAAGGAAAACTGTATGCAATTGGTTTGTTTCAGCTTGTAAAAGTGCACAACGAGAATAAACTGCAGTTAAAATCAAATAAAGTAGATAAACAGTATCTCCCGCAGTAAAGTGTATGATAGTATAATTACCCATGACGTGGTCTCTGGTGGTTCTGGGGGCCCTAAGCAGGCGCTTATACTTATGCTTCCGGCCATCCCTGTATTCATCTAATTAGGGCGATGTAATACAGTACTGGAGCAATTTGGCTGTTTTACACTTTCTGATTCTTGCCACATTAAAGTCCGATTTATGTGCTTTTTTCCCAATATATTATCATGCCACTTCAGATGCTACTCCCAGGGAGAGCTTGAATGTGGATGGCCTCTATCATGTCACCAGATCCAATCAGCGATAATAGGAGTGACTGCAGTGGGTTTGGAAGGGCTGTGGGATTGCTATTGGCTGGTAAAGGAATCAAGGAATCACTGTACTGAAAGGAATTCTTTTTCCCAAACACAAGATTTTTGTTTCTTCCTATGCCAACTGAGATTACTGCATAAGGGTTTTTCTCCCTGCCTCGTCCCCCCAGTGAAAGAAATTGCATTGACCTCTTCTATCTATTGCTTCCATATGTGAGCAGTTATCTCTCTTGCAAATGGAAATGAGACCCAAAATTGCAACAAATGGGGCCATGCCACTGAATGCAGATGTTCTCCTCTCCTCGCCCAGAGTACACATGCCTGATCAAATTAACTTTAACCCCTCCGCCGACAGAACAGACATCTCTTTTACAAACCCTCCACTCTGGCAATTTGTTTTGAGTCGAGGCCCGAGGAACAACTATATGTCCACATGTGGTAAATAAGAAGTGATGGTATCAAACACCTGGACCAGACCAGGATCAGTGTTGCCCTGCTGGAGGGGCCCGCAGCACCAGCAGGCCTTTAAGTCTCTCCTTCCCATGCAAGGGCCCGCTTTGGCCTCCTGGTCAGTTCCCTCTCTTTGGATTTCACGCTCAGCTCTGACTGTATGGGGAATCGGCCATTTGACGGTGAACACCTGCTTAAAGGGTTATTGTAGGGGGTCGGGGCAAAAAACGCTACAGTGATGGAAGGATGAAAGAGCAGTGAGAGCACGGAGGGGGGAGACTGTGAGAGGCTAACAGGTGCTTCCTCTATCGGACTCTGGGAAAAGGCAAGAGTCCTGGTAATGTATGTAAATAGGAACAGGCTCTTCATGCCCATATCCCTTCATCAAGTCTCTCTATCGTTCTCACTCCACTTCCCCTCCTTCTGAATAATAAGAAAGGCCTATAAAAGTGGCCTCACAGATAATTTACCAAATTGGTTAAATGTTGCTGAGAGCCTGGAGTGTTAATATGCTTCCATTCAGAGCAGGCAGAGGTCAGGGGAGTCACTGGTTTGCAGGCACCAGACAGAAACAACAGCGCTCTGATGATCCCATCCCACACAATGCCCTTCAGGGTTGTTCTGTAATGACCAGAATGTCTGAGCACATTTAACACCACATATATCCACACTGAAGCTTGCTTTGTTTACCCATACACACCTGAATATTCCTCAAACTATTGTCCATGGCCACAACATAACACTTTGGGCCATGTGTGTGTTTTACATCCATACACATACATTTATATCCACACTCCAATCCTTATTTTCTTATGCTCCCTGCCACCATCTGCTCTCCTTTAGGGACCCTGATTATGGCTAATGAGTGTTTCCATGTCCAGTCCCTCATCTATCTCCGCAAACCCAAAACACAGAAATGTCGCTGCTATTTCTCCACCCGTGGCTCTTTTTTTTTTTTTTTTTTTTTGGCCATCCATGCGTCCATGTCTTTTCATCTCTTTCACAGCACACAGCAGCAGCATCACCCTGGCTAAATCCATCCCATCATTTATGAGGCTGTCAGCTTAATACACACAAATATTACATACATGGAGAAGGCATGTGGAATTGGAACATACAGGTGCTAACTTATCTGGCTGGGTCTGTTCCTGGTCCAGGCTAATGAGGAGCAGGTGACTGGCTGTTGCTTTAATCAAGTGGAGAGTCAGCCGCGCACAGATTTGCAGCTTGTTGAAAGGCCAGTCGGACACATGGGCTTCATTACGGGGTTAGGGGAAAATCAGTCAGGAACAATTGTTTTCCCACTCCTGTTGCTAAACTGGAATACTTTTCTCTCTCTCAATGTCTCGCACACACGAAGATGATGGATCCCCAACTTGTCCGCTTCAGGGGAGAGAGAGAAAACTCTAAATATTTTTCTTAAACCAAACACAGACTTGAGTCACCATGACACCAGGACACACTATTATTACATTCATGTGCTATTTGGGAATTGGAAATCAAGCAGAATTTGAATCTCTTTCACATGCGAGACCTCTACACCTGGCAAAATACTTTATGGTGTTACACTTAAACAAACTGCTGCCAAATTCACAATTTCACTGTCCATTTAAACGGCGTGAAATTTTACAATACTGCATTATTAAGCCAGACATGAAAGAAGACATTGCAGGTTCGTTCTCGTGTTTAAATCTAAAGTAGAAGTGTTGTATTTTTAATTTGATTTATCATACACAAGCAAATAATATGATATCCTATTATATCGTAGTGTTGTTGGGTTTTCATTTGTCTCTTTGCTAGGTATGTCAGCTTATAACTCACCAGCATAACATGATCACGCTGTAAATTAATCCTTGCTCAGTCTGCAACAGCTATGTGCACGTATCAGATGAAGACTGGAATTTGCCTTATGCATAAATATTTCCAAAGAGTACAGTTTTGCATAGGGGGAACTCAAATAGCATATAAAGTGTCTGTCTTTGCATAGTTTATATTTGCTCTCTTTGAGCTGAAGATCAGTTTGCATCCTTGAATAAAGGTTTGAACCAGTTCATGGTCCAGCTAATGTGAAATACTATCACATGTACTATGGAAGTCAGCAAATTTCTGATTCAAAGGGTAGCAGCTTTGAGTAATGAGGTTAAAATAAATTTACTGCACTAAATACACTCAGACTGACTACATGACAAATACTGAAAGTAAGATTTGTCTCACTATGAATCAAGCTCGGAGTGGGATAAACAAAAGGAAACAACTTGTGCTGGTGGGCAACAAAGAGTTGTTTGTGATTTATAGACCACAAGGGAAGTATAAAAGCACATTCTCACAAATTACGCTCACAATTCAGACAAATGAGCAAATAACTTCATGTTAGTCTTGATGGGGATATATGACTCTTTTGGAGAGTTATAGCATAGAGCCCCCTCATTTCCAGTTTAAATGGAGTGATTCTTAAGAATTATGACGTTAAGGGACTCCGTGAAACTGTGGAGGCCTGTGTTTAAAAGGCTCACATCTGCACTTGATTAATCTACACAAATATGCAATAAATATGTCATAGCGAGGAGCAAATACTTACTCTAATATTTGACAAATCAACATTTGATTCCCACATTTATTTGCAGATTTATTAGATGTGGTTCAAGCCACTGGTGAGAGGAATTTAGCTGAAATTGTGGCTTTTTTAATAGCCATGTATCAAATTATCATGTGTCTGACCTACCTTGTTTCTGGTTGGTTTTGATTGGTCTTGTTTTTTGTTTAGAAATACACAGTCTATACAAAATCCACTGAGGAAAAATTCATCCCTCTTACTTTTTTTTTTTCCTCTTTGTGGTACTTTTTTTTTTTTTTTTAGTATCCCAAATCACGCAGCCCCAGCAAGGCCACAGAGCGTTTACCCAAAGCATTTGCTCATGCAAACCAAATCGCATTTCTGTTTACCTTAACAAACTCACTTCGCATATTAATTCACAAGAGGGTTATGCAAAGCGGTCCTGGCTCTCTCAGTCTATATTTTAATGAATACTGGGTACATAAAATCATGTGCTTTATCCTGAAGTTGAACTTCCTGGGGTGAATTTTCGAGGAGGTTTGAGTGTATGTGGCAGAGAGTGTGTGTGTTTGCAACTTTTCATGCACAAATGCATTTCACTGTGTTAAACTCAACAATCTCTGCATCCAAAGTTGAAAAATTACACTCGCCCCAGCTCTGCATCCGCAAGACTTCCAGTGAACTTCGGAAGGTCATCTACAAGTAAACGCAAGGCCTGGTTTTGCATAAAACTCGACGGCTGATCTATGACAAAGCTACTTAATGTGTCACTTCACTGACAGGCTCCCATCATTCCTCATTAAGTCCAGCCATGTCAGGGGTGTCAGCTGGAGTCTCTCCCCATACACCAACACCCCTGCCATATGAAAGCAGGTGACAGGAGGAGTTACTGTCATAAAGGAGGGACTGTGAACTTGCACCAACCGCTCTGTCAGCCGATATGACTGGAAAAATACTGTGCAAAGATGCAATAATAAGGAGTGTTTGGGCCGGTCATTGGCACAGAGCAGGGAACAATTAGGAGTGTATTTTTTTTCTTGCAGAGGTCTCTCTGTGGAGACAGGAGGCCGTTAAGTTGTTTCAGAGACACCCTGCACCTGTAGTGCTGCTCTGTGAAGCAAGAGCAGGCGTGGGAGTGTGAAAAGGACTTCTCTTTAACCTTTGAACTCCGACCTTCACACCGTTTCAAAGTGTAAAATGGGTGGCAGAGGAAAACATGGTTGCATTTGATGAAGAAAGTGCCAGAGAATGGGAAATGAAGGAAAAGCCTTGGTTAAATTGATGCCTGTTAGCTGCGCCGGGAGAAATTCGATAGCTGTGTGACACTTTCCATGTCAAAAAGGTGACCTTTTATTTGCATTTATAGACCTGTTTTAATATGCACACGGGATAATAACACTATGCATTGATGCTAACCGTAAACCCATTTTCAGGCTCTTTCTTTAGTTGAATAGTCTTTACGGGTTTGGATATCATTCAGCAGGTACAGTATGCAGTGAGGGAATGGTGCCGCAATGAATGTGTCTCTCTGTTGCCAGTAGGTGCAGCTGTAGTTCAAGCCAGAAAAGGAGTGAAAACGACTGGGCCGAGGGGTGCTGCATGGCCTGAGTTAAGTTTGGTTTAATTGCAGGATGACATTAACAGACCGTGAACATTTTTGGAGAGAAGCTCTGGAGCTAAAACCCTCTGTACCACGAGGAGCTGAACAACTTGGCAACAAACATGTTAAGAAGGACACTGGGAAATAATTTCTCCCACTGAGCCTTATCAACTTTCTGAATACTAAGAGAGAAAACAGACGCTGTTTGATTTGACGTAGGGAGCATCAGTTTGAGCGTTTCTTGCCATCTGAAAACTACAAGAAAAAAAAAACCCAACCCTGTTTTCAGGGGAATTCACAACTGTTTGTCATCAGCACTGTGAACCGTCACTGTAGATTTACATAAAAATAGAAAACACATGATTTTTCTACAGACTCATAACAAAATAACACATGGACTGTTTATACTTCATTTTAAAGTATGTGTCAATTTATGTGGCTTTTTTCTGTAACTACTACGCCATAAGTGAACATGAATCCTAATTACTGCTTATAGATTTAGAGTTATAGTAACTGTAGAGCCAGAGGAATACGTAATCTCACCGAGTCAAAATTAATGACAAAAAAAACTTTAAACTTCTGAAAATTAACATTTAACAACACACCTCCGTTCAGATTAGGTATAGAGCAAATAGTACAGAGAACACTATCATACAGATAACAAAGTATGAATTATTATTGTGTTTGGTATTTTCTTGCATAACTATAGACTGCTAAAGGGCAAACCATATACATATGATTCATCTAAAACTTCCATTGCATCAATGATGTATACGTAGGAGGTTACTGAAGGAACATTTATAGTTAATAACAAGCACTAATATTATATGTTGCTTTGTAATGATCAACTGATGAATACATACTACCATAATTGCCATGCTAATGGGTCAGGTGGATTTAGTCGGGACCTTTGACGTCCCCAGAGGAAGTTTCACCAGCAGGGCCTGCTGGTCGTCTGAACAGGTCCACTTCCTGTGGGTACTGCCACATTTCCTGTTTGACTGGTGGCCCCTTCAGTACAGTCTCGTCTGATGTAGAACGCACCGAGCAGCAGAGTGTCTGTATGTGCTCAGACGCTGGTGTGTGTAAGTGTGCGACTGCCCTGCAGACCGTAAAGCTGTCTTAACTTAAGGAGTGATTAATACACCCATCACTTTCTAAATGCTGCCTGCCTGTTCTCCAGCTCAGTCCTCCACAGAGTCCACCAATGTTTGCCTTTCCCAAAAACCCCTCCTCCATTTACAGCAGTGAGGGGTCAGGGGGAGAAAAGAAGCATTCTTTAATTTGATAATTAGTCAGTGGGCTCTTTGGGGTGAAAGAAAAGGATTGGCCTCATTAGCTGTAATTGTCTAATTGCCTTTCATCTAAATAGTGTGTAATTTTCACTTCACGGATTATACAAATACCATAAATGCACCTCTGTGTTATTTGTGTATCTTGCAACTCTCCGCCAGAGCAAAAAAGCAAATTCTGCTGTCAGGGCTAGGCTGGACAGGGACATGGGTGAGTTTAAATAGCAAGATGGAGGAGGCATTGGTAAATAGACAAAAAAAAAGAAGAAAAAAAAAAGGTAATAGAGGAAACCGAAGGGGCCTACAATTAACCTGGTGATTTATTGACCCCTCGCTGATTGTTCAGTAATGCCTTGGTTGCCGTCAAGTATTGCACCTCCCTCTGTGGGAATGTAGATAGAAGACAAGTTCAGTCAGTTTTTTTCACAAATCACAAATGTGCCTCAAATGGTTTTGCAATCTGTGTGACATATGACACCATCTGTCTTTGGACCCATGGTTTTAGAGACGTGAAACAAGCTCTTTTTCCTGAAAACAAATGAGGAAATATCAGAATATCAGAGGAGATGCACAACGCAACAGGTGACTGCAGCGTTTCCTGTAATAAATATATGTTCTATAAAGATGGAATGGCATGGTATCTCCCATAAAAACGTAAATCAAAAACATCTGAAGTGTTCCCTGGTGGTCAGTTGCAGTATTGATGTATTGCATTGTATTCTATTGCAGTATTGATGATCAGCCAATGAGACATGGCAGACAATATCCGAACACAGAATGCTAAAATGACAAAAGACTGCTAAAATAACAGTGTTTTCAGGTTTGTAGGATGATGTTTCAGCACCTCGCTGCTGGTGTCTCCACGAAACGAGGGGTTCAGGGCACTACCCAAATGACACAAATATCACAGATAACATTCAAGTATACCAATGTTATACCAATATAAGATAACCCTCTTCCACTACTAGTACTGCTACAACCATCCACTAAACAATCAATAAGAATCCATTATTGTTTGTAACCAGAGTGATGTAGATAAATACAACGCATGGCATTTTGTTTTTGTATTTTTCTTCCACTCTAGCTTAAAAATCATCAGGACTTATCATTGCTCATTCTGCATATATGTCAAAGCTGATTTTTTTTTTTTTTCACCCATCCCTTTTGCATTACATGGGTGGTGTAATCTAATAAGACTTCTGAAATCTTTTCTAGCTTTAAGGTAGGTTAGGGTTATCATTGTTGTCATAAAACACACACAAAAAATACTATATAAATATTGAGAATTGTTTTTAGAAACAAGAACCAAACAAATATCTCTATTTTACTATGGTATATTGGAGTCTTATGTTCAAAATGTTTGTCATTCCTTCAAATCTACCACAAACCCCTTCTACCAAAGAATTTAAATAGTTTATTTCCTTTAACAGCGGTATCAGAGGGGCATCTTTCCATCTTGTCACTTAAACTCACCAGGACTTATGTAACTGCTAATATAATGACACTTTATTAAAATTACACATGAACATGTTTTCAACAAGGCAACAGTCTCGCTGAGGCCCAACAAAAATGTTTGTCAAACTTTTGTTTTCTGTTTTCTGGTTATTTTGCATGAATGTAATCTTTTAAAACCAGCCTTTAACTGGTATTTACATACTTCAGCTTTATATTTGCAATTTACAACAGTCCAGATCATTTGGACTGCATCCACAATATAAGTTGCATGTGATTTGCATATTCCACACACTAAAAAAAGGGGGGTGGGGCTTAGAAAATAGTCCAAATAGTCTTTTATTTTTAATGTGGGTGTTTTTTT
>JAPTHA010000015.1:12173216-12185079 GCA_029814585.1 Gymnapogon annona
GGTGGTGGTGGTGGGGTGGTTGGTGGTGGGGGAGGAGGGGTGGGTATCATTCCTTTCTCGTGGTTTCCCATCGAGTGGCTCTCTACTCACACACACAGAGAGAGAGAGAGAGAGAGAGAGAGAGAAAGAAAGAGAGAGAAAGAGAAAGCTGTAATTGCTGTCAGTCTCTCCTGAGCACAACCTTAAAGGCAGCTGCTGTTTCACGGCTGAAGAGTGAAAAGAGTTTGGGCTGTGTGGCTTCCCCTGCAGGCCTCTGGAGGATTTGCTGAGGTCTCTCCTCCTTGTTGTTTACCTCTTTTTATCAACAGCGGCAGCCCAGTTTTTTTAGGCACAGGCAAATCAGAAGGCTAAGAGTCTATCACACACACGCAAACAGAGATGTGGGTAATTGAAAAGATTATCCTGAAAATGCCAGCTGTGATTTAAAGGGTTTTCAAGTGGTGGAAGTTTTTCCCCACTAAAATATTGCACACAGATATCAAAATACAAAAGGTTTTCCAACAAACCACTGAGAAGATTTTGACATGTTTATTCCAGATGTCTCGTCAAGCGCTTTGACAGATATTTATTCGCTTGGCTCTCGTAGGTTTTTTTTTTTTTTTTTTTGTACGCAGCAAAACTGACAAACTATGTAGTTATTTTATGTACTTTTAAAACACGCCCCACATACAAAGGCTTTGCTGGATTTGCTGGATTGCCAGATCGCCAGGCTCCATTCTGCTGAGAACGAACAGTGAACACGCAACGTTAACACACCCTTTATTTACTCCCTACGTATCTGCCTTTGTTTTGTTTTTAATATCATACTCATTTGCACCTCTCTACACGTCCTTTAATTCATTCGTGTTGTGTCTGATAGCTTCTCTCTGACTTGATCCCCCCTTATTGCCAAACATTAGAATTCACTTAAAGTGTTGCCCACAGAGGTCAAATCCCCTCTTAGGGTGAAAAGCTTCAGGAAATTGCCTGCATTAGGGAGATGTATTGGTGTGAAAAGATCCCATGACATGCTGCCCAACGGGTCAGCTCTGCGCTATTTGTTCCTCACTGCGTTTCCTCAGCCTCTTTGTCTGTCTGCTTTACAAAGTCTCATATTAACAATGTCCTGTTTAGCAGATGAATCTAACCTTTCTGTATTTGGCACATCATGCACAGTAGTATTCATTAATAGATAGTCTCTAAGTGAGTAAGTGTATGAATACATTGTTGAAAATCCCACTTAAGTTTAGAGGCTATTTTAAAATGAAATCTGAATCCTATTGTTTGTTTTTGGTTGTTATTGTTTTGTTTGTTTGTTTCGTGTTTGATTTTTTTCCCACTGTGAGACTCATGGAGCTCCTCTGGTTGACTACCACCAGTGTGTCCTACTGATGCAACCTCTGTTAGTCATTGCACGCTGGTTGTTTACAGCAGCACTATGACATCAGTGCATTGGGGGTTATTTAATTCTCTGTCTTGGCTGTTGGCTGTTGTTTTAATCTTCCTGCTATGTCTTCATCTGCTTGTTCTTACAAGAGGGAAAATTGGCGATGCAGTCTGATGCTGCAGCGTTTAAGCTTCAACAAGTTATGTTACTTAACATACTGTCTTCTAAGTCAATGGGCAAAGGAGTTGTTCAGTTATTCAGTCTTGCCTGATCTCATTGAACATCCATTTTCTTCATTGTTCCATAGTTTTCTGTTGATTTTCTCCGCTCCATGTCCAGTATAAATGCATATAAATGTTTATAGATAGTATTTAAAATCATAACAGTGTATAACCTAATGAAGTGTGAGTTTATGTCATCAAACAATACACTCGTTCCAGCCTCCATGAGACGGTTGAGGTGTCCAGAAGAACTTTTTTTCCTCAGTTTAATTATTGTAAACAACAATAAACAGTAATAATACTGACAGTATGTTGACCATGAAATTGCACTCACTCCATTACAAGTAACTTCCAAACAATTGATGACTGGAGTATATTGATTTATATAAAGTAATAGAAATCATTGTTATAACAAGTATACGATCAAGGTTTTATCAATAAGTAAATAACCCATTTAAGTGATGTCTGACATGTTGGACTCCATAAATACTCCTCGCATAGAACTCAGACCAAAAATAAAAACACAAACATATTCTTGACACATTTAAAAACATTTTAAAAATGTACAGTCCACAATGTATGTTTGTAAAAGATCTGGGGATAGAGTGGACTACTGTTTGCATTTGGCTTTTGATTTCTACTAAAACATGCGTGGTTCTGTGCAGAAGGTTATGCATTAACATATCGCACACAATAGTGAGGGTCCATTGGCCCAACAGTGTAGGTACCTGTTTCTAATGGCGGTGGAAATAGGATGGAACTCAATGAGGAAAGATACATCACTACATTTGATATGTACAGATATGGACCATTGTAGAATGTCATAGAAAATCTTAGTACAATCAAACATCGGTGTTTGACCATAATTCGTTCGAAAAGCCTGGTCGAACATCAATTTGTTCGAGAACCGAAGTAATTTTCCTCATTTGAAATAATAGAAATATCATTTAATTTGTTCTTGAGTGTGAAATTTCTTCCCATTTGATAATCCTAATGTTATTTATACATCAAATTAAACAGAAATAAACTAACAATAACAAATTATGTAAATAATACTAACAGATAATAAATTAAAAACAATGTCATTTTTTTTCATCCCTTTCGGTGATTCCGTTGTCTGGTAATCACCGTCACTCCTCCCACGACATCACTTGTTTTTATAACGTCCATTTGTGTTAGTTCCTTCTTGAATTGGAGAGTGGTACGCACAATTTTACGTTTCACATCGCCACCAGTATCACTGGTGTTCTTCACAGACATTGTAAGGATGGAAATAGCAGTCAAAAATAAGGCAACAAACAACACACACACACACACACACACACACACATACACACACACACACACACACACACAGGTCACTGTCCGAACAGTAGGGAGTCCACGCCGCAAGTAGGCAGACCTCTTCCGTCGCTCAGGTGTTGTGGCCGGTGGTCAGGTGGCCGAGTAGAGCCGAGTTAGAGTTCTGGGTTTTGGTTCGGCTACCGGGTCGGGAAAAATTTTAACATTTGGTTCAAGTTCGATTTGCTCCAACTGTAAAACATTCAGGTACCGAGGTTTGACCGTAGAATGATTCTACTCAGAACGAATGAGTCTTACTAGAATGATTCTTTGTTCTATACGACTCCCCTCCGTCTTGTTGGGCTTTAGAGAACACTGTGCCGGACTATTCCTTCACATTGAACAGCTTATATTGTTGAATGGGTTTGTCAAACACACCAGCAGAGCTTGTGATGTGGCCGGAGCAATCATACAGAAATCAACTTTCTGAGCGAGGTTGAAATGAAGAGTTGGTTTGAAAAGTACATAAACACTGGCCCGGAAGAATTTTAGACATTTATGGAAGAAAAAAAAACAAACAAACTCAAAGCCTCAGATGTTAATCAACACATTTGAATTAGTTGTGAAAGTTAATGAGTTTTTAAGCTGCCTCTGGGACGCCCCGTCAATAAACTGAACGCTCATTTTTTTTTCTCTTTCAAATTCCTATAAAGACTTCTTCCCCTCCAATGCAACTCTTTACTTTGAAATGCTTTCACTTTGATAAGAAATGAATTAACGCTTTGGGGAAAAAAAAAAAAAAAAGACACAGTGGTAGCGAGATGTGATGGGATCCTCTGCCTCTATCTGATACATATTCTAATTGCCGAGTACTGACCCCTACTCCCACTGATGAGCAGCCAGAGAGATTTTGACCTTGTGGTGTGTGTGAATCGATGGGAAGTTGATAAAGCCAAGTTCATTGCTGCCTAACATAAAACAAAGCTGATTTGTTTACCTAGCTAAGCCTGCGCGTGTCAATCCCATTACGGAATGATTTATAGACCAGCACCCAATGAAATTGTTTAAAGCAGATTAGGTAGAGAAAACGATCACCACTAATATGACAAGCTGATATGCTGTGACAGGTAACCAAGCAAACAAGTTCCTGAAATTCAGATTGAATTACAATCCTAATAATCCTACAGGGAGCAGCAGATTTAATCAGGAGCGGAGAGAAGGGAGAAGGGGGGAAAAGGGAAGAAAGAGAGCGGGATAGAGAAGAGGACTGAATGAAGAATGTTGGTTCTTCAGCCGCATGGGGGAACGCCACCTCTTTTGTGATTTACTTGTCAGGAACCATCACTCAGCTCGTGTGAAAGGGAGAGAGTGAGAGGAAAGAATGAGAGATTAAGAGAGGGAGAGCTGTCTCCATACCGATACGTGACCAATGAGTTTACGACTGCTGTGTTAAAGATTATTTTTTGATAAGCGACCAAATTCCCATCCTCGATCTTTGTCTTTCTATACATGCATACGTATTATGTATATATGTTTATATTTGTGTGTGTGTGTGTGCGTGCCCGCGACTGGGTTTCAGAAATTAATTAAGTTAAAAATTGTATTATAATATCAAATATCCCAAGAGAAAATATTTGTTTTTAACGTTATACAATATGCATGTGGTGTATTGTGTTACATATGAATGTGGTGCCACAAATAGAAATATTAATGCAATATAAAGTGCAAAGACTCCACTAAAGGATACGAGGAGCCGATGTCCCCCTCAGAATGATAAAAGACTCCCTTAATGTTATGGATATTGTGTTCCAATAAAATCTTGTTTAAGGTCATAGTACAACTGGAACATCAAGTATTTAAAACTCGAAAAGTAATCAGAGGATGTAGTTTAAACTGCACTAATATCTCTGAGAGTTTCTGCATATTTATCATTTGTCTGCCGTGCCCCTTCTTCAGCACAGATTTCTACACAAACAGTGTCCTGTTTATTTGAAAATAATGAGAACAAAATGAGGAATAATACTTCTTTTCCCGGACACATTAAACTGATTGTATCTAAATTATGGTATTAATGTTTAACTAAGGTGTGTTGTTTGGACATTTGAATATGCATGGTAATCATTAGATTTTGAGGACAGAAATTTTCACATTTTGCTGCACATATATTATGCGTGTTTAATATATCCGCTTCTCACAGAACGCAATGAAAAACTTTTGATAGATATTATTCTCGGAGTTGAATATTAGTCACCACAGTGTAATTGAATTAATCTGCTGTATTCATGGTTGAACTTTTGTATTTTCCTACATAAAGAAAAAAACCCAAATGGCTGAAAAGTAAGATGAAACACAAACAATTTGCTGGGGATGAGATGTAGATAGGCCTTTATAATGTAAGAGAAAAAAAAATAATAATAAAAAAATCCTTTGGAAGCAGCGTGCAATTCTTTGTTTCCTTAAAAGATGCTAAGGGAATGTATTTCCTTTGCATACACATATCAAAGACGCAAAGCTTTATCAAAACTTTCCCTTATATCAATTCCACATACAGCTGATTAAACTGGCTTCCATAAATGTCAGCATTCGTTTTTTTTTTTCTACGATGAAGGGATGTCGGGAGATGAGGGATGAGGGGAAGACAGAAAGTTTCAGATGGGGACCTAATTAGGGAGCGCACAGCCCAGTTCTCTCCCCACTCCTAATGAGGGGTTTGTTATGGCGTGGGTTAGCGGCATGTGTCACAGCGAGGCCGAAGTGGAAGAGTAGAGCGACCGACAAGCAGATCCCCAGCGCAGTGTGATTCTACACCTGCAAATCCCCAACACATTGAAACCAGGCCTCGTTTGATGTGCTATTCTTTTCATGTTGAGAAACGGGAGGGACCGAGGAGCAGGGACCTAGTTGAAAAGAGGCAGGGGGGCTTGGGAGGAGTGCCGGGGTCTATTAGACATTTTAATAATGTTAATTAATGAATAATAGGGTTAGTAATGAGCTACCGGCTGCATTTTATTCATGTGATTATCTCACCCGCTCTCTAATTCTGTCTATGAGGACTGTCAAGGGACGCCGGCGACTGAGTTGAGCACAAACAGACACGCAGACGCACTTACTTCCACACATATGTGAAATTGCACATGAAAAGCGCAACTTAAGGCATACCAAACCGAATTTAGATCTTACCGTTTGAAAAGTCACAGTGGAAACAGACAAACTCACACAGGCTGCGGTTTGGTCAAGTGCTGTAAAGCCCCAGAGGGAACCAGTAGGCCCCCCGATGACTTATAGACCCCCTCCACAGGAAATGAGAGCATTATCAGCCTCCAATTAGACCAAGGAGGTGATTTACATGCATGCCTGTGTGCACAAGTCCACACAAATACACGCAGATGCGCATCCACGCACAGATGGGTGACAAGTTAAGGGAAAAACCCGATTGAATGAGTGGTCTCCGCCAGAATGACGTCATCGAAGGCCCACAAGACCATATGATGAGAATAAGAGGTGTTGAATAGTGTTTTGCGGACTTTAAGTCAATGCAAGTGAACATATCGGAAGAGTTTGAGACAGCGCTCCTTATCGTCAACATCATCATCATTGTCTGGACTCAAGGTTGACAATCACAATCAGAATCGGAGGACTTTATTAATCCCAAGGGAAATTGTTTTCTTGGAGTGGCTCCATGTCAGTATAAAGATATAAAAAATATAAAAGATGCAGTAAATGAAGGAAAAAAGGGAAACTGCAATAGTATACTTACAAAGAACAATATCTAACAAAATGATATAATACAATGTACTGTACATACAATGCATATAATATATATACAATTTATACACTATTTAGTGCTATACAGAATCCAATTTGTTACCAATGTTAAGGTACATAGATAGATACTGTATATATCACTCATATAATTTGTATTTTTATTATAATTATATATGTTATCCTCATACACACATATATCTATGTAGGAGTGTGTGTGTGTGTGTATATATATATATGCATATACATAGATTTGTATATGAATAAGAATATATGAGGAGTTTAGTTCAAGCTGGACTATATAGATCATGTACAGGTTTTGGTAAATGTCCAGTTGTTGTTATTGGTTATTGTTGTTAGTGTAATTACAGACAGGAGTTGTACAGTTTGATGGTCACAGGCAAGAATTATTTTCTGTGATATTCAAATACTGTGTGACGAATGCTGAAGATTCTGTGGGGGCACATCACATTAATAAAACACTTTTGGGGATTTTTTTTCCTAGACTCCGTAGTGCTGCAGTTTACAGGACAGAATAAAGAAGAACCAACTGAATTAAGAAGTACATTAGTCACCTGTTTTGAGGTGGAATGAGAGAGTGAACAAAGAGGCCCCTCCCTTCAGAAGCACCACCTCCACATCTTAAAATCCTCCTGTTAGTGAATATAAACTCTGCTGTAAAAACACGGCTATGTGGACCTGCACATAAATAAAACCACCAGTGAGTATAAAATCATTCCAAATCAGAAGTGTCTCATTTCAATATTTGTAGATGCACATTCGTCCTGCATTATCGTGTTATAATTGTTTGTCGTGTGTGTTGTAAATGTCAGTGTATGTCTGAGAAATTGCATTCACCTGTAATTAAGTTGCAAATATAAATTGACTTTATTATAAACGGAACACTGCACACATTAATATTTTATTTTTATAAAATAATCAAACTTTAATTAGTCAATTATCTAAGTAGTGAAGAAATTATGGAATTTGGCATTCATACACAGTACATTTCCTTTGTTTTGCATCAAAATAGCGGCTCACTTCAAAATAAAATATGGGTTTTCTTTATTAAAGTTTTAATGATTAGTTTTTGTGAGCGATGTGGTAAAGTTTAGAGAATTATTGAACTTAGTTTGCGAAGATTCATAATAACACAAAAAACACAACTTTTTTTTAAAAAAAGGATTTAACTGGACCACTTTTAACCGAAAAAAAAAAAAGATATGTTAATGTTTTTACTCTAGCAGTAGGGTCTCTTTGTACTTTATTTCCAGGGCCAAAGCTGTGTGCGGACCATGACCAGATATTCATTGAATTTGACAAAAAAAATTTTTTTATTGGATTAGAATCACTTACTCTATCTTTAAACCGGTGGGTCTGTCTTTTCCATTGTTCCTGTTTCTTTTGGTGGGAACGATGTCCACATGCTCTGTGAGGAAAGTGCAGTGAACATGTGGATCTATTCTTTAGTCGTTCTGTCTCTGTTTCCCACTCGCTCTTTAATCTTTCTTCCCTCCTTTTGCTTGTCATCTATTCTCCCCCTCAACTGAAGAGTCATGAAGCAACCACTAGTGGGCCCCAGGAAGATGTCCTCACTCATACCAACATATCACCGCCCCATCCCCACCCCCACCCCCCCGACTCCCCCTTCGCATGTGTCTCAACGTATTCTCTCTGTGGTGCGAGGTACAGAAGGGCCTGTTGCCAGACACGATTCAATAAAAAGTCAGCGGATGACGGCTGGTAATTAGAAAGTCTTTGAAAACACCACAATGGACCTGGGCTGAGCTGTATTTATTGATTCACATTTGTTGGAGGAGTGAAGGCTTTTTAGCAGCTCAGGAAAGAATATAAATGATCCCAAAAGTCTAGGGGGGGAAAAAAAACAGCTGTCATAGTAGTTGAGCTTTAATAAAATAAAACAAAACAAAAACTGTAACTGTAAAAATCACATTTGGTTGTAAAACAAAAAATTATGATGATAAGACGCTAACCTTACTACACTCTTAAAACACAGATCCGCACAGATACACCTGCAGACCCTGACACTTTACTGGCTTGTCCAATTCTAAATCAATTTCCACGCCATCTTTCCCTCACTTTCTATCGATTCTAAAATCAATAGCAGCTCCACCTGTGATGTCTGTGTGAGGCAACGTTACAGAGAGAGGACCTCCTTTTTTGGAGGAAAGAATTTCAAACTCCACCTGAGATTGAAATTTCCCATTTCGAGCCGTCTAATGATTGAGATAAATTAATGAGGTCAATCTGGCAACATTATCTGCAGTGACTAAGAAAAGAAATCTAGTGTGAACTAAAACCAATCGGAGGGAGACCTGAAAGATTCACAAAGATGGCTCCATCTGTTTGCGCGGGGGTTGTAATGAAGTTATCAGTGGGCGTCGGACTTCTATAAAACCCCATCCAGATCTGTAAAGACTCTCATTAAGCCCAACCTTATTGTCAGCCAGAACACAAAATCGGCCAACATTGTTCCGCTCCTTTCTTCCTGGGCTTCTCTTCACGCTCTCCTCTTCCTGAGCGTGAAGAGAACAAAAGCCAGCTCGGGTCCCAATCAGCCCCTCATGAAGGGGGATCCCAGTCAGGTCTTAATCAGTGCTCTGCTTAATAGAGCAACACTTCCCAAATATTATTAACCTCATCTGTCTGTATTAGGCCCTAATGGCCTCGCTCTCTGTGTATTGTCTTTGCAGCAGCTGGTAATGTACATATATATTAATCCACTCTCTCTTCTCCTCCGCTGAGAGATTGCGCAGCGCTCTCAGAACAAACGGTGCCCTTCACAGAGCGAGGCAGACACAGGTTAGGAAGCCACTAATTAAATGTCAGACTTGACAGATTAAAATTATGAAATTTAAAATCTGCAAGTGGCTCTTTGTCATTGTCAAATTAAGGGGTGCACTGTGTGATGAAGGGGAAGGGGACGGTGAGCTCTAATGGATTGAAAGGGAATGTGCTTTAGCAGCAAGCAGCTCTCAGTGAATAAAGATTTGCCGCTCTCGCCTTAGGTAGCATGGCTGCATGTTCAATTCCTCCATATTCTCCCAAGTCTGGAGGTCGAGAGGTCACTCCAATGCTGCCAAGCCCATCCTGACCACTCCATTTAGATTTTTCATTCCTCTGACAACACAAATACCTGGCCGTGAGACCACCGCTCCCTGAAAAGCTATTCCACCTTTGGCATCCTGTATCTCTGCTATAAACAGAATGTACGGTGACACCAGCAGTCATTGTTATCCCTTTCGTGGCCAATCAGATGTTGATCAATGTGAAAAAATATACAGATTGAAGGGCATCTCTGCGTCTATGCTAAAAAAAAAATGTAAAAAAGGAATTCTTCACATAATGCTTCAGAGTGTGAAAAGACAGATTCCTCTATTCGTGTGAGTGTTAACATACAAAAGTAACAACGATCTATGTCGACGGTCTAACAGATTTGTTAAAAGCTACACATTTCTACTCAAACCACACAATACACAAAGAATATCACACGGGGAATCAGCCGACAGAAGATGAAAATACATGCTTAGAAATATAAGAAGCTGGCGTTTTGTGCTTTCTTTGTGTTTTTATATCGTTGAATTTCGTTTCCCATTGTCAAACAAAGGCGCAAAAAAAAAATATATCCAAGACATATGGATCAAAAATATAGACGATCTAATAGAAAGATTAGGCCGTTTCTTCACGACTGATGATCAGGGTTCAAAGCATTTCCAGCTTTGACCAGGTCTGAGCGACAAGGTGGAGGGCACACATTGCTGAGTGTGTGAGGCAGAGGCAGGCAGCAAACACTCAACAAGGATCAAAACACTGACAGCATAAGAAGTGACAAGATCCAATTAAATTTAATTACTCGAGCTGTAGTTTCATTTTAACTGACAATCTTGATTAAGGCAGTTACATATACCTAAAGCTAAAAGCAAAGGCCAAATGGTATCAGAGTAACGGCATTAGTGTACATGAGACCTCGGCTGGCTAATTGGGTTTAATTAAAGCCGGGCCAAGAGGACTGTAACAAGTTCAATAGCACAGTGAAACGGGTCAGAGTAATGACTCCATTTTTGGTTTATGTTACCGAGTGTGTTTTTTCATTTTCTTGAACAAAGCACACACCGCGTCTCAGTAGCCTTTGCACATGGACTCATGGGTCTCCTCTTGTTATGCTTTCTTTTAATCCCTGCGTTACCATTGGATGATAACTACCATCTATTAATGACTTCCGTCATGATTTCAATTGAATGTTTTAGTCTATGGTAATTACCTGAAGACGGTTTTGTTTTATTATTACCAGGTTCTACATTTGATCACATTTTAGTACATGTTGCTACAGATGTTGTATTTTCTTTGAATTAAAAGGGATAGATTGCTGTGTGATCAAAAGTTTTGCCTAACGTTTTTATCTGAGTGTGTTTTTTTTGTCCGGGTCAACACATCGAAGGCGTGGCCCTTGAAGTTTGTTAGATTTTTGCCTTTTGCATTGGTTTCATTGGATGATATTTTTTTCCTCTGCTCAAACTGAAGGCCGAAGGACAGAGTATTGTACACACTGTAACGTCCCTTGAGGCAAATTTGTGACATTATGCCACAGTTAAATATATCCAGTGGACTTGTCTATCACCATGGCCTGTTGACATCATTGGATTTTGCCGGGCCTACATATTATGTTGTATCTCCAATGCCTGTATTAATACAAGTCAAAGAAAGAAACAAACAATCACAAAAAAAGAGAGAATGGAGTGAAACGGTACAATGAGTAGTTTTTTTTGTCTCAAATTGTCATATATAAATTGAATAAAAGAATAAAATCATATACGCCTTGATCCTTGATTCAGACTGTAACACAAAATCTGCTATACTTCTTTTTTTTCTTTTTTCTTTTTTTTCAAATATTCTTAGCCTGATTCTGGTAAAGACATAGGGTTCCAAACTGTTTGCTTGTAATAAACTGGATACTAAAGGCGAAGTGTTAAGTATTGGTGCATTACCCTCTGGCGTTGTTGATGTCACAGACTCGTGTTACATTGTGCATTCCAGTGTGTTACATTGTGCGTACACCATTAACAAATGAAAACGTGTTGACAAATAATTACATGTTTTGAATGGGGAAGATATTACGGTGGCCCTGAAGTGCAAAGCACAACAACATTAAACAGAAAACAAAACAACATAAAAGACAAAACACTACAAAATTAAAGACAAAACACAACAAAAT
>JAPTHA010000015.1:12329434-12343911 GCA_029814585.1 Gymnapogon annona
CAAAAACAGACATTAAATACACATAGAAAAAGAAAGTCGAGATCAAATGAAGAGGTTCAGTTAAACATGCATGACTTGCAAGATTGTGGAGCTAATTAACTATGTAGAATTTAATCTAATGAGAACTTCAATGATATTTTTCTTGGTATCCTACACTTAAACCACATTTA
This sequence comes from Gymnapogon annona, assembly GCA_029814585.1. NCBI lineage: Eukaryota > Metazoa > Chordata > Actinopteri > Kurtiformes > Apogonidae > Gymnapogon > Gymnapogon annona. Next base: position 12,329,605 of record JAPTHA010000015.1, read on the forward strand.
CTTACCTGCAACGGAGTTAACTTTAGTCAAGAATCGCTCCTATTTCTCTTGCAAAACAGCTCGACCACTTTGAAAAAAAACGTGCTAAATTATTTGGGCTGGAGCCTCAACCTGACTGAAGTCTCGCGTTAATTCGGGACTTGTGTGTTACCGGGGGAACGAGATTGTGGAAAGTTCACTTGTCTGTCGTTAGCATCTTCCCCACAGGATGAGAACCGGAGTTCCACAGACTCCTCTGTAATTCCTTGGTAAGTTGACATATCTGCACCAACTTCGTGAATGAAAAAAACTACCATTTGTTTTGTAGCATTTAGTGTCTTTTCACCCCAATTCCGTCACGGTAGTTATCCCGCTAACGTTAGCCTGCTAAAGCTACCGAGGCTATCGACATTTTGATTGCTGTTGATGTTCCTGGGGTTTAACTAGCTAACATAAACTTTGTCGACACCTATCATTCAGTACTTCTCTTGGCTTAAATGTCGTACGGTTTAAAGTAACGTCACGTAAGCAAATACTGGTCTAAGCGGTCGTATGTGCTATAATCAGGTAGGTTGAATGTAGCTAACGTTACCGATGTCAATACGGGTTCGTGTTTATTTTTGCCTCTGGGCCCCGACATTGATTCATGCTGAAATCCAATAGAGTATGTGCTCAAGACAGGAGTCTCCATTATAATCTCTGGGACGTGTTGCTTTGTATCGCACCTAATTTAGGACACGTGTCAGGTCAAAAATTGCTATATTTGTCGCATAAACATTAACCAATTTCTTGTTTCTACACAGGTTCATCAGACGTCAGTAACAAATTCTTGTCAAAATGCCATCTCCTCAAGTCCTGCAGCCTGTTCTTAAAATGAAGGTGGATGAGCTGTTTCTCACCTGGTTGAGTGAGCCTGCAACGCAGTCACTACTTAAAGATTATCTTGACCAGATCAAAAGTGGACATCCCATTGATTTTAGCAATGGGGAGGCAAAGCAAAAAAAGTTGGTGAGCTTCAATGAGAACAACAATGTGGCATCCCAGAGATACCTGGCAGAGAAGAAGCCTGCTCCCCTCAGCACTCCCTCCAGTCCCCCCTCTGCCAGTACTCTGCCTTCTGGGAGCAGCAGCAGTTCCAGGGTGAGCGGGCCCAGTGGAAGAGTACTGCGAAGATCTGTTGGCACTAAAAAGGTAAAATTATCTTAATTACACTTGATTATTTGACTGACGAATATCTAAATGCGCCACTACCATTCTGTAACCTGTATCTACTGCTTTTTATTCTTAAAACTGCCCTTTAAAGCAGCATTATATGTTTTAACAAGCTAAGTAAGCTGTTATGAGTTTATTATACCGGAAGGCATTCATCAAAGGTTATGATAGGAATTGTAAAAATCAAGTGTGTCAGTCATCAGCGTGTCAGCCATCTTCCTGAATCCACCAGAGGTATTTGTTAAGGGTGTGTTGCAAAACAGTCTCTGTAAGTCTTGCCAACACTTATTCATTGGTGCATTAAGAGATCATACGTACATGAAATTTTGAGATATTTTTTGTAATTGAAGTATGTCCAATATCTTAGAAGTATACATTAAATTTCTGAATGAATTGTGCACTTACATCTGTTGCAATTCACTGTATTTGAAATTCCTTCTGTATTGGTGATGGCAGATTAGTAAACATGTTATGTTATTTTAAAGATCATTTTGTGTCTGATCGTATTTGCGTGTATTTATTAATAATAATGGAATTCATAATAATGGATGAGATTTTTATAGCACTTTTCTTCCAATAGTGAAAGAAAATAGAATTTCTTATAGACACATTACTATTGGCAAAAAAGTAAAAAAAAAAAAATCCCAATATTACAGGAAACGGGAAATTATGTTATCAAGGGAATTCAAAATCCGTTTAGATAGGCCTTCTAACCTGGAGCAATGATACTGGCAAATGCAGTATTTTATATGTTTCAACTTAAATACACAGCTACAAATAAATTGGATCTTAATTTTATTTTGTTAGCTTAATGTCCACTTTATAGAATGTCTTTTGACTGCAATCTCAATGTTTAGTAATGTTGCCATAGATGTTCTTATATTTACATAATAAAGCTATGTCCCGGGTCCCCCCCCTGCCTTCGCCCTGAGTAGCTGGGATAGGCTCCAGTGACCCCTGCAACCCTGCAAAGGATGCAGCGGGTTTGGAAGATGGATGAATGAATGAGCTAAGACTCAACAGAAATGTATTTACACTTGTACCTGTACTATGCTTTGGGGATGTTCATTTTCCTTGTTTGGCCACAAGGGGTAGCTGAGTAGCTTACAGGAGCTAAGGCTTTGATGGTTTGTTCACTCTACTATCACAGTGGAGCCTCCATGTCTGTAGACGTATATAGTCATTATTAGTCAAATACTTTCCAAATGCCGAGGCCTCACCCATGAATTAATGTGGTATGAGATATGGGAGTGTCTGAATTGAGCCTATCCCCGATTACACTGTTTAGCTCACGTTTTGTGCTTATTCTGCTTTGGGTATATGGAAACATGCTGTTCAAGCAAGACAGAGTTAAAGGTTTAAAAATGTTCCCTATGACAGTTTGAGGACCTCTGCTCAGGAAAAGAAGTGAAAGCATGGGCAGATGGTGGCATATTATTTACAATAGTGTGTGGGATGACAGACAGTGAGACATCCAGACAGCTGTGGGCACGTGTTGTGAAAGGTTTTGCCTTCAACATGTTGTTGACATGCTAAGCGACAGTATGAAGGAGTGTTCGAATACACACAGGTAAATTCAGGATTGAGACTGAAGAACTGTATTCAAGACTGGACTTGTAAGAGACATTAACAAGGCATTTCTGTTTTTAAATAATTATTAAAGAGGATTTTAACAGAGACCAAACATTTTAATCCCATTTTGTTTCACAATTGACATCACTTTTTCATGTCTGCAGGGAAACTCAGAGTATTGATATTGCATAGATTTTAACCTATGAAAATTATAGTCAAAGTGACCATTACACCTTGTTGTCCCTGCAAAGTAGTCTGAACTGGATCTCAAGGTAATCTAAGAGCAACATCTTGATGGTCTGCTTCGTGGGTTTATGATACTTTATATTCACAAGTTATCTCATGGCCTTGAAAGATAGCCTTTAACATTCTTTTCTTTGACCATGAGTGCTCGCAATATACAGTAAATGTTATAGTGGACTTGTGTAAATGTTTCATTTCATTTGTGTGTCTCTTCACTCTTAGTGATCTCGGGCCCTCATTGTAACCCTCTAACCCCTGATTAATATAAAACAGCTGCTTGTGTATTCTGCTGTGATGTGTCGTGGCATGTGGTCGCTCCATGTCATTTCATATTAAAAGGATTGTGGGGAGAATAAAGTAATACTTCTATTTTAAGACAACAAAATGAATTCCTGCATACAGATGCATTCTTCAGAGGATTACTTGAAAATTCAATGTATGTCACAGTGATGCGGCCTGGAACAGCTGGTCTGACTTTGACATCAGACACTGATATAGATAGCCCTGGTTCCCTTGTGTTGGCATTAGATACCCAGAACTCTGCCAGGGAAATGAGGTGTGGCAGCACAGCCAACCTCTGTGTAATTTACTCTGAAACGACATCGATTTGATAGTGCTCATTACTGGAGTATGTACTCATATTTATTTTCACTAACTACAGTGCGCAGTCATTTTCCACGTAGTTTTAGTTTTCATTTCTGCCCAACACTTATGTCAGGTGTTTATGTGACACACTGAGCCAGTGATTGGAGAAAAGTTTATTTCTGTATTGATGTTGTCTTCTGTTGCATACCTTTGCAATAAGGATTTCTGGTTATTTCTCAAGATGCCTTTTTATAACATGTTGGCTGCTCTCAGCAGCATGGAAGCTATTTGAAGCAAGGGTCTAGGGTCATGTTATCAGTTGCGCGACCTGTCAGAGAGAACCAGGTGCTAAACTGTTTCTCATGAGCACTTTTATTAGGGATACATGCTGACTTTGGAACATAAAATGCAATTCAAAGACTGAGCTAATCAAGAACAATGATGCTCCAACACACTACAGATATAGTTAAAAAAAAATTAAAACCTGCACCACTTTTTCTATACTTATCTGACATGAGCTTTTTTGTACTACATATTTAGATCACCATGTCATTGTAATGATGCTGTTAACCTCAACTCACCTATTTATTCATGCATTGACTTCTCTCATACAGCATCGTAATTTGGGCCCTCAAGTAATAACTATTCTGAAAAGGCATACATCATTTAATGAGTCTTTTTGTATTTCTCATTATCCAAAAGATATTATAAAGGTCGTCTATCTTATATACTTTTATAGATGGGTAGATAGAACTTTATTAATCCCTCGGGAAAGTTCCTCTGGGAAATTATTGAATTATTGATTATAAATTATTATTTTATATCATATACAGTAAAATTCTGATACCAAAGTTTTGGCAAATGTGATTATTATGTCTTTAAATGCAAAACCTGTACTCCAAGTAAACCAAGTATTACAAGTAGGATTTGTGGTTAATGACTGTAATATTGTGTAGTGTTTTAGTGTAAGGCTTTATGTGCTTGAACATGTTGTTTGTAGCATCTTTCTTGTGACCCTTTCCTCCTCTTCCACTGCCATGTAGGCAACATGGATTTTTTAAGCAGATATTCAGGATACCAGATATGCACTGCTATTGCAGTCACTCTTATGCAAGCCGGCTGATCTGCTCACATCATGTTTTACTTGTTGGTCTCCCCTCAGCCCACCATGTTGTCAGTCAATCAAGCAATCTATTTTTGGCCCTTCTTCATATGCATCCCAAATCCTGGTCTCAGACATCAGATTGAGCTGGGGCTTTCTGGTACTGTGCTTTCTGGTACTATGTTACGAACCAGTTACGGCTCCACTATACTCCTCATATAATATGGACAAATCCTCAGTATGTGTTGTTTGATTATGATAGTGACGCTACGTTTATTTCGTTACAGTACAGTATATGTGAGATACCATTTATGCTTGTATTGACCGTATGGGACATCCTTCATGGAGGATTTGTGTAGGTTTTCCAGACGCCTCTGTAGTGTATTTCTCTCCAATTTGGCTGCAGGCTGCCCGTCAAGCTCAGTTTGAAAGCAGCAGTCACACAAATGTCACGTAGATTGAAATCAAATCCTGTGAATAATCCTCTGACTTGAGGGGTTTCGAACATCTAGACCTGCAATATACTCGCTAAATCCAGACAGCATGTTTCATAAACTCATCCCTTATGTAATAAGCTGAGCATGATTGAGCACATACTCTATTTCTGATTTAGTAGTTTGCAAATTATACTTCGGTGAACCAGCAGTCTCATGCTTTTCTTTCTCTTATAGTGACCAGTTAAAGTGTGGACATACTTCTTTAGCAGCTTGTCTGACTTATAGTCACTTCTGATGGTGACAACCTGCCAGCAAGAGCATTTGGACTGGTGAATCTTGTTGGAGCTTGTACATCACTTGTTTTGATGGTACACGCCTAATTTAATATCCTCATTCACGGCAGTACTTTTCACAACAGGGCAGGGTTATTTTTTATTACATTAGAAAATGAACGTTGGCACGAAATGTCAATATGAACAGGCACCCAGATACACTTGAAATACTTCAGTTGAATTTTAACTGCAAGTATTTGTTCAATAGCACCAACAGATATTTGTATATAAAATACTAAAGGCAAACAAAGAAGGGCATCAGATTTGTAGTATAAATAAATACATATGAATTTAAACAATGCATACTACAGAAATTTTGTCATAAAGACTGCGGTTTGGAACACTATGAAGAGCATAATTTTAAAGGAAATTAAGTAATGTGTTCTATCACATATGTTGTTTGTCACATTGTTTGCCTTGTTTTATATGTGATATTATTTGTATAACCTTGTTTTGTATGTGAGGTTGACTCAACAAAATGCCATTCACATTGAGTCTTGTATTTTTCAACACCAGCAGGGCGGTTTCCTGGCATGTAAATTTACACATCATTATCTCTGTTCTATTGAGATCCGACCAACTTCTCATTTTGTGTGGTGTAACACAAAAATATACCAAAGAATATAGTGTTACTTGACAGTTTTGTGTGATCTCTCTCTCTCTTGGATTTTGACCTTGTTTTCCTTCCCATATTTGGTTTTATTTGATGAGATAGAACAAAAGTACCTTGTGTGAGAAGCCATCATACAAACGGCTTATCAAGCCTGTGCAGTGTCCTGTGTGGAGGATAACAGGAACTGGGTATGACCAAAATCCAGTGGAAAAATGTGACTCTGTGATCCTGTCATCTAAATATATACTCATGTTGTGCTTTCACTTTGTGTGTGATAACAGTCATTAGATTTAAATATAAGCCCCCGTGCACATAATGCTGTAATGCAGACGTCTCTATAATATGTCTCTTCAATTAACGTTAACAACAGCAGTCATGTAGGTGTTGGGCTTTCCTTGCGATGGCAACCCTGTATCTGTTAGATCAGTGTGTATATGGAGAATTGATGTAATTACCATAACTCGGAGACCCCAGTGACCAGAAGTGGATGTTTGTTTGGGAACTAAAGATACACCCTTGTTTCTCCAGATCTAGTTTCTTGGATTGCCCAAACAGTGCTTGGCAATGCTTTTAATAGGCACAGACTGGTTCAGTCATCATTCTTTGAATTTGACATATCCCCTCCCCCTTCATTGCCATCAACTATAATAAGACGAGGAATGGCTGGCAGCCCTGTGTGAAAAAGCAACACAAAGCCCACCACAAAATATGAGGCAGTTAGTTAATATTTTGTGGAGGTTTTTGTTGTGTTTCATGTGATGATTTCATCTACACTCTTATTAAAATATTGTCTCTTAAAGAAACTAATGTGCTTTCTTTATAGAGGTCTTTATTTTTCCAGGATTTATAAAGATTAATTTTCTCATTGCCAGTGCCTTGATTTATACTTTCAGTCACATTTTGTAAAGTCATATGTGACTAAAGTAAGGTAAACTTAACATTTTCCATTAGTTTTTGAATGTACATCTGCAAGCGTCAAAAGCTAAAGCAAAGTTTCCTTGAACAGCATGTGAGTAAAGGAGCTTTGCAGATAGTGAGCTGTGGAACATGGGCTGTATTTCATTGTAGCATTGAAGTGCATCTATTGGTTTCCGTGGTGGCTGCAAGCTGCAACAACAGGTCTGTCTCTTTACATAACCTTCTATGAGCACAGAGGAATGCAAACTGGAAAGGGCAGATCCATTGCACACACCCCTCCCGCCCCACACGATACACCGAGTGACTCCCACACACGTACAGCTCGTCACTCCTTATCTCCCCAGCAGCTTTGAGGCAAGGGCTCCCTGACCCTGTGTAGTGTGTATGTGCATGTTTTGTAGACACTGGGACAGAGCAGAAAGCAGAGCTGAGATTGTGCGTCCAGAAATGGTCGAGAGAGTCACAGTAGCAGCTGCTCTCTCACATTAAGAGGCTCTCGCTCTGACAGAGGACAATCACAGGGACACGGACCCAGAGGACATCTTTCTGCTGCCACTGCCTTTCACTTACAGTGCTGACTGCAACTAAGTGATTCATCCAGTCAGGAGGAGAACACTGGATTGAGTGTTGTGTTTGTTTATATGTGTTCCCCATCCTGTCTGGAGCGAGGATGAGGATGAGGGAGCTGTCTCTACGTCAGGACCCTGACCTGAGGAAGGAGTTGGCTCTGCTGGCACGCGGCTGCGACTTTGTTCTGCCCTCTCGATTCAAGAAGAGGCTGAAAGCCTTCCAACAAGGACAGGCAGGTGGCTGTATCTCTGTAGGTTGTGCTGGCCTGTCAGCCTGGAAGCAGGTCCACTGATGTGGCCTCATTGTTTTGTGAATTTAAACTGCATCGGAATGTAGATATGAACGCTGAAAACGTTTCTGATCTATTCCATACGATTGCATCATGTTTTTATTTTACAGAATGACTTTGTCCCTTGTTTGTGCCTTGTTTTGGGTGCATGGGGTTTTAACTTTAAAGCACAGAGAGGCTTGCCCGTTCAGTGTGGTGCAGTCAGCTGCTTTAGTGTCCCTTTCAAGCTCCATCATTATGTATGTGCAAAATGTCACAGGGCTTAGCAGTTGTGCTCAAGAGCTCTGCTAGCAGTTAGCATGAGGTGAGAGAGAGGGAGGGAGAGACGAATCGTACAGGGCAGGGCAACAGGAGATGTTTATGTCCTTTTATAGCCATAGCTGACACCAACAGACAAGACACAAGAGCAGCATTTATTAAGTGGCAGGTTAAACAGCGGATTATAGCAAATAATAATCATTAGTCTGACACAGAAAACAGTTTACTTTTTTCACAGCTAAGGTTTTGGATTACACTGATAATATAAAAAGTTGTGCAGCCTTAATGAAACCTGGGTTTGTAATCTTGTCATCCCAGGGATGTTTGTTATTACCAGAATCTCATATCCTGATATAAATTCATTTTATATTCTAACATAGTTACATATTGCGATATAGAGCATTGTCTGAAATAGAATGCTTTCTCAGATTTTAAGTTATATTCTCAAAAAGCAAAAACTTTTAAGTTTAAAAACTTTTCATATCTGACCACATTTTCAATTAAATCTCATAAAATATAGAAATATATATATAATGAAAAGGAAAATAGAAAATACTTTTTAGTTACAATCGAATGCCTTCTCCCTGATTGTTTATACTGCCAGTTGACAAATTTCCTCTCACCAAACTTTATCTAGACCTAAAAAGACCTTGAAAGAGGTCATTTTGTAACATAATAAAATAAACCAATATGATGCTGAACATTTTTTAAAGGTTATTCATGCATTACAAGGCATTGCATATACTGTATCACACTGGAACAAAACAACTTTGTAGTAGTGTTTTTTTTATCTCTAAGCAGTAGATTGTGAGATTATTATCCTGTTGGCAAAGTCTTGAGCTATATAAATAGGCTTTGAGTGTGACAAAATTACTAAGAGTAAACTTGGCGAATGCCCAATATGTTTTTTACTAGATATATTTTTGGTATTTGAATTCCAAGACTTTCTGACTAACAAAGATCACCTTTTAATATCTGTAGGCATTATCATCAGCACTTGAAGAGAAGTTTTTGGCAATTGGTAAAGTGCTTCATCATGCTAGTTAGTCACCATGTTTATGATAACATGAAGGCCTGGCTGAATGCCGCGTGACTTCAATGATTCACTGTGACTGTCAGTACAGTTTAATAACACATAAAGCTACGAGGAAACACCCTTGTGTACAGTTGTACTGAAGCTGCGTGGCTCTTTGTCAACAAGGATTTTGGTACTTTTGAGTAGCATCCATTGGAACCTGCTAGAATTAAGATGCCCAAAGATTAGAGGTTTTAAAAGACCAGGGTCAAAGCTAACAGACTTGAGACTCCTACTGTATCACATGTCGGCAGTTAAAACTTTACGCACACGTCACATGCCTTCCTCGCTTCTATGTCAAGGGCTGTCATTGACAGCTAATGCTGGCCATAATCAGGTATGTGGTTTAAACATATCTGAGGTGACTCTGCTCATTCAGGTAGCTCTCTTTCTTACCCAGTTCTTCCTTTTGAGGTTGACATTGCTGCTTCATGTCAACAAATCAACCTCAACAGTTGTTGAAGATGCCTGACATTGGGGAATATTAGCTGATGACTGTGTGTCTTTTATGAATACTCTCCAGTGCAAACATTTTCTTGTGTCATGGCATAGGGCATTTTATAAAAAAGTATTAACTAATACAATGTGAAAATGCTAGTTCCAGGGTGCTGATTCCACAATGACAGCTCAGTGGAGAAGGACACTAAGACACATAAATAGAACAGAGGCGTCATTATCTCCACCAGTGGCATGCTTTGACAAGTTAAATCAGTATGTTTCTTCAACACTAAAGCAGTCATTCAGCGGAATGTGATGAAATGATCTTACTGAGTGTCGAATAATGATTTTTTAAAAATTTATCACTGCAAGAAAACTATACATGTACTATAAAGAAGTCTTAGATAGTTGCTGCGAAACTGACAAAGCAGACCCAAATAAAAACAACTAGACACCACAATTAGGAACTAATAACTTCCTTGATGAACAAGGTCAAAGCACATTTTCATACATGCATGTACGATAATGTGTGAAATGGTCAAACACGCAAACTTAAACTGGAACGAATAAAGAACAGAAACTGTGTTTTGCAGTCTTTTGTGAATATTTCTTGGTTTAATGTTGTAATTACAGCCCTAAAGACGGTTAAATTTTCCCGGTTTGGTTTGGTTGTCTTCTGGTGCTGTTTTGAGCCATAAATCCATTGAGGGTAATGAAGACCATATCATACTCATACTGCACACGTCCTGTGAATTTGAGAAGCTTATACATCAGTTAATGTTTCTTTAAACTATTATGAACACTGGGTTTTAGAAGCAGCCTGAAGTGATTGTCAGTCATCAGCTTCACTTATGAAGGTACTGCGCCTTAATTGAAATCTACAGAGTGGTAATCCTCTGCAAGGTGTATCTGTTACAGATAAATGGATAATGATTATGGCTGCTGAGTAATCACAACTCTTTCCTGCACTCGAGACGACGCTGAGAGGTTTGGTTACTTAAGTGCTAGAAAAGTCGAATCGTACACAGCGAGCTCCAAGATATGTTTGATGTGTTATCATCAGTGACTAACGTAGTTTATCTGTGTGTTTTGTTTTGCTTTTTTTTTTCAGACTCAGGTGAGGACGGAGGAGCCCGTCACCACAGCACTGAGTGAAAGCATTCCAAAGTTTTACTTCCCACAGGGCAGGCCCCAAGCCAATCTCAACACTGACAGCCTCATTTCCAAAATTGAGAAAATATTTTCGCAGTTTCCAAATGAAAGGGCCACCATTGAGGACATGGGGCTTGTTGCCAAGGTGAGAATGTGATTTGTGGCATGGAGGTTCTGCTGCCACCCAGCAAATTATTTTCATTAGTGCTATTTAGCTGCTGACTTTACAAATGTTTGCTCCTTGTAAACCCCCACGGAAAATATTATCTCTATCTCCCTGAAGAATGTGAGACATGGTCTGAGGGGAACCTGAGTGTAGAACGGAATGACAGCTGCACTTCCTGAGGAAAGTCCTTAATGTGATGCAACACACCTTTTCTTACCAGAATATGTCACGTGTCCATCCTTTTAAGTATTCAGTTATGGGAAATAAACAAGTGGATTTACTCAGGTACTCTATGAGTACTCTTGAGTAAACACTCTTGAGTTACATTTAACTTCAGCATTTCCATTTTATGCAACTTTTATTTCCACTCCAATACGGTTCAGGGGGAAACAGTGTACTTATTTAATCCTCTCCATTTATTTGTCAGTTTTAATTATTTTTAAATTCAACACGTTACACAGTGGTTAATACAAGAAGCTTTTAAAATACAGCAGATGGATGACGCTTCCACTGTGGTGCCCAACTTTTGTAGCTTCTGATGTCTTACAGAAAGCAGTATGCAGTCATCTCATATTTCGCATCCAGGAGTTGTTACCAGCTCCACAACACAAAGATTTCTTTCCCTCTAAACCGCTCATATGGTTTCATTTCAGCAAATGTCCAAATCATCCAGTGTCACAAAAAAATCAAAGATTAGAAGGAGAAAGTTGAAACTGAAGACAGATTTGTGTATTAGAACTTAGTTTTTTATGCCTCTTCTCTTGCATTTATTACGTTGTGTGCTTCCAGATTAATCCACTGTCATAGTGTATCAAAGTGGATAGAAAGTCCTTCAGGCTCAACCTTCAGCAGCAACAACAACACACTGCTCTAACACTGGTACTTTAGTATTAATACTGTGCTGATCCCATAATCATAATGCAGCGAGGCACCAAAACAACACTTTTATGTACATACTTGAATTACATTTTCCAGCAAATTCTTAAAACCGCAGGAGTTAAAATCAGGGGAAGAAATGACACAGTTCAAAGTACACACCATCCCTCTGCAGATGTCTCCTCTCAGTCCACATCAAAAGACTATGAATCTAAGTGTTTCATGTTGTTTATGGAAAGGTGAAGCTACTTTATTGTGCCTCTGTGTCAAGGCACAGAGTAGAGCAGACAAGCCACATGTGACTGGATCTGATCTGTGCTCAGTAATTACAGCTTTCGGTCATATATTTAACTCCTCTACTTGTATGACAGTTCCTGACATTAGCATGCATCTCCAAAACTGCATTTACCGCAGGTTGAATATAGTCAAAGGATAGATGCAAATGTCTCTACTCCAAGGTTGCATCTTTTGTTCTTGGATTCCATTTTCTTTATCAGTGTCCTGTCTGTGTCACTACTCTGTCTCCTTAGGCCTGTGATTGTCCTCTCTACTGGAAAGTGCCATTGTTCTGTTTGGCTGGAGGCGACAGGACGGGCTTCGTGTCCGTTCACAAGTTCGTGGCGATGTGGAGAAAGTAAGACAATGGCTTCTCTTATTCTCCCTCGTGCACCAACTCGCACCCAAGTGGCCTAAACATTCTCCCCAGAACAATGATGACCACTCGCTGGGGATTACGGATACTGCTTTCAGCTTTAAGCTATTATGATATTTTCCTTTTCATTTCTGAACCGAAATCATTGATTGCAAAAACTTCGGAAACCCACAAGGGGATGGTCACTATGCACATACAGTGTATAAATGAAAACATCCATTCAGTGTCTTTCTGCTTGACATTGAAAGGATACCAGCAGGCTTTTGTAATGGCGAGTGTGTGCTTAGATGTGTGCTGAATTATGCTGTACGCTGTAGGCATGCTCTTGTATTAATGTGCGGGCCTCAAGAGAAACGGACAGGCCTGGCCTTTGACTTGTGCTCATGACTGAGCCATTCTTAGAAGGGAGGCCACAACACACGCTTAAATTATTTTCTTGAAGCTACAGTAACACGCATTCATCTGTAATCAACCAACAGCGAGTCTGAATCCTAATTTCAGAATGTATTATACCTACTTTTTAAACTTGTTTTGTTCTCTGAAACAATGATAAAATGGACAATGAGGAAGTAACCTTGCAACCATCTGTTTGTTCTTTTCTTCTCCAGAACGCTGCAGACCTGTCATGATGACACTTCTAAATTTGTGCACCTCTTGGCCAAGCCTGGCTGTAATTACCTGGAACAAGACGACTTTTTTCCATTCCTGCAGGTATTGGCTTGAGCACACCCAAGGAGAAGGCAGGACTTGGCAACTCGGAACGGCAAAATTGCATTTGCTTAGGTGGTGGGCTTAATTTTTGGTCTGTCCTGCTGAGGCAGGGCTTTTTCATGTGGTGGTATAAATCAGGGACATTTCTGTGAGCCAGTAACACAGCATATGATGGGAGTATGCTAAAAGGGATACTAGGAGATGCCACCGGTGTGGGAGTTCATCAAGGGAAGATTCAGATTCAGTGTACTTCAGTCATTTTAGTTTATAATTTCCAGAACCAATTTAAAATAACAAACGATACATTCTAAGCTGAACTATTTATCCATAGTGTGTGACAAATAGGATGCAGACAGAAACTAATCTGTTCTTTTTGGCCCTTTTTTAATTATAGTAACATGAGCCTGGACATCTGTAGGCCCTTAAAAAGTCTTAACTTATTTTATAAACTGTTAGAATTCATCAAATAGTTTTATACCAATCCTGGTATAAAACTAATACAAAAACTATCTAGTTTTTAGCAAAAGCTAAAAACTATCTAGTTAATGTTTATCTTTCTAAATTAATATCAGAAATTCGGTCTACATTTCTGATGTTTCATAGCCCCATAAATCTAACACTCCTTTTATGGCGATAAGTACACAAGCAAAACAGGCATTTTAATATAACCATCAGTTACATTCATAATGTCCCTCAGTACAGAGCCTTAAACCACATTGGGTTTGTTTGTTACAAGAATATAAACTACAACTAAGAATATAGAGGAAGTGCTGCATGTCAACGGCATTCAGACTGTAAAAAAATCAGAGCTACAAAAACAGTTTCTGCAGATCAAAGTGTAAAGTATGTAGCATAACCTCTGTTTGTACTTAACATGTCTTGAATGCTTTTGTTGAGACAATACGAGAAGTATGTGCCAAACATTGCTCAGTGTATTTTTGGGAACAGAGGTCATACTTTACATTTTTGCCTGTAGAAACGGTTTAGTCGTGTTTTCTTTTCATATGTTTTTAATACTATATGTACATATTTCTTGTACTTTCCCATTTTGTTTGGTGTGTGTGTGTGTGTGTGTGTGTGTGTGTGTGTGTGTGTGTGTGTGTGTGTGTGTGTGTGTGTGTGTGTGT
>JAPTHA010000015.1:12344011-12355048 GCA_029814585.1 Gymnapogon annona
GTGTGTGTGTGTGTGTGTGTGTGTGTGTGTGTGTGTGTGTGTGTGTGTGTGTGTGTGTGTGTGTGTGTGTGTACACATACACACTCTGGAGAAATTCAAAAACAACACAGTTAAAGGTGACCTGCAGGAATTCAAGTTTCACCCCATATGCTGAAAATGCACATCTGCATTAATGTTGCACAAGTGAGACTTCATGTTTTTCAGCACTTGATCCTAATGGGTCTGATTTATGATTAGAGCAACATAATGAATACAGAAAACATTGACAGTTTGTTTCAACTGTCTGCGTACAATCATGCGGTAGATTGTTTGGGCAGTCCGGCCATGTGGACCTGCTATGCTGGCTGTTCCTATTCTCATTGCACTTGACAAGTTGTTTGTGCGCCACACTGGCCCCACCCCACACCTGATTCATTTTCATGCTGGCAGGAGCGACTGGGCTGAACCGAGCGCCCGTTAGCATACTAGCCGAGATGCCTTGTGGCATACGCTGTTTAATTTGTACGGTTGTGCTCGGCGAATAGCCTTTGACTGTTTTGATGAATGAAAGGCGGATTGCAGTGGAGTAGATTTGACTGTCCCCGCCTGTTTCCTGTGCCCCGTGATTTATGTGTTTCTCTATGATTTAATTTCTCACAGTAAGAGTCAAAGAGGCATGACGGCTGCCCTGAAATGAGGCCTTTTAATTTCATTGCCACCTCCGCATTTATGTCAACAATTCTTTCCCCCAGCAGAATAGAAGGGGACCATATAAAGAAAAGACATGAGGGAGTTTCATGGCAAGAATATAGCTGGAGTCCATTTGAAATGCACTGCACCCTCTGACTTTATTGCATGAAAAGGAGAGAAGGTTAAGAGAAGTTACTAACATTTCTTTTTTCTTTTTTGCTGGCCTTCCTCCTATTTGCGTTAGCTAGTTTAAGTGTATCCCATAACCAATTGATCCAGTGTTTTCTCACGTCAAAGGAGCATTTATATCTCTCCTCCAACTAGTCCTGCAGCCTTTTATTTCACATTGCACAAATATGTGTCTGTCTGTATCATTCGATCATGACATATAAAACATATGGCACAACAGAGTGATGCAGATAGACACTGACAACTCCCAATGTTTAAATAACTGCATTCATGGGCTTTCTCTGAATATCTTCCATTTTGTCTGGTGAGAAGACAGACACATGTGGTGTACCCTTTAGCTTTTCTCTGAAAGTAACTACAGATTGTAATGGAATACATTTTTATTGCATCAGGCACAGCATGTCATTGTCATGTTGCCCCGCATTTGTGTTTTTATGTTTTGTGGGGCTTGTTATGGTAGAGATGGAAATGTGCAACGCAGACCAAGTCAGCTGACTTTTTTTTTTTTCTTCTTCTTTTAAGGATGTGGTGAACACACATGCAGGCCTGGCCTTTCTTAAGGAGGCACCAGACTTTCACTCAAGATATATCACCACGGTATTGTCACCCACACATAACGATAGTACTGCACAATTATATGTCATAAACGCATGAAATATGTGGTAATGTTGTCAACTATTTTTAAGGTGATCCAGAGGATATTTTACAACGTGAACCGGTCATGGACTGGAAAAATAACTTGTTCTGAACTCAGGAAAAGTAACTTTCTCCAGGTGAATGTTTTCAAGTGTTCTACACCTCTCTGTTGTTTTCTGATTTTTCTTCGAAAGGAAATGTCTGAATTCTCTTTTGCAAATTTCTGTCTTTAAACATGTCGCTGACACTATGAAGGTTTTGATGATGAGTTTGATTAGTTTACTGCATGTGTTTCATATTTATTTCTTGCTTTTTGTGATATGTATGCGTGTAATATACTATTGTTGATTTTGTTACTGATATGTACATTTGATAGCTTTAGTAGTGAGTAGTTTGACAATTTTTCAACGTTTTTTCTGCAACAAAAATTCATGTTCCATTTTTGACAGAATGTCGCATTATTGGAGCAAGAAGAAGATGTGAACCAGCTAACAGAGTTCTTTTCCTATGAACACTTCTACGTTATTTACTGTAAATTCTGGGAGCTGGACACAGACCATGACCTCTACATCGACCAGAAGGATCTGGCGCGACACAATGACCAAGGTACCAACACACCCGAGTCTGCTTCAGAGAAGCAATGATTTAAAATTGAGGAAGGTAATATGTAGTAGCTTTTAATTATTTTACTTTGTTGCCAAATAATTTGTTAAATTTTAACAGGTGAATTACTATTATGTAAAATACATAAACATTCCATTTTACAACATAGAAACATTGTAATATAAAACTGTATTGTGATCATAAATCTCTAATCTACAAGGAAAATTCATTTTACAAAAGTGTTTCTCGTGTATCCTTTTTTTTTTAGATTTTTTTTTTTTTTAAGTCTATCCTTACCTTAAAACTGGGACCTGACTACACATGCCATTCTTCACGTGCTACACAATCATTTTATTGACCAGCGTGGTTCACTTCAGTGTATTGTATGTATGTTATGTTTGAGTCATACACAGTACGGCCATTTGGAAAATGTGAAACAGCCACCATCATCTGATAATGATCGATTTGCCCCAAATAGATGTGATGGCTGTTACTGGTTTGCACTATTTCTATTTTTGCCTCATAGTTCCAGTGGCCCATTACAGTGAAAGTCATTCCTTCATGCTTGGTACAGAAATAACATGAGTGTTAATACCCGTACACCAAACGAACTTTCCTGTTAGCACTTGTAGACCAACCACAATAAGCCGACTCAAATTAGACGTGCCAGTACATGATATTTTTGCACGTGTGGGAGGAGTAAACTTTTGACCAAATAACAAACACACTCAGGACTTGTCTTTGACGCCTTCTTCCCACACACTCCACGCCACATGTTCCTGGTTGATGGTCTGAGTGAGGAAAGGGAAATGAGACACAAGATCAATAAGAGAGCAGTGTATAGACTCAGCCCCAGTGACGCTATGTCTGGAACAATTTCTGCCACTACATGCTCAAAAAGATGACCAGAGGATTTATAGCATTGTCAAGATAAAACAGAGCCATGCTACGCAGCCTGAATTTACAGTCTGCGAGAATGGATTACATGTGTTGTGGAAACAAGTTATATATTAAGTCTGGATTCTAAGTCGTATCTTAACTGTGTGTTTCAGCCATTTCCCATAAGATGATTGAGAGAATATTTTCAGGAACAGTAACAAGGTTAGTAAAGTTTGAATTGAGTATGCAGGATATTTGTCATTAGTCGTGAACAGACTTTAAAGAAATGACATATTCTTGGTATTCATTTTAATACAGATTGTGTGTTTTATTGCAGAGACAGACGGGTGTATAAGGAGGGTCGACTGAGTTACGCTGATTTTGTCTGGTTCCTCATCTCTGAAGAAGACAAAAAGACAGACACCAGGTATTTATGTCTACCCGCTGCATCAGAAGGTGCATTGCGGGAAAATTGAATTTGCAATTGTCAATAATGGATTGTGCACATTTTTTTTCTATTTTAATTCTCCACTTTAACCAAAACAATTACAGGAGAAACTTTTACTATCCTCCTAAGACCCAGGAAAGTAAAAGTTTTGGATTATTTACATTGAATAGTTATCTTGATTAGAAACGACATGGCCAACAGTTTTTTCAGATACATGCATATTTTTTTCAGTTTCTTTTAATGAATGAAAATGTAGTGACTGCCTCAGGAGGATATTTTATTCATACATGCATACATATACATATCCATATATATATATATATATATATATATACACACACAAGTATTTTTATGTACTCAATCGTTTAATATCTCAGGTATTTAGCATCATTGGACTTAAAATCAATAATTTTCTTTCAGGATATTGTAATTCAAGTGTAAACCTTTTTAGTTTCTTTTTTTTTTCAGTTTTACAACTTAGAATATAAACATGTTTACCACTACCTGTGGTTTGTTCTCTGTTAAAATAGTATCATTGATATTTACAACAGACATCTGTACATATTCACTCATGATATTTACCATAAAGGAACTGAAATCCAGTGTGGTAGAAGACATGTTTTCAGATTTTATATTTGTGCAATTTAGACAATACCCTAAAAGTGTAACCGTTCAGACCCAGCTCAAGTGCTTCCTCTGCGTGTTTGTTGGTTCATGTGTTTTCCGTGTCCAGTATAGAGTACTGGTTCCGCTGCATGGACCTGGA
The DNA here is from genome assembly GCA_029814585.1 of Gymnapogon annona. NCBI lineage: Eukaryota > Metazoa > Chordata > Actinopteri > Kurtiformes > Apogonidae > Gymnapogon > Gymnapogon annona. The sequence continues at coordinate 12,348,202 of JAPTHA010000015.1, forward strand.
CGGGGACGGGGTCCTCAGCATGTACGAGCTGGAGTACTTCTACGAGGACCAGTGTCAGAAGCTGGAAGCCATGGCCATCGATCCCCTTTCCTTTGAAGACTGCCTCTGCCAAATGCTTGACCTCGTCAAGCCCGAGGTCGAAGGTCAGTTCCCTTTTTACATTTATACACACTCTAAGAAGTCAACACACACATGTTCCGCTTTTTTCCTTAGTGGTATTCGCAGAACCCCCCCCTCCAAAAAAATTCCCCCAGTACTTAGTTTTACCACTGTGCCATTTAGAAGACACTAGTTGGCATTGGGGGGGGGGGGGGTATGCATGCTTAGCATTGATAGCCGCAGCAAGAATGTGACCCGGAGCCGACCTGGAGGCATGTTGTACCCACAGAGCTGTGACGTGGAACAGGGAAGAGGAGACGCACTCACTTTTTTTAGTGAGTGTTTCAGGAGGATGTTTTTCCTAAAGAGTTTGAACACTGTGTTTACTCGTGAGTTAAATCCATCTTTTCAGAAGACGTCTGCTTCTTTGTAGATGCACATATTTAATACAGAACTGGAACATTGGAGAAAGTGGTTGATTATATAAACTCATCCTTGATACAGAGCTGTCTAGGAATGTTCTCAAGTGGAGTGTTTTTTTTAAGTCTAGTAGTTTTTAAAACACATCTATCCGTTGTAGATATAACTGATGGAAAACAAAAATCAGTTGATATAACGGAGTTTTAGTGGATCACAAATTAAACAAACTGAATGTTATTCCTTTAAGTATGATTCTGATGGTTCTTAGTTCAAGGTTGAATTAGCATTGATTTTTTTATGTTGTTTTTTTTTTAAGTTGCACAAACTTTTTAAGTTTTAAGTATACTTTTTGGGGAAAATATTGACCAACTAGACTGTCACAAAACTACAAAATATCACCAGCTATTGCTAGAAGCTTAGTTTTCTGTCTTAATGTCGACTCAAGTTCAGCAAGAGTAAGAAATAAATCTCCTTTGCGCCGTGTTCTGGAACTTTACACACACACCTGCTTTAAAACTGCGGATGAAAAGTAGCTTCTGTGCTAATTCCGGCATATTTGCATTGATGCTCTATGCAGAAATGTTGATTAATGTGCATTGTCCTAATTCAAATAAATAAACAAACAAACACACCAGATCCATCTTCAAGACAGAGCAGGTTGTCATTAGTTCTTGTTTCATCCCAGGGAAAATCACCCTGCGGGATCTGAAGAGGTGCAAGATGTCCCACATATTCTTCGACACGTTCTTCAACATCGAGAAGTATCTGGACCACGAGCAGAAGGAGCCCTTCTCTGTGATCAGGGTACAGTCACACCCCCTCCCCTCTCCACGCTGCGTCACCACGCTTTCATTGATGCCGGAGGCTGAGCAACTCATCTGTGTTTGTTTTTAAAAGGAGGTGGAGGCAGACGGCCAGGAGATGTCCGACTGGGAGAAGTACGCCGCAGAGGAGTACGACATCCTCGTGGCCGAAGAGGCCGCCAACGATCAGTGCAACGACATGTAAGCATTGCGTTCATGTGCACAAACAGACAAGAGTCATGACGTAACCCGATCAAACCAGATGGATTTGTAGCACTTTTCCATGTGCGAGGTCAGTGTGGTAAATGGACAGAGCCTGTGTGTCATTGCTAAAGCAGAGGATCATGTGGAGCCTCTCGGAGAAGGGGGGACGGGCGGGGGGGGTTGGCATGACCGATGAGGCTGTTGACAGGCGTGTTGTATGGCGCTTTTAGGAACACCAGTGACTTCTAAAGACAGGCTGCTGAGCCAAGCAGGTAAGACGCTGAGGCCACCGCAGGGGACAGAGTGTTCTCCTCTTCTCCTCCTGAAACGTCTGGTCCTAAACCCACTCCCAGCTTCCACTCAGAAACATGACAGTCCTGCTGACAGCTGATTGGCTCACACCTTATCACGTCCTCACAGAACCTACAGTGGCTGGGAGTCTGTTTTCGAACCAGACCCTTTGTTTTTACCCTCCGTCCTCAGAGTTCAAGTATTAAACCTCTGCTCCTGCATCATCGCTGTTCTTTATGTAGGACGATCAAGGCGACGCGACAGGAAGTAGTGGGTTTTATGTAGTATTTTGAGAATAAAGTTGAAACACATGGCTTTAGTGACTTTTTGTATTTATGCATGTGTTTTTCAGTTGCCGAGCAACGACATTTCATTGTCAGCGCAATGACAATAGACAGGAAGTCTAAGTCTAGTCTAAATTATAAGAAGAAAGTGAAAATCTCTTTTGGAGATTTTCCATTTTTTTCTCTTTTTCCACAGATACATAAAATAGATAACTTTAGTTTTTCTGCTGATGATGTTGGTAAGGATGGGTGCTCTTTAACACACTGTTGTGCAGCGTTTAGTGTCATAGACCGTGTTCCTGAGATCTATGGGTAATAAATGCTGCGTTGACGGAGGCAGTGAAGGGGATGTTACTTGCTCTGCACAGCCATGACGAGCACTACAACCATGGGTGTAAACACACTGAGAATATCAATCCATACGCTGTTACACACTGGGACCTATGGGACAGTGTGTGGAACCCAGTGGAAAGATTTGTTTCAACATTTACATCTTCAAACTATCATTTAAAGATGTGAATAAAATGAACGGGAAATTTCTTAAAAATGTCTTTACAGTTTTATGCCTGTTTATCATTTGCAACTTACAGTTCACTATGCGTCTACAATAGACAGGCGTAATATTCATATCACACTTATGTAGGACAATGAAGGCAACGCGACATTTCAGCTTTATATTTGTTTGCGTTAGTCCCATTTGGAAACATTTACAAATTGTTTACAATACAGCTGTTAAATGATGATTTCTTTCAGCTTTTTCCCTTGCGGGGCCACCACAGTGAATCCAGTCACATATTTGATTTGGCAGGAGTCGGATGCCCTTCATGACACAACCCACTGGACACTCATCCCAGGAGTCGAACCCGGGTCCCCTATGCACCAGCCCAGTGCCTTACCAACTGAGCTATCCAGCTGGTTAAATACAGCTGTTTGTTTGAGAAAATAATTCCTTGTTACTAAAACTGATTCTGAAGTACATTTTCCATTTCATTTACAGGCGTTAATCTTTTATTGTTTGTGTTTTTAAATCAACTTTATTCTCAAATCAGAAAACAAAACTTTACCTGCTTTTAGTTGGGCGGGGGGGGTGTCTGTGCCCCTCCTGCTTGGTTATCTGTTCCCTCATGTGTTCCTCTGTCTTTTCCAGTCACGTGTGTTTCTGTAAAATGCTTCCTTTTGACGCATTTCCCAGAGGACACAGGGTTCTGATCCTTTGGTGGTGAGTGTGTTTGTGTTTCGTACACGCGTGTGTTTGACCCATGTTTCCTCCGTGCGTCTGTAGGTACGAGAACCCTTTGAGCCCCCTAGGGCCACACATCAGCGACGAGCTGGGTCTGACAAAGAGACACTTTTTCGGGATCCCCGGCCCACACTGCAACCTGGATCTGGACGAGTACCAATACGAAGACGACTTCGAATGACCCGCCACTCCTGACCACCGGCCGAGAGCACCACGCACGCCCCGCCCCGCCCCCAAACCGAGCTCAGATACACCTGCCCAAACCCCTCCCCCCCCACCCACAACGGAACCAAACAGGAAGTGAGCTGGCACTGGGATCAGATGTGAACAGCTTGAGAAACAACGTTAACACACATTTGACTAACACGACAAGTGAAGCAGATTAAAAGAACCCGGAGCAGAAGGCGGTTTCCTCCGCTGTCTTAACACTCGCAGCCACGCGTTTGACACCTTTCACACATGTTTACACGCAGAGACGCTGTGTTTTGCATGTAATGCTGTCCCAAGGGTCCGGCCGCGTCACGTAAAAGTCAGAATGATCACATCCACATAAGCTACGGAAATGTCACACACTGGAGTCACAAACGGATCAATGCTGGAGGTTTTTGATTTGATGATCATTTGGAGTCATTGGCGAGTCGTACATTCCAGTGATCAGAGCGGAAGGTTCTGCAGAAACCTCCAAGTTGAGTTACTGTAAATGCCAAAAGACGTCACGGACGAGCCTGCTGTAAACACACACAGCGCAGTTCACACACACTGTCTGCTGCACAGCTGTGTGTCATCATGACATGGACGTGTGTGTGTGTGTGTGAGACATTTTTAGAGATTAATTTTTAATAGCTGTAAATATTTATTTGGTGCTTGCTGTGTTGTACATGATTTGGACAAGTGTTTTAAAGTCTTTTTCTATGTTATGAAATTCTTAATTTGATTGTATTTTGACAGAACAACAGGAACCAATTTTAAGTGTTTTTGCCTTTTCTTTAGGTACATAATAAAGCCTTAATGAAATATTAAGAAACCAAACTGTGCATTTTAATTTTATTTGATATATTGTGTCTGTATCAGAGATTACATCTGACCCCCGGCAGTGTTTTCAGACAGTTGATGTAGACTTCATACAGGAAGTGTTTTGTTTTCCAAATTTATTAAAAAATATTGTTAAATTACGTCAGTCACTCCAGCCGTTTAAACATCTCCATTCTTGATCAAATCTATAAATTCAGTTTTCTCTGGTGATGTTAAAACCGTCATCCAACTGCATTCCAGACTCGATGGAAAAGTAGAGATACATCAATAATAAGCAACAGCAAAGGAACAACAATGGTTTTGATGCATTTTTATTTTTTAAACAGCATCCAGTCAGGAAAGCACCCATTTTTTAAAAAGCATGTTCATATAAATATTTTCATCTTTCAGAGTTTAAATCAATGCGAGTCATGGTCTAACATCACAATCTCAACCCTTCAAAGTCCAGTTTTGGATGTGATGCTTCTTAATTACAAAAGTATCATTTCTACAGTTCTGACCCTAGTGGGTTTGTGCTGAAAAGCCCCCCCCCCAAAAAAAGAAAAAATTAAATAAGCAAAATTTGGTGTTTTTTGTTGGTGTTTTAATAAAACAACCCAAATGATATAAAAATGAACCATTCCAAAAATAAAATAAATAATGATACATTTTTCTCTCCTTTGTATAAAGTCAGAGTTAAAGGTAATAATAGAAAAAGGACATACATTACATATATATTTAGTGTTGAGCTCATTTTAACGTAACAAGTATTCAATAAAGTGTCGAGCAGGAAACTGGAGCTTATTCTTCTAACAACAGCTTTGTAAAAGTTTGACCAAAGTGCAAACAGAGGAAAAGGTACACAGATTCATATACACATACTTATTAAAAAAAAAAAAAAAAAGGTCTGAATTAAATGTATTTCACTTCGCTGTGAAATTATTGTTGTAAGAGACGTAACATTTTTTCTTAGTGTTCACAAATCCCATGAAACGTCTAAAACCAACAGTTCATCAGTGTTTCTCCATATTTATACCTTTATCTTTCATCCTATTCCCCTGAAAAAAAAATAGTAAAAATTAATCAAATTCATACCAGAGTTAAAATAGCTCATGTTGTTTTGAGGAGAGAGTCCATTTGGCACATGTTTACAACAGACCGCGACGGAAAACCAGTGTTGACGATAAATTGACGATTAAAATGCAAACACACTAACGGTGGGTTTAGTTCGTCTCATGTGGTTTGTGAGCAATAACGGACAGACTTGAACCGTTAACGTTACATTCCCCATCTATGTCTTAGACCGCAGGTGTCAAACATGTGGCCCGGGGGCCAAATCTGGTCCACAGTATATATTAGTGCAATGCCATAATTACACTGATGATATTAACAATAGCAATGGTTCACGTTCCACACACAGAGCAGTTCAATCTCAGGAGGTTCAGACAAGTACAAGACATACCATAATAACCTAGAAATACTCACAACTCCAAATGTTTTCATGCATTTACAGTCAAACAAATGTGTCATCTTTTTTTTTTTTTAATGTGAGTAATCTGAAGAAGTATCAACAACCTGAAATTATTTGAGACGTTAAGTATTAATATTATTACTATAATATAATATATTCTATTATAATATATCAATATTATTCAATATTCTGCCCCTTATTAAATATCACCTGGCAGTTATAATGTTCACGTGTAAACAATAAACTGAATAAGTTAAAATTCCACTTATCTTTCCACTTTGTTTATGTTTATTCACGGTGCTTTAAATGATTGTTTTTAAGATGTAAACATTCCCGTCATGTCACATGACATTTTTTCACTCTGAAACCTAGAGAAACGTTTATAGAGTTGACATTATTTATTATTATGTCCCTTGTTTACTATGTCACTAACATGACCCCTTACACTCAATGTCTCGTTATGGCGCTCCCAAGCCTGGATAAATACAAGGGTTGTGTCAGGAAGGGCATCCGAAGTAAAAACTCCTGCCAAATCAAATATGCAAACTCATCATCATGTTATTATTTTACTGGTACCTGAATGTGGCTCCTGAAGTTGACGAGTATGACCCCCCCCACCCCCCCGTCTTAGACAATCACTGTACACACGTCCACAACACCAGTAATAAAAGGTGCAAAAGATAAAGTCGTTTTTCTTTAAATCAGGTCCGATTCACGCAGCAGGACAAACGTTCTTACAGTTCAACCTCCACGTTGTCATCGTCCACGTCATTGCTAGCGCTGTGGACGAACCCGTCACTGTGGAGTCTCTTTGCGAGCCGTTCCACGGGGACAGTGAAGGGATCCACCTCCGCCGTTTGGTTGCTGAGGAGTGGGATGAGGACACAGAAAATATCAGACCAGAAATAATCCCATGCTGCGTCGCTCAGAAAGTCAGTTCCATCATTAATTTCCAAGTGAAGTTTAATCAAAAACATAAGCCGCGGACCTAGAAAATTGACCGTTTTGGCCATAATTTTAAATT
>JAPTHA010000015.1:12369758-12399018 GCA_029814585.1 Gymnapogon annona
AATTAAATTCCAATTCCATTCGATGAAACAGTAGTTAAGTTGGTGATACTTTACTTAAAATATGAACTTTGCTTAAAAATACAAAAAAACTTTCAGTAAAACGACTTAAAACTGTGCAAAGAATCCTCTTAACAAGGAGCATCATTGAAATTTGAATTTTTATATTGACAACCATGATAACTACTTTTTCTTCAGCTAAGAATAGCCCAAAGTGCTTTTTTTAGTACAGACGTGAATAACAAAAGTGAAATGCACAGCACAAACGCAATAAATATCAAATTGTATTTCTCAATATCTGATCATTCTAATGAAAACAGACACAAAGTTGTTTTTAAATCCAGCTCTAAAATATGAGAAACCAAAATGTAAAAAAAATAATAATTTAAATGCATCCTTTTCTAAATGAGGACAGAAAACCCAGCAGTGGTGTGCACTGGACCTTGACTGACTCCTCCAGCAGCACTCTGAGCCCGTCGACCCACTGTTGGATCATGGCGTCTCTGGCGGTTTGAGCGGAGGAGCACCACGGCGCTCCATCCCCACACAGACTGAGGTATGAACGAGCTGCAGCTTCCAGAACATCAGGGCCCGACTGGAGCTCCAGGACAGCACCCATTTCTGCCATCAGGCTGGACACCACCTAAAGCAGATGAGAAGAGTCCAACTTGACTTATCCATCCCAACAAGAAAAGTCATTCACTACGTTCACTCCAACTTTGACCAAAACACAAAAATATCTCTGGAATGTACTCTTATTTATTGTGAAATGGTGTTTATTTTTTAAATTCAATACATTTCAGTTGAAAAATCTATATTTAAATTTGACAGTAAAAAACAAATACAAAGTAAAGACCAATATTTGATTAAAATCCCTCTTGCAGCATCTAAAAAAGCTATCACACGGAAGTGGCTTAAAGAACACCCCCCAAGCATTAATATGTGGACAGAAATTGCGGAAGAAATTCACACTATGGAGAGATTAACACACATGATAAGACTGCAACAAACTTTATACGAGGATCGATGGAAAAAATGGACTGTATACAGGAGGACCACTGACATCGTGTTGTAAATGTTTTTGTTATTGTTTTGTAAAATGTAAAAATTTACAATAAAATTTAAGTTTAAAAAAATTAAAAAGTCTATATTTGTTTATCTCCTATGTTAATGATATTTGAATTAGTCTTTGGTCAAGATATCGTTCAAACTCATTGAAAAAATTGAGTATTTTAACTGACTACCTGATGACTGAGTGCATAAACATAATCTCTTAAACAACCTGGAGGAGGTTCACACTGGGTAACTCAGTACCTTACATCCTTTAGGTAGGATGATGATGATGATTTCTTTCAGCTTTTTCCCTTCCGGGGTCACCACAGCAAATCCAATTCACATATTTGATTTGGCCAGAGTTTTTATGTCGGATGCCCTTCCTGACACAACCCACTGGATGCTCATCCCGGGAATCAAACCCGGGTCCCCTATGCACCAGCCCAGTGCCTTAACAACTGAGCTATCCAACCGGCTAAAACCTTTTGGTATAATTATTTATATTATCTTGTTCTTATGTGAAGTTTTGGACTTTACTTAGTTTGTAGTTTTATTGGAAAGAATTTTGTAACTTAATTTTGGAAATGTGCTCTATAAATAAATACCCTGATAACATCAAATAAAAATCTAGCGAAATGTCAAATTTATTTAATCGCTTCTTAAGTGCTTTTTTTTCCAGAAGTCAATTAGCACATGTCATTACAGGACTACATCAAACCTATCCACAATCAAAAGGATCTGGGATGCAGACCTGTGTGTTTTCAGCCTCAGGGCACTCAGGAATGAAGTAAAGAGGAAGCTTCATCAAGGAGACCACGATGTCCCGGCTGTGTGAAAACTGTCCAAATGCAATAAAATGGTAAATGCTACAGAGACACAGTGATAAACAGACATCTGGCACATTACGTAACATCAACTGAGTGGATTTCTATACCTTGGAAAGTAACTTTGGAAGCAGTGCAAGGAAATGTTCAGTGAGTTTTGTACAGTCGTCAGTCTGCTGTTTCTTTTCTCTGGCACTCATCACCTGGAACAAGTCGAACCCAGTCTGATACTTGTATGCTTGTGTGTGTTTGAGGTGATGATAGCTTCTCTAGAATAACCTCCCACCTTTTTCGCTCCAGTCCTCCCCACCAGTGCCGGTCCCTCTGAGGCCTGACGCACTGACGCCACCATGATCTCCACGAGCGCCGCTTCTTCTGAGCGAGAAAGACCTGCACGTGACACAAAAACACACTGTAAGGTTAGGTTCACACTGCCCTGTCTGGTCTGGTGCTCAGATTAAATCCTCAAATTTGATCTGATAACGCAACAATCCAGTGGAAAAAAACCCCACAGAGGATATTCACTGAAGCAAGCGCGATGAGCAGGGTATGCAACTAAATGATGATGACTCACTGATTCCTTAAACCTAAGACTTAAGACCTTTTTAAGACTACTTAGAGGAGAATTTAATACCCAGTTCAGTTGTTTCCCTCCACTCGCTCGATCTTTTCTCCAACCTTTGCACTTCCTCATACTTACTTTCTGTAAACTGTCCCTTAACGCTCCCAAAATCAGCGGCTGCACGTGTTGAGCTGTATGTTCTGTGATCATTCCTTATAAGGGGCAGCAAAGTTAGCCATAATTGGTTCCTAATGTCAATATAAATTGTCAGTTTGGAACCGAATAGATTAACCCTACTCTCTTTTGCTGCATGGACGTTCCCTAGACACATTTAAACACAACACAGTCAACAAGTTTTTATGGCAACATAACTTGAAAGCTATCAGATCGAATTCAATACCTTTAAAGACTTTTATTAAATGCAGATTTGTAAATTCAAGACTTTTAAAATGGACAAACATTGTCTTTCCTGTACAGAATTGTGACAAATTGCAGTTTGAAGTGATGTAACAACACACACGCATTTCCTGACCTGGAGTGTATGAAGAGTCCTGCAGCAGTACAGATGTGAATGTGGGCCAGTCCTTCAGCAGAACTCCAGCACAGTCCCACAGACTGTCCACGAGGTAGACCACGTGCTTGTGCAGCTGTAGATGCACACAGGACACCTGTGAGTGTTCAACCGGCCGTTTACTACAACAGTTTTGATTTGAAAGAGCCTGTGTAGTTTACCTCAGACTCTTGGTAAAACTTTAGTAGAGCCTTCAATCTGGCATATGTTTGTTGTTTATGAGCCTCGGCTGCATTCATTTCACCCAGAGCCTCAGATTCTGAGGATAAGGGGTTGAGGAGCCTGGAAGACAGACACCCACATCATACAGGTGAACGCTACTTTACTTTTACTGTATTTTAATTTTCTGAATTTTCCCCGAGTTGGATGAATAAAGGTACAGTATATCTAACCTAATCTAACTGTTCTCTTCAGCTGCTGACGATGGGATGGCTTACCTTGAATAGAGGAGTTCCCCTGCAGTGGCTGCAAGAGGGCGTTGTGAAGAGTAAACAAACTGGAGAAGCTGCTTGTAATCGTCTGAACTAAGTGCGTCACCAGACTTCCTGAGGGATCAAAAGAGTTCGACACATAACCAGTGCATGATAAAAAAAAAAATAACATATGGGACTGATGAGCTTTGGCTTCAGCCTACAACGTTCCAATCAGTAATGTGTTTTGTTGTACATTCAGTAGTTAATGTACAAATAGATGTCCAAGCACTCTCAGTGTATATAGGAAAGTACATATGCATGATTTTTTCTTTGCTCGTTTGCTTTTTTTTTATTTCAAGACTGAAGTCCTCATTCAGTCAAAACTGCCTGGTGACTCACTGGGAAATGAGAACCAGTAGCTTCATGGTCTGCACTGCCACTTCATTGTCCTTATCCAGAGTCATGGAGATGAGCCGGTCCTGATGAAGATCCAGTAAACAATCAATTATTCAAGATAATGTCTGCACTTATTACATTTCCCCTCTGCACCTCTACAGGGCTTTTAAGCCTCTTTCTGCTCAGTTACCTTGAACCGGTTCGTGAACAGGTCTAGTTTGGGCAGGAGCTGAGGATCTCCATACAAATCTTGCAGAGCCAACACACATTTGAGACGCACATCAGGTATCTGAAAAATGACGTACAAGTAATTGAAGAGACAACATACAGAGAGTATATCTTATCTCTTAGGTCATTTCTGACATTATCACTTTCAATGTAATGGTCATAAGCTTTGTTTTTCCACAACACTTCATGTTATACTATTTTTTGTTTTGTTTTGGGGTTTTTTTGCTTTATTTTACCTTGTCATTCATCATCCAGCCCATGTATTTGAGGTAACTGTCATTGAGAAACACAGTGTTGTAGAGCTTCATCCATAAACCCAACTCCTCCATACAAATAGACCGTATCTCTGGAAGCACATCACTGTTTCGGAGCAAACACACACACACGTCAGTTCAGAGCTGAATTTGATATAACTGTGACAAACACTCAAATCAACAGTGACAGAGCAATGTACCGATATCTCTTCAGGAAAACCCCTTTAAAGATGATGTCCATCATGTTTTCTATTTCAGTCCTCTTCTCCTGAAGCTTGAAGAGCACAAAAAAAAGCCACAGCATGAGGAACGCAACACTTATTTGCATTTAACATGTAAAGCTTTTCATTGTTGTCCTGTGCTTGAGTACAATCAGTTTGCCATGAATGTCTCTGAGATTATAAATGCTGTGTTGTTTATGAAAGTGCTTTTGGATGTTTTTTGGCAAAGAGTTTTGCTGGGCTCTAAACATAAGTTGGGCTGTTTGATATTCTACAGTTGAATTTTAAAAGTATTTAGTTGAAGAACAAGATGTTAGTGTAATTACAAAAGACACCATCCTGTACATTTCAGTAGCAACTCCCAGTAAGAGGAAAGCATTCAAACCTCAGCAACTGTCTTCTGTATTCTCTCCAGTTGTGGTGTGCTTTTCTGTCTCACATTCTTCGTTTTCTGGACCTTGGACAGTTTCTGATTGTTCTCGATGCCAACGCTCAGACTCAGAGCCACGCCAACCAGCGAGCTCAGGAGCTTCAGCGCTTAACAGACATGTCCAAATAAAAACCCAGAGTGAAGATTAACTTCATGAATCCATCTAAGCCTCTCTGTGTGTGACTGCATGGTTTGTTTGTTTTTTAAACACTTACCGGCCAATGTGCAGGTGTGTCTAAAGGCTCGGATGTAAGAGTTGGATAGCTCGGTGAGCAGAGAGATGAGGGTGTTCATCAGGTAACTGTCAAATATGACACTGTGTTGACACTGAGCCACCAGGACGGACACAAAGTCACAGAACTCGGAGTGGAACCAACGGCCGTATGGTCCAGACTGTATCAGAGGATACTCCACACTGTCCTACATCAGACACACAAGACAGCAGCAGTGACCTCAGGGATATGTTTCCAGCTAAAAATCGGTATTTTGGGACAGGAAAGAACACAAAAAGAGATCATTCGGAAGCTCAAACCAATGGGGTCCAGGTTTGAATTTTATTTGGGAGACAGAAAGGAACAACCTTGTTTTATGTCTGGAATCTGGTGCTGTAGTAGATTAACGTTCCATGAAAAAACAACTAAACATTGTTACACTCTTCGGAGAAAGCGGTATCATCTTTATAAAGGTGCTGAAAAGATGAGATTTTTTTCTTTTGCTACAAGACATTTCTTGATACTCAAAGAAGTGATTTGATCATTATGACCAAAGTTTTATAAGAATTCTACCTACTCTTAGTCCAACCAATTACACAATAATATATATACATATGGAATACAGTATATATACAAATTATTTGTTGAATATTGCTATAAACTTGATGATGAGGGTTAATGTGTTTTGATTAATGAGGATTTGTAAATGTGAATATATTACTGACCATATCCATGGGCCACGTGACTGTGAGGATCCATGGAAAGGCCAGAAACTTCTTATACTGCAAACCAGCAATCTTAAACACAGAGCCATGCAGATTTAGCATAAATTATTGAAAACTGTGTCTATGACAGACGATAAAGGAGGGATCCCGATTAAAGATTTCATACCTCATCCAATTTCTCAACCATTTTACTCATGACATCGCTGTTTTCTTTGGTCTGACACATCTCTGCAGTCACCACACCTGGTGCAAAAAACAAAAAGAAAACTCAACCATCTGCTGTGTATATTCTGTGCTTGATAGTTGTCTGTGCATGTGCAGTGGCTGCTGACCTTTGCACCCAGAGCACTGGATAAAGAAACTGATGAGGTCAAGGAGGGAGGAGTCTCTGTCTATCACATACGCCTCAATCCAGTCATCTATCACCTCCTGGTCAACCGTTACACCAAGATCAAGGAGAGACTTTGTATCAATACTGATGTTCTCGAAAAAAAAATGCAAGATTCATAATGTTGATTTGTAGCATTACAGGACATGGGCTCATCCTTGACTGTTGACACAACAGACTGTTGGAGACACAATGAATAAGAAAAACTTGTCTTTACGCACACTACACTACTCAGAATCTGGCAAGAGTGTTAGGTTGGGACATCAAACCACCACTCAAAAAACTCAGGGTAAGACTCATGATAATGATGGAAAAAAAAGCTGTAAAGCTAATGCATACACCAGTAGTTATTACAAGTTTATCAAACTTTAACAAATTACCAGCACTGCACATGTTCCTAATATTAGAAAAACCACAGTCTAAGGGAGCAGCATATGTTATTAATGCTCATTTTTAGACAAAAGGCGTGTCAAATAAGACATAAGCTCTCACCTGCATTGCACTTTTGCCCATGGTGACCACCTCAAACAGCGTAACTGCCTCCACATGTCTTTGTTTTCTGTGACTGCCTCTTGCTCTGCTCACACTGCTGCAACCTGGTTTGGTGTTTGTGCTCTTGACATTCTCCAAGCCATCGTGTGGTCTTTTCCTTCTTCTCTGTGTAGTTTTAACGTTATGGAAAAGAGTAAATAGAAACAGCAGAGCATTTCTGCAGAAAACATTGCCTAAACAAATACCATTTACCGCAGTATCATCAACAGAAAATACCTACCACACTCTTTCTTCTGTTCTCATTCCCAGATTCATCTCCAGAATGGCTGACAGCTCCAGTGGAATTTTCGTCATCACAAGAGTTCTTCCTGAAGAGACAAATACAATAAAATTAAGTTATATTAATGCTATAACAAAAGGTTAAAAATCACATGAATCAGCAATGATTGATGTTTATTGTGTAACGTAAATTAATGCTGAAATCACTGTGTCACACTTCAGCTTTGAGTAAGAATTCACAAATCAAATTACATCGACAAAAACATTTGCCATTACAATTTGTTCCTCATGAATGTCACTGAGACCCTTACACTGTCCATTATGGGAGTAACAGCTCAGGGGACAGTAATAGCTTTTTGCTGCTTCCAAAACATCAACTTTAAAGATTATATGTTCACTTGGAGTCAAATATATCCCACCATATAACAAGTGCCACTGTAGTGAGGTAATCAACACTATTGTCACTATAAATAGTCATAATGTTATGATTGACTCTGCACATTACTCTGTTGTTGATCACACAAGTAATAACAGCTCTAGTGACTTGATCATGAGTGAGACACAATCATGATATATCTTATATATGCATCAAACCTATCAATCAGTCTCTATTTTGTAGTAAATCATTTCCAAACTCCTACTTCTGCTCTGAGAGCCTGGATGCAGCTGAGGGATCTGGTATCATCTCCTCCTCCTCAGATCTTTACACAGGGTTCAGCATTGGAAGATATGATGCACTTCTGGGGAAAAGCAGGAAACATTTTGTAACCATATGGACCAGAAAAATATCACAACCAACCTTATAAAAAAGGAGGAGTCACGTGAGAATCACATTTATGATCAAAGAAACTCGATGATAGTTGTGTAGCCCAATGAGTTACCTGAAGTGGTCATCTAGTACTGCAATATAATAAAGACAGAAAGAATAAAAATCATTCACGGGCAGATCGTTAGCCTCTAAACTTTTCCAGCTTACCTGTTTACGTTGATTCATCCTTCCATATATGTCAAATAAGGTATGACTTGTACAATGAAAGCTGTCAATTTAGTATAAGTCTGTTTCCACTGACATCCTGCTTCTGTGTTCCAGCTCTCATAGTCAAGCTGCCGGACAGCCTAACCCACCCCTATTGGATAAAAACTGCGACGCTAGGATTTTATTGGTTTTTTGTAGGCGTCACTCATCACACTGTCCCTCCCCCAGCCACAGTGACAGACGCCGTCTGGTTTGTTTGCACTACATTTCCTTAGCGCTGACAACTGTCACAACACCTCGCACTTTACAGACATTTCAGCTCTTAACAGTTATATATATTCATGTCATATATCAAAGTCCCGGGCTTAAAAAGCACTAAAAACGGCACACCGTGTTGCTCATTCCTGCTGCCATTTACCTCGTAACACGTGAAATTTACTTTATTGTTGATGCCTCCCGAGTATTTTACTTAAACACTTTAAACTGGATAATTCAGAGTGGGTTGTATTCCCAGTGCTTCATTATTTTATAAGACTTTTAATAGCAGGAGGAGCCATTTACTCGAGAAAGCACTGAAGACGCAAATAGCAACTTCCGTCTTCTTAAGGTCAGTAATAGCTGTCATACATGTAAAAGTATAATAACGTAATGGACAAATCTCGCGATATTTCAGTGTGTAATTTTGGACAGACTAGTAAAATCTAATAGCGTTGTTTTGTTGTATAGGTTTCACATGAATCTTTATTGGAATTTATGTGTCACACTACAATAGAATTAAGATAACCTGTTGCGACATTTGTTGTAGTTTTGTTTATTAAAAACCTCACCAAATAACTATTGCATAAAAAGATACTTTTTGTTAATAACGAAGCTGAAATGTAAAGTTGAATGAAACACAAATGTCCGATACTCAATTTTGGACACTATGGAGTGTTTGGCAAAAATTACTAACCAATTAATTAATAACACTAATTAGTTAATAACAAGGCTGTGGTGATGACTTTTGTAACCCAGAAAAAAACATAAATACATAAAGAAGTGAAACTGTACAAACTTTCAAAGAAAACATCTCAGTATTGCATATAATTTATTGTTTCTGCCTTAAATTAATTTAAAAAAAATTACAACAGTAGTGCAAGGAGAGGATGAACACACTTGTTTTCATTTCCAGACAGTTGTCATAGGTATTAACATGGACCACATTCAGAAGGACAATATAAAAGCACGCACTTCGATGTGTGTGTCAATGAATTACATTGCAGAATATCAGTATCAGTCATTTGCATGAACTGAAATGTGTAGCACCTTTTCACAGTCATCTCATTATAGTCAGTTCATTTGGGTACAGGAAACTGGTGAAACCTGGTGCATCAAGACAGGAACTGGGACATGAAGGTCATGGTTGGGTGAAGATCATCTGTCAGCTCCTCCGGGAGAGACAACACCACCGATGTCAAGCTGTGAGTAATTTCTAATATCCTACATATAAAGAGGAGCACATGGTAGTAACCAGAGTGTAGTTGTTGTTTTTAAGTGCTTCAAATGATGTAGACGTTGACTCACCAGGTGATGTAGTGAGCAGCCAGCTGAGGTTCATGTCTGGATCCTTCCTCGACTGCTAGAGACTGTTTCATCTGTTTAAAGTTGGCTTCAATCTCTTTCTTTATTTCAGAGAAGGTACGAATTCCTCTGAAAGAGCTGATGACTTGCTGCAAAGTGTATTTTAAAGCACAAAAAAGAACGGAGTGATATAAGCACGCAGCTTAAAGCATGTCAGAAGAATCATCTGAAACCAGGAGACGTGACTCATTTTGCTTACATAAATAACCGAGAGCTGATGGGCAATGTATTTGTGACTTCCAAGGTGCCGGATGTCCTCTTCTAGCTGTTGGCTCAGCACCAGGAGCTGGTTCAGTTTGGCAATATAGGAAAAGTATTCTGCAAGCACAACACTGGCTCATGTCAGTGGCATACTTTTAAATGTGCTTGAGGATTGCATGTATTGTTTTTTCACTAAAAGCATTAACAATAATTTGTCCTGAATTCTAACTCAAATTATTTTCACTGGTTTAACAAGTCTCTCTCTTAAGCCTATTTACACTATAATCCAATAGATGCTGGGTTTAGGGGGGCTAATGTCCCGACACCACTCTGCGGAAGTTTATTAAAGCTGATATAAATAAACGGTCTTTGCAATTATCCTTTGTAGCAGGTAAGTATAACGTCAGAATAATATAAAAAACTTCAGGTTTCTTAACAACTACCCTTAAGTGCGAACCTTTGCCAAGGCCATTCATTTTATTTACATTTGTTACCTTTATTTAACTAGGTAAGAGATTAAGGACACGTTCTTATTTACAGCTGGAAAAAGGCAGGACCTTTAGAGGGAGAGAGAAAAGGAGGCTATAAAAGAAAAGATTAATATTAAACAAAAGAGACCAAATACGAGGCTAAGTTTATAGAACTTAGTCTGTTAGTCTTCTAATTAAAAAAGCAAACAACACGTACAAATTATGACTGATCTATGCTTGCCTCACTTTGGCAGATGTATCACTTTAAATGACTGTTACTGCTATAACTATATGTAACTATTGGTGGTGGTAGATGACTTTTTAAAAAATATAAATCAGTGCAGTCATTTGTGAACAGTTGACTCAAAAAATGTTAGTTTTTCCTGCATTGTATATTACAGCTTCCATATTTCCTAATATCAAAGACGATATGCCAGTATCCAATATATAAGGCAGGCCAGTAGTGTCAACACATATACGGTACCAATATAGTTGGTGGACTTTGAATTCACATCCCGGAAGCAAAAAAAATAATATGTAAAGCTGAGAAATAAACATTTGTGTCTTCCTCTTGCAGATCATCTTACCATCCATTGGTGGCCTCTCAAGCATGTCTACAGGACTGCCTTGAATTAGGAAAACCTCTACACGGGGAAACATAGCCGACAGACCCACCATGTCCAGGTAGTCCTGAGGAAACACACAAACACACACTTAGTTCTGGTACACACGTTCTTATTTTTAAAAAAAATAAATGAAGGGGGGGGGTAAAGGATATTGCAGTGCACAGATATTAGATGAAATACCTCTAGTTGTGGCATTGGCTTTGGTAGATGTTCAAGGCACTGCAGCATTTGGTCAAGAATCTCTGATCCTTTAACAAGTAAACAAGTTTGAAAAGTCAGGTTTACAGGGCCTGTCCGATTGTCCATATTTGTGTTATGTTGCCACACATACCTTGAGTCTGGAAAGTGTCTGCCTCCTCTGGGCTACAGTCTTGGCCTAACTGCTCCTGGAACTTTTGAAAAGACATTGCAAGTTAACAGGATTAATCCTGTTAATGTAGTGTTTTCAACCATTCCTCTAGCTCAGCTTTGGAATGCATTAACATCATATTCATGTTTGCAGTCATTTCCCGTAGTGTGACGCTCCCTTTGATGGCAGCTGTAAAAGTCTGATTTATGAGGCAGACACACCGTCGTTATTTTAAGAGGTAGCAGTAAAACAGGACATACAGTGAGTCAGTCGAATGAACTTCCAGGTCCAAATCAGGACACTGACGTCATGTCCTGTGCATTATCTACCGAAAACCCAGAAATGGCCAGTATTTCAAATAAAGGTATAAACATGCTTTTTTTTTTTTTACAACGAATATTTTAATTACAAATCTAATTTTACTCTCAAATACACAAAGGCACATTTCACCCATAAGAGATTTTTAGCAGGACAATTTGAGGCTAATACTCACTACACAGTGGTTTATATACATGACACAATACAGTGATTTAAGTTTCAACATCCTCATCATCCGCTGTCATATTTATGGATCCTTCATTTTATTATCTACATATACTCCTTGACTGGGAATTACAATACTGTTATTGATCGACTCATCTGCAGAGAACCTTTTTCCAGTAAACTAAGCTCATTTCTAATTTTGAGAAATCACTGTTTAAATGTTCAACCCGGCTGGATAGCTCAGTTGGTAAGGCACCGGGCTGGTCCATAGGGGACGCAGGTTCAATTCCTGGGATGAGTGTCCAGTGGGTTGTGTCAGGAAGGGCATCCGACGTAAAAACTCCTGCCAAAATCAAATATGCAAATTGGATTTGCTGTGACGACCCCGGAAGGGAAGAAGCCGAAAGAAATCATCATCATCTCAGTTTAAATGTTCAAGCTATCACATACATTCTTTTTCATGAAAAGATAGTGGCAAGGTAGATAAATATAAACATTTCCACCCGATTTGATATTTTTCTTTACACCAAAACAAGGCAACATTTGGAGTTGTCATTATTTATATGCTGTTACGACAGTATTTTACAAGTCCGACCCACTTAAAATCACACTGGCCTGTGTGTGACCCAGAACTAAAAATGACTTTGACATCCTTGATAGTTGATGATTTCTGAAGTGTAATTTTTGCAATTCACAAATGCATCCCATGGGTTGGATTGGACTGTTTGGTAGACCGGGTTTGAACCAGGGTTACATGTTGAACACCTCTGAACCAAGATAGAAGCCAGAAATGTGATGCATGATATGTCAGTAGCTGCAGGAGCCTCCTGTCTGTTCAGGTGAGTCTACCTGCTGAGTCTGTGCTCTGATGAGGAGGTCCAACTGCCCACACAGACACAGCATCTCCAGGCCCACCTGTTCTGTACTCAGATGGACCGGCATCAGGGGTCTCCTCACCTGTAGCTCCACTGACAAAAATAAAAACCAAACCAATAACCCCTTTCCATACAGTACAAACACCAAGAGATAACATGATGGAGTGAAGACAGACGAGAGATCAGTGTATTGGAATCAGGCAGCTGCATGTTCTCGCATATAATGCTGTTAGACTGAAACAAAGGGAAACTGCACATTGGAAAAAGTGTTTAGTAAAAAAAAAAATCACAAATGTCAGCTTTCAGACTTACCTTTAAACGCGTCATGGTAAACGCACGGGTTACACAGCGGCTCTGATGTGCTTACTGCCATTATTTAAAGCGGCTTTGAGACTATTCTCTAAATGTTGACTGGCTAACAAAAGCCATATGGAACACTTGGAGACCGTTAACAGATTCCTAACTGAAGCGGTAGAAAAACTGAAAGGTGCCTGTATATTTGTTGACTGATTCGCATCTGGTCGGAACGATCAAAAGCAGGTGCTGCGTTTGCGGCTCCACCGTTCAGACGCCGCGGATGAACCCAGATACGATATTTATCCGTCTGTAATTCGTCGTTTCCACTCCGGTTCGGTTTCTCACACGCAGCGGCACGGTGAAGATGCATCCTCTTCCTCCGGGGGATGCATGGAGCCGGGGGAAGCTTTGCAAAATAAACCGAAGCCCACGCCCTTCATAACAACAGACAAGCAGTGAACGCCCCTCACCCCCTCCCGACGCACACACACACTCAGACTGGGGAGCAGCCTTTCTCAATGATGTCATGCTTTAGGGATGTGAATCGCAGCATCACTAGGTGGAGATGCAGCTTCAAGCAAAGCTTTACCTATGTCAGCACTGTCAGTGGAAGCACAAACCAACTCTGGGCTTGGTTTATTAAATAGCAAAGTCAGACAAGAGGTCTCTGTGTCTTCAATGGGGACTCAAAAAACAGGTCTTAATAAAATACAACTGGCTTTTAACATTTGTCACAGTTTTACAGTATCCAAAGTGAAAGTCTGAAATAAAAACAAAGCAAGAAGACATTTAAATAGTGTGCTAAAGAATACATCTCCTGGTCCTAGAATATAAGAGGTTTGGCACTGTTAAAAAAAGACTGAAGACAGTTTTCTAGCAAAAAATCTAACTCACCCATTTCTTTAACGCTCAAATATACATTATTGTACATAGTTTTGTAAACAACCATAATTTCAATAGATAATCCTCTGTTTACAAGTGCACCTGGAGACAAAAATAACAAAACCTTTTGCATCAAATTCTTGCCTCCCAATGGAGCTCATATATCAACCAAGAATAAACACTGCCGTCAACGACTGTACATATTTTACTCCCTTTCAGAATCGCATATTGTAAATCAAGTCAGAATTCCAGAGAGAAGAACACAGGACACATGCTAGATGTTGGGACCACAGTTCTTTGTTTTCTTCTTAGTTCCAAGATGGAGAAGTCCATAGTATCAAAGTGACTCCAAAGGCGTTCCACTCTGAATTTTCTATTGTCGAGTGCCAGGAGGTAAGGTGAGACTCGCCATCAACTCGTGAACCGAAGCAAATATAGTACATTCACCTGGGTGAAGAAAACAAACAGTTAGCAAAGGAAGTCTGAATCAAATAGGAATATTTGACTCCTGCTTTACTCCGTAGGGCTCAGTTCTGACCAGAAGTTTCACAACATTTCAGTGCATTTTTAACTGCATTCTGAGTCCAACTGAAGCTTCCTGATGACATCACCTCATAACTTGTACCATGGAATCTCCAGGGGGTCATTTTAGACGGATGCATTAGTGTTTGTATTTCTCTGTACTTATGGGCTGGGCCTCACGTAATGTTATATTTCACTGTTCCCTTGTGAAACCCTGTCCCAGTATTTATTGCATTCTCTTGTTTATTACACTGACTGCTCAATACAACAAAAGCACACCATGAGCAGATGTGAGGAATTCAACCCTCTACGTTATTGTGCAGTTTCACCTTTTCATCAAAACTCACAGAACCATCACTGTCACAGTTCATATTTTAAGACACAAAAAAGCAACATGTTAACAGCCAACAAACTATCTGTTCATTTCTGTAGCAGGAATAACGTGCTGCATTAAACATTCATTTTATTTTTGCAAACTTATGGCAAATTATTCACATTGAAGTTATGTTAATTTGCCATCGACTCACACAGCTTCGGGACTATTGTGCATGCCATACTCATTCATATTGAAGTTCTGAACGAAAGCAATTCAAGGTCTTATTTGACTGATGTCATCAGGCAGGCTTTGTAAATGCTGAACATCAATGGATTACAAGTAGATCCGAGTTTAAAACTGTGGTTGTGAACCTTTGGCTTGAACAGGTCTTAGGACTATTCTGGGTTTGTGCCTCACCCTGTCTGGCGGGGTGCACCTCATTGAACCTCTTTAGGATATTAGAGACCATGAGTGCTGCAGCCCCAGAGGAGCTGTGCTGCCTGGGAATGTCAGCCTGCTGGGTGAGGCCTGTTGCCATGTCATACACAATGGGCACAATGATGCTCACTGGCTCCTGGGGCACTGGGATACGCTGGGTCAGCTGCAGCTGTGGTATAAAGCACACAGGTCAGGTTAGTGATGACCGCCATTAAAACTACAGAGGGCTTTGTTTTGTGCTCTAAAGGCTGCTGCTGGAGCGATGCAGTGACTCACGAAGAAGAGCATTTTGGACTTAAGCACCACAGCGATTGTTCCTGGAGGGGCGATGGGGGGAGCACTGGGAGGGATGGTGAGACAGAACTGAACGTTCCACTTTAGCTGGGCAGCCTGGTCAGGGAACTGAAGAGTGCAGAGACATATTTTACAGAAATGGCAAAGTTCCAAATGTATTTTAATAGAATTAAAAAAAAAAATAGTAGCATCTCTTATAAAGATTCTGCAACCCACCAGTTCAAGCTTCATGATTCGGACACAATCTCTGAGGATGTTAGTGGGTGCACCCAGTAGCTTTGTGAAAGCATTCAGAGTGTTGGATTTGAAAGGAGGACCAGCAACCTGAAGAAAAAAAAAAGGTAAAAACAGAAAAAAAAAAAAAAAAAAAAATCACATGGATGTAGACAAATGTGGACACAAGTTGCTATTTAAAACAAATCCCTGCAAACATAAGATTACATTACAATGTATAATTTAATATAATAAACAGTGGTTGTGTGATTGTACATGCAACCTTAATTTCAGTAGACAATTATGGGGTTAAAATGAGTTTGATATGTTCCTGTGGTTAATCAGGCCCTGTTCAGGTACGGTATTAACGTTTGTCCTTGCAAATCTGATCACTTGCTATCAGCAGTAACGCACTGTCTGAACACAATCAGAACAGCAAATTGCAGGATGCATTCCTATTCAGTCACTCAAGCTGTACCCATCTACCTTTTCTCATCAGTTTTAATAGGAACGTGTCTTTGCTACTTAGTGGTGTATTTCATAGAACGTGTCGGTTGACAAATTAGATGATACTTCACATTCCTATTTTACCCATTGTCAGGCCATACAATATCCACAAATCACATGATTCAGTAGAACTTCATTAATATGTCTCAAGCACCTGCATTCATCACTAATGCACGTCACGACAAAAGAGCCAGTACAAATAAATGAAGCGGTCAAGGTTTTACATAAATATTTAAGGTGTACAGAATGATTACTATTCAGCTCTTGCCATGAGTAACAGGAAGAAAATACTCCTCCTTAAGAATAAAATTGAACATGCTTTTAGGTGAGGGATGTGGTTTTCTATTTACATATAGAGTAGGGTAGTCAAATCTGATCAGACATGGTAACTCAAGAAGCATCTGGTGATGTATTCTAATACAAGCTGCGAAATGGACACTTGTGGTTGGATCTCAGGATCTAAGACCATTTAGAAGAGTTGGTCTTGGTAGATGAACTCTGAAGTAGTTTGTCTATGGTAGGAACAATATGAAAATATAATCCCAACAAAATACTACATATTCTTTGCCTCTTGTTTTGTAGTGCATGTTTCTTGTACTGACCCGAGTCTCAAAAAACTTCTCCAACACCTGAAGCTCCTCTTGCGACCAAGGACCTGCATTTTCTGGAGTGACCTTGAGCTGCAATGTCTGATAGTTCTTTGGGTTGAGAGCAACTCGGCACTTGAGCACATCTGTCTTGAACATGATTACACCTGGCTCATTGGAGTTCACGATGGTCAACTTGAGGAAAGACAACAAGAGCAGAAGGTTATGGGAGTTCAAAATACACAACGCATCAGAAGAAATATATTTTTCCAACACTCACATTGGCCTCCTGCTGAATGATCCTCTGTAGGTGACGTCTCATGATAACTGAACCCAAGAAACGCTCCAGTGGTGAGCAGAGGTAGCTTCCTGCCAGGCCTGGTACCAGGCAGGGAGTGGGTGATGGGAGCAGAAGAACATGCAGGGCACTGTGGGTGAGGATAGTAGGTATGGAGGCAGCCCAGGGGCGTTGAGGTAGAGTGCGGGGCGGAGGCATACTAGAAGGCATGACTTGGGAACCTAAGTAAGAGAGAGAAATTCAACAAAGTACAGCTGAAGTCAGAGAGAATATAAGTCAGAGATGTAATCAAACATTCTGAATCTGTCCAAGCCACGATTAAGACAAAAAACACAACATTCAGCAATATTTAAGTTAGAATCCAAAATGATATAAAGACGCACTTTCACCAACATGCTATAAAACCAGCAGCAGTCACACGAGAACTGCTCTGGAAGTTAGTGGCAAGAACCTTTTTACAAGCTCACTGACCAAACAGAACAAGACAATGCAACGTAATCAATTTCAATGTTTCAAAGGGTGGCATCTACACCAAGAGACTCAAAAATTCAATATGTTTATTCGGCTTGTTGTAGGTTCAGTTTAAAGTCACTTTTTATAACACAACACAATTCTGAGAAAATAGTACTTACTGCTGCCAGCACGAGGAGAATGAGGATCAGGTATGGGGGAGTGCAGAGAAGGGTTGCCTGGGGACATGCCATGGATCCTAGCACCAGGAGAGGGGCCTGAAACCTGGGGTGAGCCTGGCCACTGACCTCTATGGCTGGGGGACACCATGGCATACGGAGAGCTGGGATCCAGAGCACCTATGGCAGAAGAGAAGCAGTTATCCACATGCAAACACTTCCTGCGCAGTACAACGAAAAACACAGCCCTATGAATGGACCACTTTGTGCCCTCCTTTGTGTCATTTTACAGACCGTAGTTTGATTGTTTATTTCAACGGTCTCAAGTGCTTAATGATCATACTTGAGCCCGTTCCAGACCAGAATTACAGGCCACTACTTGCGGCACCCCTGCTCCTTACCGTGGGGACTGGCAAAGCTGGTCTGGCCCATGGCTATACCCAGAGAAGACGGAGACGGGGTGGGCCCAAAAGGAGAGGGTGCCCTCAGAGCTCCACTAGGGGAGCCAGAGGCATGGATGTTCCCTGCACACACACATATATACACCAAAGGGCTTGTCAGGGTGACCGGTTCTCCTAACACACACGCAAACACACGGATGTGTACATGCTAAGGCTGGGAAGAAGGGCTTTTGTCTCTGGCTGGCGGGCTCAGATGGAGGAAAATGGCAAGAACAAGACTGACTGCAGAAGACTGAAAGCATACTTTGTCCCCACATGGTTGGCAGGAGGTGGGTGTATGCCACATGAGAAACACAACTGATCTCATGGGATCAAGAAATGGGCACACGTGGTTGCTCTGACTCATGATTTCTGTCACACAAGAAAAGCTTGCAATCCAAACAAAAACACAACTTGGCAGAAGGGTTGATGAGAGCGATGCGGTACATTTACAATGTGGTCTTGGTCGTTACGCTGTATGGAGGGCTGACATTGACAGATGAAACAGTATATCATTCACACTCAGAGCAATGTCCAGCATGTCTTAATACCTGGTGACTGGGTGGGCATCATGGATGGAGAGGGCGTTACGTTGGGGTGGTAATTTGGTGGTGGTGAGGTAAGGGGTGGATATACCCCTCCTGCACCTGCCCTCATTGTCTGTGGTTGCTGTGGAGGTTGCAGTTGATTCATCGGACTATCCATGACATCTACTCCCACCGGAGACGGTGGGTTATCATCTTCATTGACAGATCGTCTGCGGGCATCCTGGTTGCTGTCTACAAACATGTTGAGAAAAGTCTAGGGAAGAAAGAAGAAACCAAGGACATGATTTAATGAAGAAATGTGGGACAAAAGCATCCCAGTTGCTGATGCAGGTATTGTGCATCAGTGGTACCTATATAGACTTAGACTTCCTTTATTTGTCATTACACAGATACATATAATGAATCTGGTAACGAAATGTCAATGTATAAGTATGTCATACTTATACACATTACATATAACCTAACCCTACCCCATATACATATGTAATAATAAATGTCTATATCTCACTAGAATTGTAAACTTCTCAAATAATGTTTAGATAGGGTTTGTGTTACCTTCAATAAGTGAAACTTAAGACTTTCTCCATATCTAATTTCCAAGCCAGGTTTCCATCAGGACAAAATATCCATATTTCATTACAACTTGTATGTCATAAAATGCAATGAGTAGCTGCATGTGTGCCGATTATTTTAGACCAGACAATATACATTTGTGATTGTTTAGTTTGTCGTTCCGTTACGTCATCAGTACACATTTTTCCAAGAATAAACTAAAAAAACAAAACTGTAGTATGACTTCAAATCAATTTTTAGAACCTCCCAAAAATGACATTTAAGACACTTAAAACACACAAGGACAAAATTCAGATGACTGGAATTTAGACTTTGAGAAGCAACAGACACCCACTACCCAAGTCAATCAGGAAAATCCACCCTTTCCCCTTGCTTACTTTGAGTCCAGGTGCAGGATAGAAGCCCTCTACAATCTTTGTGTTGTCAAACAGACTGTAGGCTCCATCTCTGATGGCGACCACACCGCGACTGCGACAGTAAATGTCAATGCAGTACATGTTTCGAAACGCCAGGCGGATGTGCGTTGGAGACTGAGGCAGGATGGAGAAGCACTGGTAGGCAGTGTTTGTGCGCTGGGTAAGGCCTAGCATGGGAACCGTAGGTAGCTTATTGATTGCATTCAGGGGGGCCTGTGTGTCGGAAAGTACCTAGAAAAACAAAGACCAAATTATACCCACCATGAAGTATGAGTAGATCCTATTAAACAGAGTGGAAAGGGTAGCACTTTTTAAAACTACTTAAGATGATACATGAGGTGTCTCATTTGTTGAAGTACTTTTAAAACTTCTTAAACCACCACTGCCAACACCACTTGAGACAGACTGAATGGGTACATAGTGTCTGTAAATGTCTACTACGTCCATAAAAACGCTGCTTGGCACCTGCAGCAGCTGCATCACGTTAGGGCTCTTGTTGAACATCTCCTGTAACTGGTGGAGAATGATGTTGTGGCAGTTGGAGCAGCCAGAGTTTGGTCCAACAGTGCCCAGGGCAAGATGGAAACGTTGGCTGCTGGAGTTCCACTGGATGGTGACTGAGCTGCCCTTGGTGGTGCCATAACACAGCACTAACTTGCGGTAGTTATACAATCGCACCTCTGAGAACACACTCAGATATGATGGCATCTCTAGAGGGAGACAAATCAGAAAGCAGGGATACATTACATGGCCCAGGCTATAGAGCTGTTTACAGAACAAAAAAAACAACCCACTAGAACAAGAATAAAACGTCTTATGATCTTAGACACTGACAAGTCTAAGATCAAAGTTTTCACAGAATGCGTACCTGGCAGCGCTCGAGAAAAGTTGAGGACACACTGATAGAGCTGACTGATGGCGTTCCAGTCACTGAGGAACATCTCTACCACCTTCCGACCACCCACCGGCTCAGAAAGAGGGTTTTCATACGTCAGATACACATGCCGTGTTGAAGCTAGTAAGAGTGGAAATATGAGTTTATTTTCAGTCTGGATTGTTTTTATTATTTATATGAACACCATATGGTAAGACGATCACACAAACCTACAACAAATGGCACAACATACTGTGCATACTCTCTTATTATGCAATTTCTACAACAAATGTTTAGAATTCTAGAGGAATTTGGATATCATTGGTATCTACACAGACGTGAACTCTACCATGCTCTTTGCAGTGTGTGCTGTTGAGGGGGCAGTTAGCCAGCACCAGTTCAGCCACCCAGGTGCGGTTGTTCCTGCCCTGCAATCGGAACGTACAGTCCAGTACAGAGCGCTCTAAGGCTCTTCTGGTCTCTTCTCCTACTCCATTACAAGGGGCAATCCTGTGGAAAGTAAACACATGTTACAAAGGTTTATCATAGTCTGATAAAGATTTTTGTCTGTCGTCATTTATGTAGATGAATGCATGTGTCAGGGCAGTGTGATTGTGTTTTACTTGAGTAGCCGAATTGCGTGACTGCTGCCGTCTCCCTCCACTTGAACGCCCTGATTTGGGATCTCCATATTGGACAGCTACTCCAAGAGAGAGACAAATAAAAAATTATAATGAAACTGTGCAAACTCAGAAATTTCAGGGCTGAAAACTTGCAGATGAAGGCAGAAATGGGTTGTGATAAATAAATACAAGGACAATAACTCAGATAAATCAATCTTTTTGTATTCAAACCTGCATGAATTCTGAAACTGGATTTGACTCATCTGACATACTGGTAACGTCCACAGGTTTAAAAAAAAGTATGCCTTTTTCACTTGGATAAGTATGGCTCATCAGCAAGTCCAGGAAGAAAAAACATTGGCACATTCTGGTCGTAGTAAATTAAAAGTATATTAATCCGACATCTTTGTGGTGATAACACATTTGCTGCATTATTTAACATAGTATGCCTTTCATTTCCATCCACAATTTATATTTGAACTGAAATAACCCCTACAGATCCAATTTTGAAAAGGATCTGATATTGAATTAAATATGCTGCCTTGACATAAAACTGACCTCTGTCCTCAGTCCAATGAAGGGCATGTTGGTGTCGCACATCGCTACGAGGTGAGCCAACTCTTTGTTGAAGGCACACATTTCCCCAGACCGCTTTGGCTTCTTTGGCTCTGGATCTCCTTGTTCTCCAGATATCTACACAGCAACAAAGAATACAGTTACTAACGTTTATATATACCTGTGTGGAATTATGGCTTTGTCCGAGCCAGATACAAAATAAAATTGAACACAGAGTTCTATCACAAATTTCCCCGTGGTGGGATCAATAAAGTTCTATCTTAACATCTACCATGTAAAAATGTTACAGTCATACTATGTTCAGTTATGTTGGGGGGGATTTCATCCAAACATGTTTTTATGCATGACAGGACAAAATGCAATTCTTATGGGATTGACTACCTTTCTCTTAGTCCCAGGGCGGGCTCCTCTCCCTGTGGTGTCCTGGACAAGCTGTTCCAGGTTGGGTTTGAAGTGCTGCAAGAGCTGGGCACACATGGGCCCGTCCTCTCCTTCCAGCTGAGATACCAATAGGAATGAGTATTTATACTGTATTGCAGTGGGGCTGCTGGGCACGTCTAGCATTTCCACCACCTATAAAAATATACAGATCGTTGTAGACAGGAAATCTAATGACACATTTAAGTGGGAGATCAGAAAAATTAAAGACAAGGTGGTTCCTAGCTGTGTGCTAATAAGTGGTAGAAACTCACAATGTAGTACTGTGGTAGACGTGTAAGCTTGATGAAGAGCTTGTGTTTGGACAAGCTGCCAACAGGGTGAGAAGCTGAGTTAGAGAGGTGAAGGACGTCAGTGCACACAGTGGGGAGGTGTTTCACAGACTGTCGACAGCGCTGCTCCCCCAACCAGAACCTGGCAAGAAAGAGAAGAGTCAGTCCAGCAATGAAACCTAAGCTGCATGAACTCACAGCAACACTCTTACTGCTTTCACTCTGTTTACTAGTTCATGATTCTCTCAGCTCTACTTATCTGTGCATCAGCACCATTTGTGAGCTTTTCAGAGTTTGGTATCCCGAAAATGATAAAACAATTAAGCAGTAGTAAGCATCTGACAGATTGTTGACTCCTACTATCTTTGTCCTATTCAATCTACCAGTCATACAAATGTGAAACGATTGTCTAGTATGTAGATGTTTTTTTTTACTTCAGCTGTTGAAGCCAGGATATGATGCGCTTCATATCATCATTGATGGTTTTTTCGATATCATCCAGCATGGACTGATCTGGAGAGAAAATACACCAGAGTTTTAGATTCTCAGATGATGATTTATCATGTTTCATAATGATGCAATATATTTTACTCCAACATAAATCCTACTGTCAGCAAAATGTCACTAAAGATGTTACGAATTATACTGAAACATAGATAATTACCTAATCCATAGAGCATTGGCTGGAACATGCCAGAGTGCAGGTCAACAAAAATGTGTAGGCACTCTGAGCGACCACAGGGCCCAAGTATTGGAATAACTAATGTAGGTAAAGCAGTCTCGATGAATGCTGAAAAGAAGAGACTGATAAACAGGTGTGTTCTCTCAATGGATCACACAACAATCAACAAAATGAATAAAGTTCAAACCAATTAAGAAATGTAAGTTTTGAAATGGTTACAAATAACATTCCCTACAAAACATGCAAGTGTCTATTTCACTGTTATAATTCATTAACATGAGGCAATAGAAGACAGCATGAATTTGTTCAGTATAGTGAATATGTTGTATCATAGAAAAAGTGAAATAACGCATACAGTTGTCACTGGGATTGCTGGCCTTCAGGATGGCCTTCAGCTCCTGTAGCTTTTGGTGTGATCTTGCATGCACACTGTCAATCAAGAGTTTCTCCACTGATAGATGGTCAATCTAATTGAAAGGGA
Organism: Gymnapogon annona; assembly: GCA_029814585.1. NCBI lineage: Eukaryota > Metazoa > Chordata > Actinopteri > Kurtiformes > Apogonidae > Gymnapogon > Gymnapogon annona. Next base: position 12,393,310 of record JAPTHA010000015.1, read on the forward strand.
GCACATTTACATAAATACACTGTAAAGTCATATTGCGCCATGCTTTGCATTACACCGAACACAATTTCCTGTCTGCCTTACCTTCATAGCTCTCTCCATTAATTTAGAATCACAGGCTGGAAGCGGAGGCTCATGAGATATTTGCAATGGCTTAGATCCATCAGATTCATCAATCCTTATAGTGACTTTATGAACTGAGGCTGTCCCCGTTTTCCTACCAAGAACCTGTTGGCTGCAAGGATAATACAAAAGTAAGACAAGAATAGTATATTGGCATTAAGAACAATTCCCATTCAGTGTCTGTACAAGGTTTCAGGGCCATATGAGGTGCCTTGTGCTAAGCTGCAATAAAATGAAAATAGCAGAAAGAACTAAATCATAACATTAGGACCTACAGTCTATGATTTTTTACTTGAACTTATTTAACTTGTGTTCACCTGTATTGCGTGATCCGTAATCAAACAATTTTGACAGTTGTCAAAAATTCGAAATACATTTAAGACATTTCAAGGTCTAAAATTCTGCACAGTACTTGGAAATACAAGCCGTGTGTGCAATTTGTCTCCTTGTTTCATTTCATTGTCTTACTTCCAAACAGTGAGGGTGAGGTATTTTGCAGGAACATATCTCTCCTCCTGCACCAGGTCTCCCCAGCGTTCTCTGATCAGCATTAGTGTCTGAGAGTGGAGCACCTCTAGCTGCAGCGATAAACAGAAGGAGTCTTGAAACAATACAGTTAAAGAAAATATATTGTGGAAAAGTCGAAACGAATTGAGAAAGTATCAGAAACATCTTTCCATTAACATTCATAACACACACACACCCTCAAGGCGAATTCACTGTCTGGGTAAAAGGCGCATTTGTGCCTAAAACAGACCTCTCTTTGACATGGTGAGCTGCACTGCTAGCTTAGATTTTGGAAAGGCAGAGCAGAGATATACTGATTAGCATTGTCGCACCTAACTTGCATGCGTGATTAGGATCCTTGATGTTAGAAATGTTACCAAGCAGTTGTTGTTTCTCACTGTGGCTATAGGTCATTGTAGATATGGAATTGTCATCAGTTGTCAGAACAAATCCTTTTGTCTCCTCTTTACATAGATTAAAGCACGCATTGTAAATGAATCCCTTGAGCTTCAGCAGAAATGGGATTGAGCTATGGATTTTCAAGGGTTTCTAAGTACAGTACAACAGGTGGTGACACAGGACCACCAAACAAGAAAAGAATTCCACCTCACAAGATCTGCAATGTAGTAAAAACAGTTGTGTGATTCCCTCAGTAACAAAATGTGGTTGTGTTGTTTGAGAATTAAGGAGGGAAGAGGGAGGGCAAGAAGAATGCAATTCTGCAGCTGTGTCTCTCATTAAAATGCACCATGCATTTGCTTGACCAGTCAATACTCTATATGCCCCAACACACACTCCGGTCCCACTGCAGTAGTTCACAGCAGACTGGGACATAAGCCAAGTGGTTGCAGGAAGGCGGTACACTAAAATCACATGCATCTGCAATGATATATGAACACCAGACCAAAAAAGGATACGCAAACAGTTGTACATGTCCTGTAGGGGCTTTTCATCTGCACATAGACGAGCCTGTACCAGTTCATGGATGAAGTTCACCTGCAAACTGTGGACCAAGGTTCGGCCATCTGTCAGTGATGAGAGGGGAGTGAATGAAGCGTGGGAAAGGTGTGGGCAAAGATGACGATGATGAAAACACAAGTAATAACAATAAAGCATGTTGTTAAAAGGACTTGTTCGGTATTTTCCATGATTTTACATGTGATATTGCATTTTATAAAAAGACAAGCAAACCTCTACAGCTTTAACATTGCCACCCGTTATGATAATTAAAACTATGCAAGTGCTAACTTAAAATTAGTTTAACACTTTTATTGCCTTCCACTGCTTCACAACATATGATCTTTCTTATATAAAGAACTGCAAAATATAAACAATAATATTCAAGGATTTAATAAATAATATTTCTGCAACATTTTGACAATGTATGGGAAATCTCCGTTGGCATAGGAGCTCAGCAGTGTCTCCCTTCAGATTCATTGTTCACTGACAATCTGCAAACACTGAATCTGTTCTATGAAGAGAGGCCAACAGGTCTTTTATAGTTGGTTCTCAACTGAAAACTCTGGGGGCTTATATGTTCATGTCTTACCTCCAGTTTCCTTGTCCTCTACCAGAATCTCCAACTTCAGCAACCTCCAAGGAATATCAGGGTCATCTCCCATTACAGTCAAAGTGGCCTCAAACTCTCCTTCCACACGAAACTTTACGCGCCCATTAGCTACACAAACAAGTTTAAGCTTGAGATCCACAAAAATAAACAACCCGATAAAAGTGTAAAAACAGAAAACAGTTAAAATCTTAAGTCAATTTACACCCACTACAATGTGCTTAAAGAAGACACTTACCAACTGTGAGGTTTGCTAACTGAGGAGGTAAATCTGTGGTGACTAGACGATGGCGTAGAATCTGATTAAGCTGGTTCAGAGTGGTCTGCTTCTCTGTCTTGGTAATTGGGTCTGGAGGAATGATCTTATCCTTCACAAATAGAGCAAACAAACAATTAGGTAGGGAAGATATCTAAGAAAGAGTTAATTATAGCGTTGATGCCACGTTGGGCTGATGATAAATTTGTTGCTTTGGCAAGAAGGAAAGTAGATTTAAACTTACTCGAATGCACGTGGGTAACCGTGGGTATGAACCTGTGGTGAGCACATCAATGGCAAAAGGGATGGCAAAGCTAGGCAAACGGGCATGCACCAAGGCATCTCTGGCTAGTGAAGCTAGCCTATCGGCTGTATCCACGAACAAGATTGTCTGTTGGTCCAAGAAGCTGGAGATCATCTGTGACCATGGGGAAAAAAGTAAACAGTATGTTAACGTGGCATTATGAAGGGACTAAGCACTTGAAACAATGAAGTCCACCTTAACAGAATGTCACCAATGTGATTGTTCATGGAACTTACCGCACACTTCTCCACTTTTCCTGCATTGCTTGCCCACTTCACCAGTGCTAGGAGACGCACAAATAACTGCCTGGTACGACTGGCAAATTGTACAATCTCTATTTTTCTGGAAAAGGGATCAAATTTTAAAGTTAATACAAAGTTTGTCAGAACCAGCGATAAAAATAATTATCTTCTGGGGTTAATTTAGAGGTGTTATTTAAATTTACCTTTCCATATCAGTTTTCCTGGGAAGTCTGGAAGAAAAATATGACATTTTACTATCAGGCTGTGTCAATTCTTGTAGAACAGGAACAGTCTAAAACTGGTATTAGGTTATCATGCAATACCCTAGTGATCCTTAATTTCCAAACAAGGAACAATGCTAGACGCTGGGACAGAAAACTAAAGCAAGTTGTCCATCAGCAGCAGCCTGGAATACTCATGTTGGCAACACTTGTATTGGACAACTAAGTGGGTTCACAGTGGAAGAATGGTGATGTGACAGAGATGATAACCCTGTGTACTGCCGAAATCCGACCCCCAGTGGCATTTCACACAAGGGAGTCGACTGCTTCAAGTAGCTCTATCAGTAGCAACAAAACAGGCCGACACCGTATATCCCTAAAATAGTTGGGTTCAAGGAGAAAAGTCAATGTTGATAGTTAGGGACATAGGTTAGAGGAGTCTGCGGTCATGTCAGTGACACATAAGGGGGTTGGATTTGAGCACTACACCGGTACGCCCCCTCACATCACACTCAAGCTTTGACACAACCGTTATCTATTTACTTAAACACTTATTAAATTAATTTATGCGTCACCGTAAGACTTTCTACAGCTTTATGAATCCCAAAAACTGACTTCCGTGTCCGAAAGTATTGCATTCACTCCAGCCTACAAACTTTAGCCGCGGTACCTAGCTTGCTAGTGACTGCTACCCTAGTTAGCTTCTAGGCCTGTGATGCTAAAATACTTACAGTTCCGCCAACATGGTGATTTCATGGTATGTTCTTTGGAGCAGAAAGTCGATGAGCATACTCAGTCGGACCCCCTGCGTTGCCGGTGCCCCGGGTGGCGGTTGCTGCGGACCAGAGACAACCGGACCACCGAGCGGGACGAGTTGCCCATCTGACCCAATCTGCACCGGGGCCATTTTACAAAGAGGATACAGACCGGGTAGCTACGGCGATGCACAGCCCAAGCTAAAAACGAACTACCGAGCGGTGTTTAGCGAACTCCCGACGAAAATACGCTTTTCAGGGTGTCAACATTTCTCTGTCGAAATTATTTTTTTCGCAGGAACTTGGCCCCCTCTTCGGCGGAAAAGTTAAACTAATACAAAAAAACTGGTAACTCATGACGGAGACGGACTCAGTGCCGCTCGGCCGCCATCTTTGCTGTCGGGAAGAGTCACGGAGGAGAGACGGAAAACCTCGACAGGACTCTCGGAGGAGCAGAGCCGCCACCGTCTCCCTATTACCGCGCTTAACGGGAAATGACTGCTTCCCAGAACACAAATGATTGCGTGTCAGGTGCACAATTCCCCCAAAAAGTAGGTGTAGGCATTCGGTCTGGTGCAGCAGCATTAAAATGAGGCCAAATAACACCCACAATGAAAAACAACCCCCCCCCCATGTGTAGCAGGACTTAGTTCAAGTTTCAATGAAAATGAAACCATTTTTAACCCAAAGCTGTCAAACAGGCCAAAGGTTCCAGTCCGGCCCGTGGGATGAATTTGTCAAATGCAAAAATTGCACCTAAGATATTTACAAAAATTATAGTGCAGATTCCATGCACAGACTGGGAAACTATTACTATAATAACCTAAAAATACTTGAAAGTTCAACATTTTATCTGTCGAGATGTAAATATCTTCATGTAATTATCTTGTTTACATGAACAGTGTAGTTTAAAAAAAAAACAAAGAACTTGAACAAATCTAAACAATCTGAAATGTTTCAAGAGAAGTGTAATTTGAACAATATTCCAGCTGTTAGTAAATGTTTTGTGTATTTGCAGATCCACTGTGATCTGTCAGTTGTACACATATAAATTCTAAACTGAGGTATAATAATGTTACAGAAACACTTGTTTTTCTTCAAATGTTTTGAAGTTAATGTTATTTAAATTGTTTAAAGGACAGTTTGTAGATATAAACATGCACAGACTGGGAAACTATTCCTATAATAACCTATAAATACTTGAAAGTTAAACATTTTCTCTCTCGAAATGTAAATATCTTCATGTAATTTTCTTGTGTTTAAATGAAAAGTGTAATTATAAAAAAAACAAATAACCTGAACAAATATAAACAATCTGAAATGTTTCAAGGGAAGTGTAATTTGAACAACATTCCAGCTGTAATGAAATGTTTTGTGTATTTGTAGATCCACTGTGATCTGTCAAGTTGTAATGTACACGTATAAATTATAAACTGAGGTATAATATTACAGAAAGACTTATTTTTCTTAAAAGGTTTTGAAGTTAATGTTATTTTAAATTGTTTAAAGGACAGTTTGTAGATGTAAACATTTTCATCATATAAGGAAAGTTTGGAGTTGAAAGTATGTAATTCTAATGGCGACTTGTCCAGCCCCTCCCCCCCCTGAGTAGCTGGGATCGGCTCCAGTGACCCCCATGACCCTGCAAAGGATGCAGCGGGTTTGGAAGATGAATGAATTTGTATGTAATTCTGTTATTTGACTGGCCCCACCCACGTCAGCCCAAATGTGGCTGAA